>CM077152.1:168540569-168602059 GCA_039583875.1 Platanthera guangdongensis
AATTTAGAACAGACTCTGATGACTCTTCTGCTACCATTGCTAGAAAAAGGGCAAGGAGCAAAGCTATGAAGAGAGTACCTCCTACTAAGGTCAAGGATAACAATGATATTCCTACTACATTCTACATGACTGCCCTATCACTGAACACTGGATGCAGTACTCCAAGAATCAGCTGAAGGCATGAAAAAAGAAGAGAAAATATGAGAAGGGTTCCTCCCAATTCAACACTCTCATCCTCCTCCACAACCTCCTCCTGATGCAGTGCAAGTGAAGCTCTGCTGTTCAACACCAGCCAGAAGTCAGGCTCCCTATCAGCCTCATGCTAGATCTTATTATAGGGGAAGCCAATCCAAGGGATCTCAATCAAGGAGAGGAGGATCAGAGGAACCAAAGAGATATCCAAGTCTACTCCAAAGGTTACTCCAGGCAACACCCTATTCCAGGGGAGGACAAATTTCATCTGATACAACATCTGGTCCTTTTCCCTACAAAATTGAAGAAACTGTGTCTGCCAGGCCTCCTCAGAGAATCCCTCTAACAAATATGAGCCTCCTGTACTTTTGAGATCCTGAAATAATCTAGCTGCTTGGACTGCCCAGATTAAAAGAACTAGCTGCACTGGATCAGATTAAAAAGGCTAGAGAGCAAGGAAAAGATTCATCCAACATTTCAACAATGTATGAACAGAGACAGAAAGAGCTAGAAAGATATGCATCAAGTAAATTCTTTGATTCTGACAGGTATATGGAATTACATCCTGAAGCTGTAGTTCCCAAGGCCTAAAAGCAAACATATTTAGGAGCAGCAGATGATACCAGATCAAACAAAGAAGCCCTCAATCCTAACAGAGAGATCAACTTGTTAAGGGCAAGGAAAAGAAATGATATTGTAAGGTGACATTCTCTGAGATTTCTGATTACTATCTGGATGCTAAATCTCTATGGTTCTGCATGTCTAGCTTGTTGTTTTTCTGTTTTGCTGCTTGTATGTTGTATTTAATTTTTCCAAAGTTTGTAAATAGTAATCCTAACCCAAATAGGGGGAGATTGTTGGAACACCCTATTACTAATTTTGGTCGGATCACTATATCTCTAGGAATCAATGCTTGACCTCCTGTATAGCTCAATAGGTCAATTAGAAATTGAGTCTAAGGGTTAGAAGTCTAGGTTTGGAAGCTGCCCTGAAGTCCAAGATTTTCTGTTTGGAGACTAAGTCATATCGTCGGCTCAGCACGACGATTCGTCGAACTCCGATCGACGGATCGTCTAGCTCAACTTCGACAGATCGTCGAACTCCATTCGACGATCGCTGAGCTCAACTTCATTTATATCGTCGAACTCCGTTCGACGATCGTGGCGCAGGTCGACGATTTTGACTCTGCTTTGGATCTTTATCTCTGAGCTCAGTTCGACGATCTTTGAGCTCAGATCGACGATATTTTGCTGCTGTATTTTTCTAGATCGCTGAGCTCAGCTCGACGATAGCAGAGCTCAGTTCGACGATTTCAGATAAACTTTCAAGGTGTTTCTAGATTCAAATTCAAATCAGTTAAGGAGTTTATTCTGCAATTAATTCAGAGATTTCCTAGCCGTTTTCATTCATTTCTAGACCAAGTTTCAAGGGATTTTCAAGGAATATTTCTATGGACTTTCCTCCAGAAGAGATTTTGCAATTAAGGATGCAATTAATGCAGGCCAACGGCTATACTTGACAGCGAATGTTATTCTATTCTGTATCAGAGAATAAAAGATAGAATTTTTTTTTGAGTCTCTAATAGAATACAGAGAGAGACACACAGATTACAGAGACACATTCAAAAATATTTTGTCTCAAAGAATTCTCAAGAACACACATCCAAGGAGATCAAGCTTTCTCAAATCTTCAGATCTCCCCAGTTTTCAAGAGTTCAAGGCCAACATACTTCAAGACTCCAGACATTCAACATTTCAGCTATTGCTGAAATCATCTATTGCTGGAGTTCAATCTTTGAAGGCTTATCACCCTCAGCAAAGCTTTTCTTCCTGAAGATATCAAGGATTCAGGGGGAGCTTTGACATCAATAATCCACATAGTCTTCTCAATTGGTTGAGAAAGAGAAGATTTCCATCACTCTCTCACCCCCTCTCTGTAAAGGGTTTCTCAAACTCCCTTCAAAAGTTTGAGCCTGGTTTTTGAGCACCTTGTCAAAAGCTCATTGGTGGCAAGACACCTGATCAAAAAATCTAGTTTGGTTTTTGAGCACCTTATCAAAAGCTCATTGGTGCCCAGGACACCTGATCAACTCATCTTGTAGTGGATTCCTACCTAGGGTGGTAGAAGAGTGGATGTACCCAAGTTTAGAGGAACCAATATATTTCCTTATGTCCTTTGGCTTTGCTTGTCTTTTTGTTTGTTTCTGGCCTTGATTTTTCTGTGATTAGCTTTTTATTTAACTTAGTTCTGTGATTAGATATATTACTGCTTCCCTGCTCACTCTTATTACAACAATTGTTGTAAAAAGTTTCAAAGCACCATATACTCTATTCACCCCCCCCCTTCTAGAGTATATCAGATCTAGCTGCACTTTCAATGACGTTCACTGAGCTGTCGTTATCCGTGAGGATTCGGTCGACAGTGAAGTCTTCAATGGAGGCTTGAATCACTAAGGCATCATGGAAGGGGTTCTCATTCCCCAGCATGTATTCCTCCGAGAACATGATCTCTTCCAACGGCGGCGTGTTCTGCGACGTCGAAGCGACGTTCTTCCTATAGATCTGATGGAGACTCCCCTTGCGGGAAGCTCCGAGTCCGGCCCCTCCGTTGATCACACCTACATGCCCACCTCCTGGGCCATGTATCACCTCTCCACGACCTCCCAGGTCGACACGATCTTCATTTCTCCTCCTCACTAGAGCATGGAATGCCACTTGCCCTATCGGGGACTCCTGCCTCTGTTGCTCCCTTTCCGCCACTCCTGCCTCCAATCTCCTCCTTGCTTCCCAAAACTCCGGGCAAGCCAACGTCCCGTGACCCTCTACTCGATGGATGTCGCAGTAGAGGGGAATCTCTGCCTCCTCAAGCATCGCCCGCTGCTCCCTCTGGCGTTGCTTGTTGTCTTGACTGGCGATGGTCATTGTCTCCCTTCTTCCTACTCCTTGGACTCCCTCCTGCCGGTTGTCGTTCCTCCTCTCATCCTGGAAGTGTTGTCTTACTGGTGGTCTCCACTGGGGGCGATTCCCGGGATATTGGAATCACCTATCCCCCCTCTTCTTTCCTGGGCCTCCGTCGACCTCCTCTCCTCTTGTCTTCGAGGCCTCTCATGCCTCCTCTCCTCAACCCTCCTGGGTTCTTCTCTCATCCTCCTCTCTTCTCTCCTCGGCTCTTCCTTCCTCCTCTCCACCTGCCTCTCCGGCGTCCTCCTTGCCTTCGCCCCCGAATGTCCTGCTCTTCCCCTCTTCCTCGGATCATCTTCGTCCAGTCTCGCCAAGAAGTCCTTATTATTTTCTTCTCCGCGAACGAAGGTGTTTTCCCTCTCTATCATCTCTTCAAAAGACCTTGGGGGATTAGACCTCATCTCCATGCTGAATAGTCCCTGCTTCAACCCGAACATCAGGGCCACCATCAGAGTAAAGTTATCCACCTCCTCTACCTCCAAGATCTCCTCCTGGAAAGGGTCAACGTAATGGCCCAAGCTCTCGTGCTGCCCTTGGGTAACCTTGAAGAGCGTTTTTGCCTCCTTCTTCCTCTTCTTCGATGTCGCGAACCTCGTCATGAGGCCCCGATGCAGGTAAGAGAAACAGTACACGGACCCTGCTGGCAGTTGATGGAACCAATATCTGGCATTGCCTTTGAGGGTGATGGAGAAGAACCGTCATTTGAAGGCGTCAGACATGTTGCGGATGGACACGACGTCTTTGAACCATTGAAGATGTCTGACAGGGTCATCCCTGCCAGAGTAGTAGGTGAGACCGGGCTCTATAAACCCTTTAGGAATGAGGGCGGCGAGGATCTCGTCACAGAAGGGGCTCCTCCCTCCCTGGCGGTGGCGAGTTTCTTCCTCGCTAGAAACATCATACTCGCTAAAGTGCTGAGTATCTCTATATCTCGCCGGCGACATCAGATCCCGAAAGTGGATCCCTTGGTTGCCCGCCTGATGATGTCGCGACTGCATCAGTCGCTCTTCTCTTTCCCAAGCGGGCTCCTTCCCAGCTCGCCTCGGTGGCGCTTCCCTATCCAGCGGTGTCACGCGACGGTGGGAAGTCGCCGTGACATCGGGGCGATGAGCAAACTAGGCAAGGATGGTCCGCTCGATCCTCTTCGCAAAATCCTCGAACGCGGTGATTATCACAAATTCGCCACCACACGCGACATCTCCAACTCCTGCCGAGTTGCCGATCAACTCTTCATGCTCGCCACCATTGGTCATCTTACTAAACCACTAAACTTTCCTCCTTGGCTGCGATCGATGCTCACCGCCCCAAGTGTTGAAGCCAGGAAAAATTCCCAACCTCAGAATTCGGATCAATGCCGCCTAAGGTTACCGGCTCAGGAGCAAGATCAGACAGCAAAGATGACTAGGATGAAGAACTGAGTCAAATAGGACCCCAGATATTGCGACAGGAAGGTCCCACCACGCACCCGGATGCTCGAAAGGAGCAGCCCCTTCTCAACGAAAAATGGTCGAACTGGGTACGAGGGAGACTAGCTAAAGACTAAATCGCAAGATCGCGATCTGACCACTAAGGAAAAGGAATCCAAAGGCTCAGCTAGTATCTCGAAAATGAAGCTCGCGAGTGTAACACCTCCCCTGTAATGACCGTATAATATGGGTCCGGCCGGGGCCCCACAATATACGGACGCCACAACTTTAGTATTATAAGTTGATATAGCTACCCACACTCAAAACACTTTGCACAACACAGCGAAAACATAAGCAAGACTAGAAGTTATCCACTACAAGAAGAGTAATAACAATGGACTTATGGCCTTACAATAAGTGTCCAAACTCAAATGATACAACAGTCAAGAAAGTGCATAGCACTCCTAGTCTACCTCGGCATGCAAGCCGGACAACATGAGTCTCAAACATACAACATCATATAAGTAGAGCTACAAAAGAGAAAAGCACTTCATGACTCTTAGGCCTTTCTGGCCGGCGAGCTACCTCCTGCATGCGATCCTTGCCCTCTAAAATTTATTAGTAACGTGGGTCAGCAAAGACTGACCTCAAACTGTGTAACAACACATCTCCTCCCGGCCGCCCCTAACGAACCCCGGGGTACCCCTCCAACCTGCAAGTTAGCACTTCGTTTGCAATAATCATAAGCAAGAAAAACAACTACAGAAACAGGCATGGATGTCACACACATCATACATGTTCTCTACGGGTTGAGCATATAATAAAAAGGGCCTACTTATGCAACATGTATGCAACAACCCGGGTTTCACCCAAGGCACCCTATCTCGTATGCATCTAGCACAGCATCACATCACATGGGTACTCATCATTTCCCCATTGGCATAAAGCCTCAAACAAAGGGGAGACACAATTCCCCCCAACGGCACACAAGCCGCCATATGGAACACTTGCCTAGGCCCCACCCGCTCAAGGTCTTAGACCCGGGCTTGCCTACAAGCTCTGACGTCTCTTGTCAGGATTCCAACAAACACAAACTGACCGATTCTAAGAAGCCTTGCCGGACCCCACCCGCTCATGGCCTCATTGCCCGGGCTTGCCCCCATGCTTGGCATTCTCGTTAGTCTCACAGAAGGGGACTAGTCTCGCTGGGACACTCTCCACACATGATGTGAATGTCAGGGGATAGCCAGCCGACCACGGAGATATAGCCACGCCTTGGCACATCACAAACCAAGACAATCCCACCCTAGTCCCTCATTTGTACTGCAGCGTTCCCGCACACCAAGGAAACAATCTACAACTCATGCGGAGCTAACCTTGTCCACCAAGGAAACCATCTACCGCCATGAGGAGTTAACCTTGTTCGGTTCCGACTACACGTACTCACTCGAGAAAAAGGGGGAAAACATCACCACATCACAAACGGCATCTTGCCGCAACGGAAACTCTACGAATCCTTAAAGTTCGTATGCAACATCACCGAGTCGGACTAACGGTCGCGACTACGGCTTCACCCACCATGCCTAATCCACTAACGGAGTGGATCTCTAATGCAAATCATGTCGGGGACGGACTCAATCGACCCGGAGGTTCCTCTTGAACCTTGGCGACCCAAAACCCCTCTCATTTGAGTGTTTGGTGCCCAAAACTAGAAAAGAAATGATGCTAAGACATTCATCCTAAGACAGAGAGGAGAAGTGTCGTTACCTTCCGACTCCTCTTCCTTGTCATGGCAAAATAGCCGGATGAAAACCTTTGCAACGATCTAGCCTCCACGGATCTGGACTCGGCTCGCGATTTGGAGCACCGAAGCTTCCCCTATAGCCCAAACCCTCCTTCACCTTCTTCCTTGCTCTCCCTTCTCTCTAGAATTTTAGTAAGAGAAAGATTTGAGTAGAATAAGGGTTTTCGACCCTATTCTCGGACTTAACTTCCCAAGAGCAGTCCTGAACCATCAGATCCTAAAATCAGGGAAAGAAAGGTCACGATCCGACTGAAAAATAAAACACTTGGGTCGAACACGGCCTGGCACACGCCCGTGTTCAGGGCCATGTCCCTCATTCGCCGTCACAAATCTGTTTGGTACATTGGAATATATGTACCTGATTTGAAGAAGCCTCACCCTACTCAATGATATACATCAAGATGTATTTGATGTGCTTTGAGTTTCTTTGTGCAGGTTAAGTAACTGCAGGTTTGCAGGAAACGTTTCTAAGTCCATGTGTCAACACCTAGAAGAAAAGTGTCGACACTTAAGAAGGCTTGTGTCGACACCCAAAGAATCAGTGTCGATACTTGGAGTAATTGTGTCGACACCAGGAATGCAGAGTCGACACCAGAAGGAAAGTGTCGACACATACAGGCTGGGTCGACACTCAATGAAGAAATGTCTACATAATCAGTGTCGACACTTAGAAGCAGTGTCGACACTCAGAGAAACTTTGTTGACAGCAAAAGTTTCGACACTAGGAGGTCGTGTCGACACTCAACAAAACTTCAACAAAGTTCAAGTACAAGTGTCGACACTAGGAGGCTGTGTCGACACTCAGCAAAACTTCAACAAAGTTCAAGTACAAGTGTCGACACTAGGAGGTTGTGTCGACATTCGGCAAATTTCAACAAAGTCTAAATACAAGTGTCGACACAAAGGAGATGTGTCGACACTCAGAAAAGTCTCAACACATGAAGAATGTGTCGACACAAAGGAGATGTGTCTACACTCAGCAAAAGTTTCAACACATAAGGCATGTGTCGACACAAAGAAGATGTGTCGACACTTAGCAAGTTTCAACACAAGAAGATGTGTCGACATAAAGGAGTTGTGTCGACACTTAGCAGAAATCAACTAAGCATTGAAGAAAAAGGACTTGTGTCGACACATTGGATCAGTGTTGACACATTCTGAAGAAGCAGTGTCGAGATGCAGTTTCTACAACACAAGGAGTTGTGTCGACAGCATGAAGGCTAGTGCCGACACTTAGTCTACTTGTGTCAACACTTAGTCTATTTGTGTCGACACATAAAGACTATATGTCTTGACACTTTCAGACAGTAACAGAGTTTTTCAAGAAGTGACTGGATGACTTGACAGCTGTCATTTCAACCGGTCAACTGCTACTGTCAGAGCTGTTAGAAGACCGTTAGAAACCGGATCAGCCGGTCACCATGAAGAAGGCTTATATAAAGGCTTATTCCTTCAACAGAAGAGAAAAAATTATCATTGGAGGAAGCAATCATTAAAGTGAGAAACAACAAACAAGAAGAAGACCTTCAAGTGAAGATCTAAGAAGTTGGAGAGAGAAAGCTCCTTCTAAGAAGACAACTATTGAACCAGGCTGATAAGATAGTTTCAGATTGAGATCTGATTCTCAAGTCAGCAGTTGATTGAAGATCATCTGCCTAAGAGATATAACCCTACTGTGTTCTAATTCAAGAAGCTTTGAAGAAAGCCAAGGGAGGTTGATCTCTGCAAAGTTCCTTCAAGAACTCATCAAGAAGCCTGTCAACTCATCTTTCTCAATCAGAGTTGTGGTTATTAATCTTCGTACTCTTTATTTTCTGTAGGATCCTTAGGGATCTGAGCTGTAAGCCTGTATTATAAAGGCTGAGTGTAGGAGACAGTGTGCTCTGAGTGTAAGTCTTGTTAAAGGCTGAGGTAGGGCCTAGGGCCTGAGTTGTAGGAGACCTTATTCTCTGAGTGTAAGTCTTGGTGAAGACAGTGGTAGGGCTATTGAGCCTGAGTTGTAGGAGTGGGATCACTCTGAGTTATAGGAACCTGTTTGGGGTTCTGAGTTGTAAGATCTGAGGATCTGAGGAGTAGTGGAGAAGTTAGGCCGAATCTAGTACACTACTAGATAGGCGAAGGGGGAAAGTGGATGTACCCAGACCTTGGGGAACCACTATAAAAGCTGTGTGTACTCTGTGTGTGACTTATTCTGTGATTGTTATGTTATATGTGCTGAATTACTGTAGAGAATTGCATAAATAGGTCTAATAATTCAGTGTTTCTGCCTTAAAAGTTAAAAAGATCAAGTGCACCTATTCACCCCCTCTAGGTGTTTAGGCACATATTCTTTCAAGTGGTATCAAAGCGAAGTTCCTCAAAAAAGGACATAACTGTCTGAGTTAAGATCCTGTAGGCAGAATCAGTATAATCAAGAATCAAGAAAATGGGTTCAACTGAGAATCACAAAGAGCTAGGATCCATGAAATTGCCAATCTACAGAAAGGAGATCTTTGGCATTTAGAAAGAAAGGGTTAGACTTTTTATGGAAGCCTCTAACCCAAGAATATACATTACTGTTAAAGAAGGGTCATATGTGCCAATGAAAGTATCTGTTCTGGATGCAAATCAGAGAAATTCCAAAGACTATTCAGAAATGACAAAAAATGAAATAATTCTGGCCACTATGGACAAGAGGGCCCAGAATATTATTGTAAGTGTAATTGATGATGCCACATTTCAGAATCTGATTCAATATAAAACATCAAAAGAAATGTGGGACACACTGATAGTCTATATGGAGGGATCAAAAGAGGTAAGACAAGACAGGAAGTCTTTATTAAATCAAGAGTATGAAAGCTTCAGACAAGGCAGGGCTGATAGCATTACTGAGTGTTAACAAGAAAGAAATGACTGAATCACATAATGTGATAGTCACTGAAATAAAGAATCTTGCTTCTACCCATACTGCAGCCCTGACTACAGCCAAGGCAGAATTTGATAAGGCATTACAAGAAGGTCTCACTGCTGTTACTTCTGCACTACAGGATTCACAGAAGCTAATTACTGAAAAACTCCAAAGGTTAAAACCTTTTTACAAAGATGGAGTCAACTATTTGAATGCACAGATAAGGTTTCAGAAAGATGATCTTAGGGATCACATTGAGAGAGAAGTCATAAAGGGGGAGAGGGTATTAGTCAAGGTAGGCTCTGATCATGCCAAATGGATTTCAAATTCCATCAGAGCCACCCTTGGATATCCACCCTTATGTGATGATGACAATGTTGCAGAGTCTAGAATAAATCCTGCATACCATGTAGGAGAGCCAGCTGAAGTAGCTCAAGCGATATACCCTCCACCAGACTTTGACATGATACATCAAGAGATCCAGACTATGTACAGTCCTCCTGAGGGAAATCAGAACATTATTATTGAGAAAGTTGTTCAGCCTGTGCCAGAGGACATACTAAAAGAACAAGAGGCTTTGTTAAAAGGACAAGAGGCTCAGTTATCTAAGAAAAGATTCAGAGAGCAAGCTGAACTAAGGCCTGATTTTGAACAATGGAGCCCTACTTCCAGGAATATCATCTTGACTGCATGGAAGGCTGTAACAGCCCAAAGTTCAGAAACAGGCAATTTTTGGGTGACACGGCCTGGGACACGGGCGTGTCCCAGGGCGTGTCAGGTGACACGGCCTGCGACACGGGCGTGTCGCAGGGCGTGTCGAAGTTGTGTCGACGATTGGGCTTTGTCTCGACGATTTTTGCTCTCGGCGATTCGTCGAGAGGAGGCACACGGCCCAGGACACGGGCGTGTCCAAGGCCGTGTCGCATTCTCGACGATTTTCGCTCGACGATCGTCGAGTATCGAGAAGTGGGTGTCGAGTGTTGAACACGGCCTGTGACACGGGCGTGTCAAATCAGGCGACGAACGCAGCCCGCCGAAGAAATTCGACAGGGCGTGTCTTTGTGCCGTGTCTGGGCACACGGCCTGGGACACGGGCGTGTCACAGGCCGTGTGAAGTCTCGGGATGATTTGGGATTTTTTCCCCAGGTACACGGCCACAGACACGGGCGTGTCTGAAGGCGTGTTGGTGACACGGCCCATGACACGGGCGTGTCCCGTGGGCGTGTCACTGGTTTGGATAAGTCGGTTGACCACCGCTTGAGGCACACGGCCAGGCACACGGCCGTGTTCGAGGCCGTGTCAGGTCAAAATAGGTGTTTTTGGCAGAATCGTGGCCGTCCATTCCTTCAGTCTGAATCCAAGGGCTGGAAGCTCTTCTTCTTTTTTCCTTAAGGGCCGAAATCAGAGAAAGGAATCTCATTTTCCTTAGCCTTCATCTTTCTTCAAGAGAGAGAAAGAGAGAAAGAAAGGAAGAGGAAGAAGAAAAGGGGGCTGCTGTCGGTGGTGCTGCGGTTTCCCGACGAGAGATCCGAAGCCAGCGTTGCGGAGGAAACGCTCTCGCGAGTCGTGCAAGCTAGCTTGGAGTCCATGGCACCGAAGCGATCGTCAAGGGTAACGACTTTTCTTCCTAGCCATGTGAAGGCTTCCTTTTTGGCATATCTTTTGATTCCCCCACCAAGAGGTGGCTGCTTTTGGGAGTCATTTGGGTGATTCTTGAAATCCCCTTTTTGTTAGCATATAGATCCGGAAATGGAGTACGGAATAGGCATGCTGTGTGAAGCCCATCTGGACAGGTTGGTCTGGATTGGTGATGTTGCATACGAACCGGAGAAGACTCCGTGATAAACGTGTAGTGTTAAGGAGTCTACAGGTTATGCCTGCGAAAAGGAGTAGCAGGAAGTACTGGGGTGGTAGCCCAGGAAAATAGCCATGTTATGGTTTTGGGTCCAACCTGTGGTTATCCACACAGGAAGTACTGGTGGGACCAGGAAAGGCCCTTTTGTGTTGCTTGATGTCATAGGGTGTCCACCTGTGGAGCGAGTCACAGGAAGTACTGGTGTGCCCAGGAAAGACCCCTGACATTTGTAATTTGCGGTGTCCACCTGTGACGGGAGTCACGGGAAGTACTGGTGTGCCCAGGAAAGACCCGCTATTGTTGTGAGGAAATGGGTATAGTGACATACCCAGGCTTGAATGCCAGAACAGGATTGGTGAGACCGACCCGCGCCTTTGCTATAGCCATGAGTACGCTGCACGCGGAAAAGGCAAGGCGATTTGAGCAACGGGGGATGGAGGATCCGACCTGCGCTATGTCCGTCTGACGTGAGACCAAAAAGTGCGGTCTGTTGGAGCGCATAGCAAGAGTCTTCGGCCTGCGCGCCATGACACAACGGGGGGCTACGGGCCATCCCAGTGTCCGAGGACTAACTCCGGCTGCACGCCATGGAGTAAATGCTCAAGAGTGTTACCGTTGGGTGATAACCCTGATACGGTGGTGGGCAAGAGGTTGCCAGAACACCAAGAATGTGCCTGAGTGCACGGACCGTTGGGCCGGGCGGCGAACGGTTGTGATGGCTTGTGTGCGTGAAAGCACCTTTTGATGATATAGTTTGCCATACTTGTGATATGATATGTCTGCAGGGAAAAATACCGCTACCCGAGAGAAGGGGTAGGGTCGTTATAATTTGGTCAGCTGAACGCTGACCGTTGCTTTTGTTTGCCACCGGTGGGTGGATTGTCCTTGCACAGGTGCTAGAGTGGGACGCGTTGAGGTTGATGTTCCTGCTGGTGCTGCTGCTGCTGCTAGCCCTCGAAGGCTAGTTGTGTTCTTTTGAGTGTTTTCTTTTATTGTGGCCGGCCTGCGCGCCAATCTGTTTTAGGCCACTGTTTGAAAGCCATGTAAGGCCATAAGGCCAACACTTTTGACATGTTGTAAGACATTCCTATATGTATATAAATGTGGAGTTTTATGTTTGGACATTCACGAGGAGTTCAAGTAGTTTAGGCTTCCGCTAGAATGCTTTGTGATAGGTGCGATTGCGCTACTCTGGTATCATCCTGTACCTTCACCGACTGTTTTGTGGTATATCCTGTGGGGCCCCGGCCGGACCTTCTAGAATATATCATATGAACGGATGGGGTTGTTACATTTGTGGTATCGGTTGTCTTGGTCTTTCCCTCTCGAAGTCGTGGTCGACTTCTTTTGTGGGGTGGCGAGCACGGGTTTGTGCAAACTAAAGTCTACGATTGAACTCCTGAATGTCCATGATAGGAATGCAAAGTTTTGTGTTTGAGGAACCTGTGTGTTCCTATCTTGTTGCTTACTTGTGTCATTTTCTATTTGTAGGCGACGAGTGCGATGGTTTGGCAGCAGGAACCCCAACACTCGTTAGGAAGCATGCTGTCCACTGTGGTACCAACCTCTCCTTCATCGATAGAAACAGCTCGACTGATTGTCGATAGGGCTTTTGCAACGCTCAAGTCTTACCATGAAGGACAAGTTTCACCCTCTGATCCGGTGATGCGTTCCATGCCGGGTAGGGAACTTGAGCAGCTAGCAAGGGGAAGTGCCTCAGCCTCGTCGGGACATATGTGTTTGAGCCAAGGAGAGAACACGGTTGCGGACTATTTTCATGCATTTGTTGCAATGAGCCAACAACCCGAGTTTATGTTTGAGACCGAGGAGATGAAGATCAATCGGTTTTATGGTGGGCTACGTCAGGAACTCCGTTTCTTGTTGATGGGTCCTAAGTTCTTGGGCTTCCAACCACTGGTGGAGGCAGCGAGACTGTTGGAAATCGACTTGAGGAGAGCCCAGCAGATGCCTGTGACTCGGAAAGTGCGCACTCCAAGGTTTGGGAAGTCGGCTCACTGGAAGAGGCGGAGACAAGAGAAGCGTACTTGTTATGCGTGTGGTCAGGTGGGACACCTTGCTCGTGACTGTGGGGATGGTGTTCAGCAGCCAAAGAAGCAGTCCAAGTGTTATTCGTGTGGGAAAGCAGGACATAAAGCCCGAGATTGCCGCATTGGCGCGTAGCAGGTAAGAAAGGGCGACAGCACGATGTAGATAAATAAGGAGACTCCTCATGTACATAACTAATGGTGACTTATATATGTTCGATGTACAGTAAGCCGTTTTGGATGAAAATGTTATGAGGACCTGTGTCCGATATGGATGTGTGGGATCAATGTGTGTTGTCAATTGTTGATGTTTTCTACCATGGGGACATGTGTGCCCAAACTTGGCAAGAGTCGTCGATGTTCACGATGATCGTCTTGCTTGTTTTTGTTTGCATCTTGTGACTGTTGTTTGTATATGTTAGGTGCACCACAGGCGCCGTTTACGAAGGATGTTTCGTCTTCTTTTCTGTCTCGTGAGTTTCTTACGCGGCTTGGGATTCCCAGGATCGCAAAGACAGATAGCGTCACCATGGTGTTGCCGAATGATTGTTGGATGCTTGCGCATCAAGCTTGCGATGTGGCGGTTCAGTTAGGAAGTCGGGATCTCCGTTTAACTGCATTTGTTTTGCCAATATCGGAATTGACGTGATTTTGGGTTGGATTGGCTTGCGGAGCAGCACGTTATGCTTGATTGCCAGTCCAAAGAAATCACGTTAGGCTAGAATACCGAACAGGCGGGACGTTGATGTCTGCACTCGAGGTAGTCAAAGCTGTTCGGAAGGGTGCGGAGTGTTACTTTGCACTCATTCGGGCTGTTGAGCCTAAGGCCACGTTGTGCGAGGTTCCGATTGTGGCAGAATTTACAGATGTGTTTCCCACGGATCTCCCTGGGCTACCACCCCAGCGGGAGATTGACTTCACAATTGAGTTGGTGCCAGGTGCGAAACCCGTGGCCGCTCGCCATATCGCGTTGCGCCTAAAGAGATGGCGGAGTTGCAGGTTCAACTACAAGAAATGCTAGAGCAATGTTATATCCGCCCAAGTATGTCACCTTGGAGCGATGTATTGATTACCGTGAATTGAATAAGCTGACCGAGAAGAATAAGTATCCTATACCTCGGATTGATGAATTATTTGATCAGCTAATTGGCTCGACCGTCTATTCGAAGTTGGACCTGAAGTCTGGTTATTACCAGTTACGCATTTGGGAAGGTCGGTTTTGGAACACGCTATGGGAACTATGAGTTCACAGTTATGCCCTTTGGCTTGTGCAATACGCCTTCGGTGTTTATGGATTTGATGCACCGTATTTTCCGTGAGTACCTGGATCTGTTTGTGATTGTGTTCATTGATGATATCCTGGTGTACTCGAAGTCTAAAGCTGAGCATGAGATTCATTTGCGGTTGGTGTTGAATACATTGCGGTAAAATCAGCTCTATGCCAAGTTCTCGAAGTGCGAGTTTTGGCTATCGTCAGTAGCATTTTTGGGCCATGTGGTGAATGGAGAGGGCATTGCAGTGGATCCAGCGAAGATAAGAGCCATACAAGAGTGACCAAAATTGTCTTCCGTGGCCGAAGTCAGGAGTTTCCTTGGACTTGCGGGCTACTATAGAAGAGTTGTAGAGAATTTCTCGCGGATCGCTTTGCCGCTAACCACACTAACGCGAAAATATCAGAAGTTCGTTTGGACGCCAGAGTGCGCACGATCTTTTGAAGAGCTGCAGATTCGGTTGACCACGGCGCCGATGTTGTCTTCGCCATGTGGAACCGATGGGTTATGATGCCTCAGGAAGCGGCTTAGAATGCGTTCTTCTGCAGAGCGGAAAAGTGATTGCTTATGGCTCACGCCAACTGAAGGTGCATGCGCGAAACTATCCCGTCCAGGATTTGGAACTAGCGACGGTGCTTTTTGCACTCAAGTTGTGGCGACACTACCTTTATGGTGTGAAGGTGGCGATCTATACCGATCATAAGAGCCTAAAGTATCTGTTGGAGCAGAAAGACTTGATTATGCGACAACGACGGTGGTTGGAGTTCCTTGGGGACGACACGTTCGAGATTCACTATACACCCGGGAAAGGGAATGTTGTCGCGGATGCCTTGAGTCGGCGAGTTCCGGCTAGAGCGAATTGGTTGCAAAGGCATAATAAACGTCTTATCCAGGAGTTGGAAGCATTGGAGATCTATTGTGTTGACAAGAGTTCCACTGCCACTGCATGTTTGAACTGGACCGAGGTGCAATGTGACCTTGCGGACCGCGTTCGACGGGCAACGGAGTTGGATGAAAATCTCTTACGATATGTGAATGAAGGGCCAGAAGGCAAAGTCACCTGGAATGATGGTCTTTTGCGCAAAGAGGGTCGTTTGTGCGTCCTGAATGTGGGGAAGTTGAGGGAAGAACCGACGTATGAAGCACATTATACGAAGTATTCCATTCACCCCGGGAGTACAACGATGTTCCACGATATGAAGAAATTTTTCTGGTGGCCAGGGCTCAAGGAAGATGTTGCCCTGTATGTAGCCAAATGTCAAACATGTGCGATGGTGAAGACGGAATGCCAAAAGCCGGACGGTTATTTGAAGTCACTACCGATCCCAGTGTGGAAATTTGATGATATTTCATGAATTTTGTGCATGAATTGCCAAGATCGCAGCGAGGAAATGATTCCATTTGGGTGATAGTTGACCGGCTAACAAAAGTAGCACATTTTCTCCCGAACAGACGGGATGATTCGGTTGAAAATTTGGCAAAGTTATATGTTGATCAGATTGTACGGCTTCACGGTGTTCCTCGGAGCATCGTAAGTGATCGAGATAGGCGATTCACATCAAATGATTCGAGGCTAGTTCACCGACTGTTGGGCACGAAGTTGACTTTCAGTACGGCCTTTCATCCCCAAACGGATGGCCAAACTGAACGTACCAACAGAACAATGGAGGACATGCTCCGAATGTGCGCCATTGACTTCGGAAAGAGATGGGAAGATCATCTCTATATGGTCGAGTTTGCATATCCTAACAGCTACCAAGCAAGCATTGGGATGGCACCATATGAAGCCCTATATGGAAGGACGTGTCGTACTCCCTTAGCTTGGGTAGACGCGGGTGAAGCCCGGGTTGTTAAACCAATGAAGTAGAAGAAGCAAACTCAACCATTCGGACTATTCGAGAGAGATTGCTGATTGCTCAAGATCGACAAGCGAAGTACTACAACGCCAAGCACCGGAATGTCGAATTTGCGGTTGGCGATTGGGTCTACTTGAAGATCAAGCCATGCAAAGGGGTCTCCAAGATTCGACGATTGAAAAAGTTGAGTCCAAGATTTTTGGGTCCTTTTGAAGTGGTTGAGCGAATGAGCGAAGCGGTTTATCGGCTAGCTCTGTCGACAAACTTGGGTGGGTTACATGATGTCTTTCACATCTCAGTGCTTCGGAAGGCCGTGAAAGATCCCGCTCAAGTGATCGCGGATAATCGTGTGCCAGTGAAGTATGGGCTACCAACGAGAGTTAGACCCATTCAGATCAAAGATCGAGCCGAGAAACAGTTGCGGAACAAAACGGTCGGTATGGTAAAAGTCCGGTGGGACAACTGCGGTCGTGACGAGCTGACATGGGAGCGCGAGCAAACCATGCGAGCAGAGTTCCCAGCGCTGTTTGTGTAATTTATAGCGCGAATGTTGTAACATAAAATGTTAGATGTTGTTACCTTTTATTGCTGGTTTCTGCTACTTTCCTATCTCTGAATTTCGAGGACGAAATTTCTTGTAGGAGGGGAGGATTGTAACAGCCCAAAGTTCAGAAACAGGCAATTTTTGGGTGACACGGCCTGGGACACGGGCGTGTCCCAGGGCGTGTCAGGTGACACGGCCTGCGACACGGGCGTGTCGCAGGGCGTGTCGAAGTTGTGTCGACGATTGGGCTTTGTCTCGACGATTTTTGCTCTCGGCGATTCGTCGAGAGGAGGCACACGGCCCAGGACACGGGCGTGTCCAAGGCCGTGTCGCATTCTCGACGATTTTCGCTCGACGATCGTCGAGTATCGAGAAGTGGGTGTCGAGTGTTGAACACGGCCTGTGACACGGGCGTGTCACAGGGCGTGTCAAATCAGGCGACGAACGCAGCCCGCCGAAGAAATTCGACAGGGCGTGTCTTTGTGCCGTGTCTGGGCACACGGCCTGGGACACGGGCGTGTCACAGGCCGTGTGAAGTCTCGGGATGATTTGGGATTTTTTTCCCCAGGTACACGGCCACAGACACGGGCGTGTCTGAAGGCGTGTTGGTGACACGGCCCATGACACGGGCGTGTCCCGTGGGCGTGTCACTGGTTTGGATAAGTCGGTTGACCACCGCTTGAGGCACACGGCCAGGCACACGGCCGTGTTCGAGGCCGTGTCAGGTCAAAATAGGTGTTTTTGGCAGAATCGTGGCCGTCCATTCCTTCAGTCTGAATCCAAGGGCTGGAAGCTCTTCTTCTTTTTCCTTAAGGGCCGAAATCAGAGAAAGGAATCTCATTTTCCTTAGCCTTCATCTTTCTTCAAGAGAGAGAAAGAGAGAAAGAAAGGAAGAGGAAGAAGAAAAGGGGCTGCTGTCGGTGGTGCTGCGGTTTCCCGACGAGAGATCCGAAGCCAGCGTTGCGGAGGAAACGCTCTCGCGAGTCGTGCAAGCTAGCTTGGAGTCCATGGCACCGAAGCGATCGTCAAGGGTAACGACTTTTCTTCCTAGCCATGTGAAGGCTTCCTTTTTGGCATATCTTTTGATTCCCCCACCAAGAGGTGGCTGCTTTTGGGAGTCATTTGGGTGATTCTTGAAATCCCCTTTTTGTTAGCATATAGATCCGGAAATGGAGTACGGAATAGGCATGCTGTGTGAAGCCCATCTGGACAGGTTGGTCTGGATTGGTGATGTTGCATACGAACCGGAGAAGACTCCGTGATAAACGTGTAGTGTTAAGGAGTCTACAGGTTATGCCTGCGAAAAGGAGTAGCAGGAAGTACTGGGGTGGTAGCCCAGGAAAATAGCCATGTTATGGTTTTGGGTCCAACCTGTGGTTATCCACACAGGAAGTACTGGTGGGACCAGGAAAGGCCCTTTTTGTGTTGCTTGATGTCATAGGGTGTCCACCTGTGGAGCGAGTCACAGGAAGTACTGGTGTGCCCAGGAAAGACCCCTGACATTTGTAATTTGCGGTGTCCACCTGTGACGGGAGTCACGGGAAGTACTGGTGTGCCCAGGAAAGACCCGCTGTTGTTGTGAGGAAATGGGTATAGTGACATACCCAGGCTTGAATGCCAGAACAGGATTGGTGAGACCGACCCGCGCCTTTGTTATAGCCATGAGTACGCTGCACGCGGAAAAGGCAAGGCGATTTGAGCAACGGGGGGATGGAGGATCCGACCTGCGCTATGTCCGTCTGACGTGAGACCAAAAAGTGCGGTCTGTTGGAGCGCATAGCAAGAGTCTTCGGCCTGCGCGCCATGACACAACGGGGGGCTACGGGCCATCCCAGTGTCCGAGGACTAACTCCGGCTGCACGCCATGGAGTAAATGCTCAAGAGTGTTACCGTTGGGTGATAACCCTGATACGGTGGTGGGCAAGAGGTTGCCAGAACACCAAGAATGTGCCCTGAGTGCACGGACCGTTGGGCCGGGCGGCGAACGGTTGTGATGGCTTGTGTGCGTGAAAGCACCTTTTGATGATATAGTTTGCCATACTTGTGATATGATATGCCTGCAGGGAAAAATACCGCTACCCCGAGAGAAGGGGTAGGGTCGTTATAATTTGGTCAGCTGAACGCTGACCGTTGCTTTTGTTTGCCACCGGTGGGTGGATTGTCCTTGCACAGGTGCTAGAGTGGGACGCGTTGAGGTTGATGTTCCTGCTGGTGCTGCTGCTGCTGCTAGCCCTCGAAGGCTAGTTGTGTTCTTTTGAGTGTTTTCTTTTATTGTGGCCGGCCTGCGCGCCAATCTGTTTTAGGCCACTGTTTGAAAGCCATGTAAGGCCATAAGGCCAACACTTTTGACATGTTGTAAGACATTCCTATATGTATATAAATGTGGAGTTTTATGTTTGGACATTCACGAGGAGTTCAAGTAGTTTAGGCTTCCGCTAGAATGCTTTGTGATAGGTGCGATTGCGCTACTCTAGTATCATCATGTACCTTCACCGACTGTTTTGTGGTATATCCTGTGGGGCCCCGGCCGGACCTTCTAGAATATATCATATGAACGGATGGGGTTGTTACAAAGGCTGCTAAGGACAATGTCCTAGATAGATGCAAGTGGTATTCTAAACTGGAGTGGAGGAAGCATGAGAATAAGCAAGAGACCATTGTACAATATAGAAGAAAGGCTAAACTGGGAAAGCTACCTCCTACTGCCCAGGAGCCTAGCAAGTATTTTCCCAAGCCTTATCATTATTTTGAAAGGCAGAAGATAAAGGCAGAAGAGTTGAAAAAGAAAGATCTTAAAGGGAAGAAGCCTACTGCTGATGATGACACTGAAGCCCCAGTTCAAGCAAAGATTCAATCTGGAAAGGGGATTGTAATCAAGGAACCTGAGCAGCAATAGGATAGCATTTTCTTTAGTTTACAAATTGTAATCATGTGTATTAAAATTCTATGTAAACTTTTGATTAATGTAAATGTTGGAATTTGTAAGAACAATGTTATATGTTCATCTATTACCTTAATTGTTTTGAGCTAATGGTATATACATGTTCTGTTCATGCATGTTTAAGTATTTTCCCTGTCATATATTACTGATTTACATCATACTGAGAATTTGTTATGTATGGTGTATATCATTGACTAAGGGTTATGACTTCTCCAAATAGGGGGAGATTGTTGGGTACATTGGAATATATGTACCTGATTTGAAGAAGCCTCACCCTACTCAATGATATACATCAAGATGTATTTGATGTGCTTTGAGTTTCTTTGTGCATGTTAAGTAACTGCAGGTTTGTAGGAAATGTTTCTAAGTCCATGTGTCGACACCTAGAAGAAAAATGTCGACACATAAGAAGGTTTGTGTCGACACCCAAAGAAGCAGTGTCGACACTTGGAGTAATTGTGTCGACACCAGGAATGCAGAGTCGACACCAGAAGGAAAGTGTCGACACATATAGGCTGTTTCGACACTCAATGAAGAAATGTCTATATAATCAGTGTCGACACTTAGAAGCAGTATCGACACTCAGACAAACTTTGTCGACAGCAAAAGTGTCGACATTAGGAGGCTGTGTCGACACTCAGCAAAACTTCAACAAAGTTCAAGGACAAGTGTCGACACTAGGAGGTTGTGTCGACACTCAGCAAAACTTCAACAAAGTTCAAGTACAAGTGTCGACACTAGGAGGCTGTGTCGACATTCAACAAATTTCAACAAAGTCTAAGTACAAGTGTCGACACAAAGGAGATGTGTCGACACTCAGCAAAGTCTCAACACATGAAGAATGTGTCGACATAAAGGAGATGTGTCGACACTCAGCAAAAGTTTCAACACAGAAGGCATGTGTGGACACAAAGAAGATGTGTCGACACTTAGCAAGTTTCAACACAATAAGATGTGTCGACACAAAGGAGTTCTGTCGACACTTAGCAGAAATCAACTAAGCATTGAAGAAGAAGGACTTGTGTCGACACACTGGATCAGTGTCGACACATTCTGAAGAAGCAGTGTCGAGATGCAGTTTCTACAACACAAGGAGTTGTGTCGACACCATGAAGGCTAGTGTCGACACTCAGTCTACTTGTGTCGACACTTAGTCTATTTGTGTCGACACATAAAGACTATCTGTCTCGACACTTTCAAACAGTGACAGAGTTTTTCAAGAAGTGACTGGATGACTTGACAGCTGTCATTTCAACCGGTCAACTGCTACTGTCAGAGCTGTCAGAAGACCGTTAGAAACCGGATCAGCCGGTCACCATGAAGAAGGCTTATATAAAGGCTTATTCCTTCAACAGAAGAGAAAAAATTATCATTGGAGGAAGCAATCATTAAAGTGAGAAACAACAAACAAGAAGAAGACCTTCAAGTGAAGATCTAAGAAGTTGTAGAGAGAAAGCTCCTTCTAAGAAGACAGCTATTGAACCAGGCTGATAAGATAGTTTCAGATTGAGATCTGATTCTCAAGTCAGCAGTTGATTGAAGATCATCTGCCTAAGAGATACAAGCCTATTGTGTTCTAATTCAAGAAGATTTGAAGAAAGCCAAGGGAGGTTGATCTCTGCAAAGTTCCTTCAAGAACTAATCAAGAAGCCTGTCAACTCATCTTTCTCAATCAGAGTTATGGTTATTAATCTTTGTACTCTTTATTTTTTGTAGTATCCTTAGGGATCTGAGCTGTAAGCCTGTATTATAAAGGCTGAGTGTAGGAGACAGTGTGCTATGAGTGTAAGTCTTGTTAAAGACTGAGGTAGGGCCTAGGGCCTGAGTTGTAGGAGACCTTGTTCTCTGAGTATAAGTCTTGGTGAAGACTGAGTGGTAGGGTTATTAAGCCTGAGTTGTAGGAGTGGGATCACTCTGAGTTGTAGGTACCTGTTTGGGGTTCTGAGTTGTAAGATCTGAGGATCTGAGGAGTAGTGGAGAAGTTAGGCCGAATTTAGTACACTACTAGATAGGCGAAGGGGGAAAGTGGATGTACCCAGACCTTGGGGACCACTATAAAAGCTTGTGTGTACTTATGTGTGACTTATTCTGTGATTGTTGTGTTATATGTGCTGAATTGCTGTAGAGAATTGCATAAACAGGTCTAATAATTCAGTGTTTCTGCCTTAAAAGTTAAAAAGATCAAGTGCACCTATTCACCCCCCCCCCCCTCTAGGTGTTTAGGAACTAGTTCTTTCAAAATTGACACGCCTGGAATAGCACACAGGCATCTGACACGCCGTGTTCGCACTGGCACGCCCGTGTCACCACTGACACGGCGTGTGATCGGCCGTGTGCCTCCTTCGACACCAGCCCCGAAAACAACCAGAGCACTACACGGGTACTGGACACGCCCGTGTCTACCTCAACACGCCTGGGCTCCAGGCCGTGTTCACTGCTCGACGTTTCGTTTAGTCCAGCTAGATCGTCGAACAGCGGGACACGCCCTGTGACACGCCTGTGTCACAGGCCATGTGCCCCTGTCTCGCACTCGACACTCGTCGAGTGAAATTCGTCGAGCGAAGTTCGTCGACTAACTGACACGGCCTTGGACACGCCTGTGTCCTAGGCCTTGTGCCTTGTCTCGATACATTGTCGAGGGAAAATCGTCGACTCCGGGCCGATCGTCGACCTCACGACCAAAACGCGCCGACTGGAGCCTGACACACCCGGGACACGCCCGTGTCCCAGCCGTGTGCCCCTGTCAGAACCAAAATTGGCCAGAAACGCAAATCGACCCTCTCTCAAATTTGGGGTGTTACAACTCTCCCCCTAACAGAATTTCGTCCCGAAATTACAAAAAAGGGAACAAAACTTAAATGGTACCTGAAATAAAGAGTTCTGGATACTCTTCTCAGCATGGCTGTTCTCGCTCCAAGAGAACTCTTCTCGACCGCAGTTGTTCCCATCAGACTTTCACGAGTTTAACCTCTTTATTCTACAACTGCGAGTCTCTGAATCCTCTATAGCGAATCGGACGGACTCGCGTCCCAAGTCTTCCTCTATCAGCACTGATGCCGCTCAATCACCACACTAGGCCTCCACCAAGGCTTCCTCAAAACGTAGACGTGGAAGACGTCGTGCAATCCACTCAGCTTCGCGACACAACGCCAACCGATAGGCTGCTTCTCCCACCCGTTCAACAACTTCAAAAGGCCCCAAAAACCTTGGACTCAACTTCTTAAGTCGGCGAATCCGTGAGACGCCTTTGAACGGTTTGATCTCAAATAGACCCAATCACATACCGCAAACTCCAACTTCCTGTGACGAGCTTAAATTACTTTTGCTTGCCGGTCTTGCGCCACCTTCATACGCTCTTGAATGGTCCGTACCAACTCACAAGCGTCAACCACCGCCTCCTTACCCAAATTTTGGTGTCTCCCGCTTCTGCCCAAGACATCGGTGTTCGACACCGTCTCCCATACAAAGCTTTCGTATGCCGCCACATTTTTATACTTGCTTGAAAACTGTTGTTGTACGCGAATTCCACCATGAAGAGGTGATCCTCCCACTTCTTGTCGAAGTCAAGAACGACATTCTCAACATATCCTCCATAGTACGATTCGTTCTTTCGGTTTGCCCGTTAGTTTGAGGATGGAACGTCGTACTGAACTTTAGCTTTGTGCCCAAGCTCTTCTGAACCAGTCTCCAGTCCTTGGACGTAAACCGTCCATCTTGATCACTGACTATACTCTTTGGAATCACATGCAGTCGTACAATGTTGCGAACATACAACTCCACCGGCTTCTCCACGCTGTCCTCTTTCCGATTTGGGATGAAGGGCCACCTTGGTTAAGCGGTCCACGATCACCCAAATAGCATCATTACCCTACTGCGATCTAGGCAGACCATGCACAAAATCCATGGAGAGTGTCATCAAATTTCCACTCAGGGATTGGGAGGGGCTTCAGGAACCTGCCCGGCTTCTGACATTCGTCCTTCACCAAGGCGCAAGTCTGGCAATGATTCACATACAAAGCTACGTCCTGCTTCAGCCCAGGCCACCAAAAGGATTTCTTCATATCCAAGTACATCTTCGTACTGCCCGGGTGAATGGAGTACTTTGTGAAGTGAGCCTCAAACATCAACTCCTCACGGAGTTTGCCGAACTGCGGTATACAAACCCTTTCGTCCTCTCTCAGAATCCCATCACTCATCTTCCAGGCTCTGCTCTCACCCGTTTGAGCCTCCAACACAAATGGTTGAAACTCCACATCCAACCGAGTTGCTTCCCGAATGCGATCGGTCAAGTCGTTCTGCACTTCAATCCAGTTCACCGAGCAAGCTGGACTACCTCTCGCACACATTCCAAACCAAGGGACTCTCATTCCCGTACCAACCGCTCATCATGAGCTTCGATCCAATCCCTTGCCCTGAGTACTTTCTACTCAAAGCATCCGCCACCACATTGGCTTTACCTGGCGTATACTGAATCACCGCGTCATAGTCTCTAAGAAACTCAACCCACCTGCGTTGACGTATGTTCAAGTCCTTTTGATCCAAGAGATACTTCAGGCTTTTATGATCCGTGAAGATCTCCACCTTTGCACCATAAACATAATATCGTCATATTTTCAACGCAAAAATTACCGTCGCCAAATCCAAGTCATGGACGGGGTAACTCCTCTCATGAGGCTTCAGCTGTCTAGACCCAAAAGCTATCACCTTGCCATGTTGCACCAAAACGCAACTCAAACGCATCTCGATGCGTCACTGAAATCTGAAATCCCTCGGTCCCTTGCGGTAGACTTAGGATTGGAGCCATCATCAGTCTCTCCTTCAGTGCCTCAAATGCTTGACTGCACTCTTGAGTCCACACAAAACTTATGATCTTTACGAGTGAGTGAGGTGAGGGGTAGAGCTATCCGCGAGAAAATTTTCCACGAATCTCCTATAGTACCCGGCTAGTCCAAGAACACTTCGGACTTCCGCCACGGTCCTCAAGACTGGCCAATCTCTGATGGCCTCCACTTTTGTTGGATCCACTGCCACCCCATCCCCACTAATCACGTGGCCCAAAAATGCCACTTTCTCTAACCAAAACTCGCACTTGGAGAACTTTGCATACAACTGATTCTCCCTCAACACTTGCAATACCACTCTCAAGTGGGTCTCATGATCCACTTCAGATTTGGAATACACCAAGATGTCATCGATGAAGACAACCACAAAGAATCCAAGTATTCCCGAAATACTCGATTCATAAGATCCATGAACAGATTGTGCGTTCGTCAGTCCGAACGGCATCACCGTAAACTCAAAGTTCCATACCTTGTACCAAAGGCAGTCTTGGGTATGTCCTCATCCCGAATTCGCAACTGATAATAGCCTGACTTCAAGTCCAATTTGAGTACACCACCGACCCCACCAGCTGGTCGAACAAGTCGTCTATCCGAGGAATCAGATACTTATTCTTGACGGTCAATTTATTCAACTCTCGGTAGTGTATGCATAGCCGCATACTACCGTCTTTCTTCTTTATAGACAACACCGACACGCTCCACGGTGAAGAACTGGGTCTGATATACCCTTGCTCTGACAGTTCCTGTAGCTGTACTTTGAGTTCGGCCAACTCCTTTGGTGTCATCCTAAACGGAGGACGTGACACCGGCCTAGCCTCCGACACTAACTCGATCGAGAAATCGATCTCCCGCCGAGGAGGCGCTCCAGTAAGTTCATTCGGAAACACATCCTTGAACTCTGCCACTACGGGCACCTCCTCAATAGATAGGTGAGAGAGACGAACCTCCAATAACGCTACAAGCACTACACCACCTTGGTTAACCGCTCGCATCAATTGCATGGCCGAAATCAGGGAATAGGCCACTCCACAAAGGCCCTCAAATTTGACCTCTGCCTGCCCTTTGCTCTTTAGGGTCACTAACTTAGATAGACAATCAATACTGGCGCGCTGCTCTGCAGGCCAGTCCATGCCCAAAATGACATCGAACTCAACCAATGACAAAATCGCTGCTACCAAAATGACGTCAACTCCATCCAGCTCCCAACAGATGCGCCCTTTGGCCCCGGTGCTCATGGATGACCCATTGGGCATGCGCACTTTCAACTCCGCGTCCGCCGAGAAAGACTCAACTCCTATTCTCCGGATGAAGCTCTCCGCAAGAAAGGAGTGCGATGCTCCCGTATCGAACAATACCCTAGCGAGGTATCCAGAAACTAATACGAAGCCTACAACATAGACATCACACAAAAAGGGTCTAAAAGTATAAAGCACAAAATTTCAACTTAAATTTTCTTCATACCTGTCACCACATCGGTTTGGCGGATCGTTTCGTGCTGTCCAAGGTTGTAAGACCTTGGTTGCACCGGTTGGAACTGAGAAGCGCTCGACTCCGCCATCTTCCCTTTCTCCGCAGCACTGGGGCCGAAGCGCACAGTCTGCTCCTGTCTTTCCTCTTGCCCCGCTCCTCCTTGGGGACAAACACGAGCTATGTACCACACCTTACCATAGTTGTAGCACGTCGGCGGTCCCCTAGAGTGAGAACCTCCAGGAGTCCACTTGCTCTTCTCGCTGGACCTGGATGTGTGAGGCTTATTCCTCCACCTACTCCCTTCAGAATTTCCATGGGATTGGGAAGGCTTCCCTTCCCCTTGCTTGGGAGTGAAACCCTTACGACGCTGGGTTCGCTCCAGATCACTCTCCAACATCCTGGCAGCCTCAACCAACTCATTGAAACCAGCTCTCTTCATGGAAATGAGGGGTTGCCTCAGGTTCTTCCTCAGCCCCTGATAGAAGAGATTATCCCTCTCTACATCATCTGCCATCGTCGTTCCCGCGTAACGACCCAAATAGGTGAACTCCTGCACATACTCGTCCACCGTCTTGTCCCGCTGCATTAAGTGCAGGAACTGCTTCTGAAGTGCCAATCGTGTAGAAACGGGAATGTACCTCTTTAGAAAAGCATCCCCAAACTCCTCCACCGATGGGGTGCGTCCAGGGAACTAGCGGCCGCTATGGCTCACCCACCACAACTTGGTGTCTCCTTCCAACATGAACGCCGCATATTCAGATTTCTTTTCTTCTGGCGTCTCTGCCGCTCTCAAAAGCTCTTGAATGCGAACCCACCAATCCTCCGCATCCGTTGGCGTACCAACTCCCTTGAATGACGGGGGATGGAAGCTCAGGAATTACTTCATGTGTCGGTCTCCATGTCCGACAACCACCCTTTCCGCCAAAGGCTCCACTCTCCTGGCTTCTCCTCCTGGCACGACCGTCGTCGTATCCGGTGTAGCAGGGGTTGCTACTTGAGCTGCCGCTGCAGCTTGGGCCGCCACCATTGCTTCTGCAAGCATGCAGTAGAAATCGGCCGGGTTAACACCCGTGCCCAAAAGACCTGGAGCAGTGGCACTGCTCGCCAAGAGTTCCTCTCTTGCTCTCGACGTACCCGTCTCATTGCTTGCACTCTTCAAGAAAACAAGAAATAAGGAATCAACCTCTAATCTCAAGACTTAAACATAAGGACACTCATGGTCCCGTGTTACTCTTATGTGGATAACTTCTCTACGCATTGACCTTGAATCTAACCTCCCTCTGATACCAAATTGTAAAACCTCCCCTGTAATGACCGTATAACATACGGACGCCACAGCTTTAGTATTATAAGTTGATATAGCTACCCACACTCAAAACGCTTTGCACAGCACAGCGGAAACATAAGCAAGACTAGAAGTTATCCACTACAAAAGAGTAATAACAATGGCCTTATGGACCTTACAACAAGTGTCCAAACACAAATGATACAACATTCAGAAAGTGCATAGCACTCCTAGTCTACCTCGGCATGCAAGCCGACCACATGAGTCTCAAACTACAACATCATATAAGTAGAGCTACAAAAGAGAAAAGCACTTCATGAGGCTTGGGCCTTTCTGGTCGCGAGCTAGCTCCTGCATGCGATCCCTTGCCCTGAAAAATTTATTATTAACGTGGGTCAGCAAAGGCTGACCTCAAATGTGTAACAACACATCTCCTCCCGGCCGCCCTAACGGACCCCGGGTACCCCTCCAACCTGCAAGTTAGCACTTCGTATGCAATAATCATAAGCAAGAAAGCATCTACAGAAACAGGCTTGGATGTCACACACATCATACATGTTCTCTACGGGTGAGCATATAATAAAAAGGGTCTACTTATGCAACATGTATGCAACAACCCTGGTTTCACCCAAGCACCCTATCTCGTATGCATCTAGCACATCATCACATCACATGGGTACTCATCGTTTCCCCAATTGGCATAAATCCTCAAACAAAGGGGAGACACAATTCCCCCAACGGGCACACAGCCGCCACATGAACTCTTGCTAGGCCCCCCGCGCTCAAGGGTCTTAGACTCGGGCTTGCCTGCAAGCTCTAGACGTCCTCTTGTCAGAATTCCACAAAAAACACAAACTGACCGATTCTAAGAAGCCTTGCCGGACCCCACCCGCTCATGCCTCATTGCCCGGGCTTGCCCCCATGCTTAGCATTCTTGTCAGTCTCACAAAAGGGGACTAGTCTCGCCGGGACACTCTCCACACATGACGTGAACGTCACGGGATATCCAGCCGACCACGGAGACATAACCACACCTTGGCACATTACAAACTAAGACAATTCCACCCTAGTCCCTCATTTGTACTGCAGCGTTCCCGCGCACCAAGGAAACCATCTACAACTCATGCGGAGCTAACCTTGTCCACCAAGGAAACCATCTACCGCCACGAGGAGCTAACATTGTCTGGTTTCGACTACACGTACTCACTCGAGAAAAATGGGAAAACATCACCACATCACAAACGACATCTTGCCGCAACGGAAACTCTACGAATCCTTAAAGTTCGTATGCAACATCACCGAGTCGGACTAACAGTCGCGACTACGGCTTCACCCACCATGCCTAATCCACTAACGGAGTGGATCTCTAATGCAAATCATGCCCGGGACGGACTCAATCGACCCGGAGGTTCCTCTTGAACCTTGGCGACCCAAAACCCCTCTCATTTGAGTGTTTGGTGCCCAAAACTAGAAAAAATGATGCTAAGACATGCATCCTAAGACCGAGAGGAGAAATGTCGTTACCTTCCTACTCCTCTTCCTTGCCATGGAAAAATAGCCGGATGAAAACCTTCGCAACGATCTAGCCTCCACGGATCTGGATTCGGCTCGCGATTTGGAGCACCAAAGCTTCTCCTACAGCCCAAACCCTCCTTCACCTTCTTCCTTGCTCTCCCTTCTCTCTAGAATTTTAGTAAGAGAAAGCTTGGAGTAGAATAAGGGTTTCCAACCCTATTCTCGACTTAACTTCCCAAGAGCAGTCCTTGAACCATCAGATCCTAAAATCAGGGAAAGAAAGGCCACGATTCGACTGAAAATAAAACACCTGGGTCGAACACGGCCTGGCACACGCCCGTGTCCAGGGTCGTGTCCCTCATTCGCCGTCACAAATCGACTCGCCTGGAACAGCACTGGGCATCTGACAAGCCCGCTGTGTTCGCACCGTAACACGCCCGTGTCCCCCACTGACAACGCCCGTGTGATCGGACGTGTGCCTCCTTCGACACAGCCCCGGAAATAACCCGAGCACTACACGGGTACTGGACAGGCCCGTGTCCTTGCTCGTGTCTACCTCAACCGCCTGGGCTCCAGGCCGTGTTCACTGCCTCGACGTTTCGTCGAGCGAAGATCGTCGAACAAGCGGGACACGCCTTGTGACACGCCGTGTCACAGGCCGTGTGCCCCTGTCTCGACACTCGACACTCGTCGAGTGAAATTCGTCGAGCAAAGTTCGTCGACTGACTCACACGGCCTTGGACACGCCCGTGTCCTAGGCCGTGTGTCTTGTCTCGACACATTGTCGAGCGAAAATCGTCGACTCCCGGGCCGATCGTCGACCTCACGACCAAAACGCCGACTGGTGCCTGACACGCCCTGGGACACGCCCGTGTCCCAGGCCGTGCGCCCCCTGCTAGAAACCAAAATTGGCCAGAAACGCAAATCGACCCTCTCTAAAATTTTGGGGTGTTACAGCGAGTATCCTGCAGAGGATTTTCAGTGTCTCACCTCGTACCCCTGGGGTCCTATTTATAGGCAAATCCAAGGAGGGGGGGAGGTCATATTTATACCCTACCCCCTAGCAACTAGGCGACTTCCAGAGGAACTCGCACAGGATGGGCGAGTATCTTGCCTAGTCGCCTACCTGATAAGTATGCGAGGGGAGCTCGCCATACTCGCCTGGGCCTTCTATGGTCTTGCGCGCTGATGTTGCCTTTTGTCTTGACTTGTTGACCTTGACTTCTGCTGATCTGATTGTGGTAGGACCCATTCTCGACAAATACGGGTTGTACACCCCCCTATTGTTTTCCTAGATTGTTTGAATGTTAGAGCATATATCTCCAATGGATTTTAATAATTTATCTTGTTGTGTATACAATCTCTTCGTCAATTTTTTTTAATCTCAAGTACTTTGATTATTGGTTTTCCTCGACGTTAGTATGACATTTTTTGGGAAATACCTCTGATTTGATAAAACAAATTAGGATTAAAGTGATTGTAATATAAGTCTTAATGATGTATATAAAAAGTTATGACAATTTAATTAAATAAAGACCATTAGTTCCAAGTCAAATGACCTACATCAACATGCATTCTGAGCAATATCAATATAAATAATCACAACGTTGAGATATATTCTAAAGCATCGTCGACTTCCAAAAGCCACATCAAAAAGAGAAGCTCAAGCTGCATCAACATCTTCTTAGAACTTGTTCTACTTTTCTGAGCTACGTCGATATCTATTTCAATCTACTCAGAATTCTCTCCTTTTTTCCAAAGGTCGCATTAATAATAGAAGCCCAAGTTGCATTGACATCTTTTGATTCACGTCGAATTATCAAAATCTATGTTGACTTATTTTCTAAGCTAAGTTTAAATCATTCTATCATATCATTATCTTTATCAAGGATACTCTCTGTCGGCATTTAATGATTCAGAAGGAGATAAAGAATTTGAATTAATTCAAATGGTTTATGTCAGGGAAGATAGAGAGGATCAAAAAGAAAATATACAGACATTTATATAGATGTGATACAAATGACTTAGAGAACTTTTCTTACCACTACTTCTCAGAAGCGTCAGCTCAGACAACTTTCTCTACCGTTTGAACATTTTTCATCTCTAAAAAATAAAAAGGATAGCAAACAAGATATAAGAGATCTTCTACTCTTATAAGATAATAAGAATATTCTACTCCCTTGAGAGAATCAATTCTCTTTTCTTCTCTTCCTCAAAGAATCATACTCTTTACTTAAATTCATACAATAACATCCATATTATGCCTCCTGAACATTGTTTAAAGGATACATCTTTTTGGAAACTTCTCTCAATTTAAAACTTCATAAAAGAGTCATGTGAATCACTCCTTAAAGGATTCAATATTGGTTTTGAGAGTCTTAATTCAAAAGACTCAGTGGTTGAACATCTTTATCAACAACTCACTTGGCTTTGGAGAGATCTTATCAACAATTCTTCATTCCAAGTCTTCTTATTAAAAGACTCAACACTAGTGATAGTGAAATTTTTACTCCGACAGAAAAGTAGGCATGCTCATGATTGGGGAACCACTATGTTTTCTATATCGTTTATATTGTTTGCATTCACTCCGTGCTTTTCATTTTCAAACTTTTTCTTTACTACTGTGATTATGATATACTCAATGGTATTGTGAGAAGCTATCAAAAACAGTAAAGCTAAATCCACGTAAAATTTTAGTACTCTATTAACTTCATAGAGCTATTTTCAAGAGATTACCTAGTTACTTTCAACGTTATTAAAATTCTCATATAGATTATTTAATAACATATTGCATTTGGATCATGTGCTAAAGTGAGAGATTGACCAATTTTTAGGTTGTCTTTGTTGTTACCCAATTATATGTCTCAATATTGAATTCTCTAAGTTTTTCATCTCACTATTAAAATCAACTAGTCTCATAGGGGATGTGGTCTTCCACAATAAAGATTTTATTTGTAAGTCTTTATCTATTAGCTAAAAATTGTTATACATGTCTTACACAACCTATGCTCTGAATTATGTAGTAATTCTTTCACTATTCTTATACGTCTCTTTTGTTTATCTAAGAGAATGATACATGTCCAATTATTTTCAATTCTCAAATCCTGTATTAATAGATCAATAAATTATTCTCACAATTTTTTTATTTTCTTTTAAAACCAGCAAATATGTTATAGGATATTTACCATTATTGCTTACCCCATAGCAATAAAATGCGCAACTGCACGCCAGAATGGAGTTAAAGTACACTTCCTATGTGAATTACCACTTAAGTACACATATCAATCACCATTTTTGACATTTACCTTCTCGTGGGCAGTAGCTCGGAGTCTTCCCTGCACCCTAAACCATTCTATCCGCCTTCGAGTTCTTCTCTCCGCGCAGTAGCTCGGAGTCTTCCCGCTTCCTCCGCCGCCCATCGCCGACGAAGGTAAACATCTATTCGACCAATTCCCCACCTCCGTCAATTCCGATCCGGTCTCGCTCGCGCCACTCCTTTTTTTTACAAAAACCTTTCCAAACCCTAATTCTCCGATCTCCATCCAGTGAACTGACCCCTCGCATCAAAGATGTCTCGCCGATACGACAGCCGGACGACGATCTTCTCACCTGAGGGCCGTCTCTACCAGGTGGAGTACGCTATGGAGGCCATCGGCAATGCCGGCTCCGCGATCGGCATCCTCGCCACTGACGGCGTCGTCCTTGTCGGCGAGAAGAAGGTCACCTCTAAGCTCCTCCAGACCTCCAAATCCACCGAGAAAATGTACAAGATCGACGACCACCTGGCATGCGCAGTCGCCGGCATAATGTCTGATGCGAACATCCTTATCAACACCGCCCGCGTCCAGGCCCAGCGCTACACCTTCGCGTATCAGGAGCCCATGCCAGTCGAGCAGCTCGTTCAGTCCCTCTGCGACACCAAACAGGGATACACCCAGTTCGGAGGACTCCGCCCCTTTGGCGTCTCCTTCCTCTTTGCCGGCTGGGACTCAAACTTTGGATTCCAGCTCTACATGAGTGATCCCAGCGGTAATTACAGTGGCTGGAAGGCAGCTGCCATTGGGGCCAACAACCAGGCCGCACAGTCCATGCTGAAGCAGGACTATGCTGAGGATCTTGGTAGAGAGGAGGCAGTCAATCTCGCTCTGAAGGTCCTCAGCAAGACCATGGACAGTACCAGCCTTACATCCGACAAGCTTGAGCTAGCGGAGATATTCTTGCTTCCTTCAGGCGAGGTGAAATATCAGGTTTGCTCTCCAGAAGTGCTGACAAAGCTCCTTTTGAAATCCGGAGTCAACCAGCCCGATGCAGAGCCATCTGCTTAGCATTGCGCATCATGGTATTGGTATACTGCTCTTATGCTGCCTTATATTTAGTTATTATTTATCTCTTCAAAATGGCTAAACTATGGGATTAATCTTGGACATGTTTGATTAGAAAATGATTATTTCGACCACTTCTTTGAGACATTTATTTGGAATTGTCAGATCTATCAATGATTCGATGTGGTTTCAAATAATTTTAATTCCTGATCTAAGGGAGAAATGTTTATTTTCTGTTCGAGTAACACCTCACTGCTTTTCCATTGATTGATTATACACATTGTAGTCATACCCGAGGATTGAGAGAAGTGAATTGAAGATTTGCAAGAATCTATAGTTCTTCCCTTTTGTATTGTTTGTTGTTTCACACTATTGTTGAATCCTATACAACAATGCATTACCATGTAACATGTGCTGGTCTTGAAAAATGGGATATTATGTATGAAAGCATGGAGATTTACATTTTTTTGATATTCTTGTATCTGATATCTACAAATACTTGTACAATCATTCTTATCTTTAGAAGGATAAGTGGATAACAAAGTTAATTGATACATGAAGTAGTTGCAGGTAATTGTTTTAGAAGGTTGGGAACAAAAGAAAGTTAAAAATGTAAAATTTTGTCATTTTGGAGACTAATGCAGTATGGGCCGTGTGATGCGTGTGCCAACACTAATGCAAGTTTAAGTGAATATGCAGGATGGGCATGGACAAACACAACCAAAATGATGCAATGTTTTAAAATTAGTCAGAATCAAATTATATGAACTATAATCATATAAATTTTGTAAACCTATTATCTATACAATGTGCTTTCACTTCTCAAGCACGCACACAATATCAAATGTTTTTTTTCCGCATGTATGAGTTACAACCACAATTTGCACGAATAAATTTTATAGGAAAAAAAACAACGAAACAGTTACACTAATGAGCCAAACTACCCCAACAAATATGAAGTGTTTTCACAATTTTCAATACAAAAGAATACAATATGATGACTCACATCGTAACAAAGATCCAGTGGTAGGATATTGGTGGCGGAGGACTGTTCCGTGGAAACGAAGTCGGTTGCAGGAATCAAAGGTGAGGAGGATCTCGATCGAAAAACAAACGTGGCCTAGGCTGGAAATGGTGTATGCTGAGATAGGGAAGGGGAGAACAGTGGGACTGGAAGCCTTTTTAAGGAGCACTGTTGTAGTAGAGGGGTTGTTCGGCTAGAATGTTGGATCCAAAAAGGGAGTTGCTGTTGGACAAGATAAGGTGGAGGGCTAACAACATATAGAGTTCCTACGGATGATGGGAATGATCCTCCAGGCTGAACAATCGGGTTTCACCGTCAATCTTGAGGAGGTTGGTGGTTGCAGGCTGGGCGTCTAAAGGAAGAGGACAGATGGTTGGTTGTGGTGAGAGAGAGTCACACTGGGGGATGGGATCTTGAGGGAGGGAGGAATCAACAAATAACAAGGGGTTGTGATTACTGGTGTTGGGGAGAAGAAGAAATCCGATGACTTTGGAAGGATATAGTTGGTTGGCTGGAGGTTTGGAGGTGGGAGATGGATGCGTGCGGTGAGGACGGGAGGAGGATTCGACAGTTGGAGGAAGTTGTGACTGGAGGCCTTCAATCCTTCCGTCGATTAAGATGGAAGTGAACAGTAACAGTTGGCAGTTTTCTCCTTCCGTTGGATGTGGATCGTGGTACAGGGGGAGGTTAAATGATTAAGGGATTACACGAGAAAGTAAGTGGGGTTTAAAAGAATGAAAAATATAATTGAAATAAATTGGGACTTCTCACCCCCGGGTCTTGCGACGTCTACCACAAATGATTACCGGTCTGAAATCACTCACTTACAAACAAATAATGAATAAAAATGATAATCTCCGCCCCTATTTATAACGAGAGAAGGCGGTTCGGAACTCGATGTGAACGACTATGATTGACTGTTACGCCCAGTGTCCTAAAACACTGAATATAAATTCAAATAAAAAATAAATTAAAATACTTATAGATAGTAAAACGACGCCCCGGATGCGCTCGCTGTCTCGGATCGCTAATCCGATCAATACGTCACATGCAAATATGCAAAAGCTAGTCCCACGGAGTGGTGGTCCGATCTCCTCCATCGATTACGATCACACAGTTGTTCCCCATCATTGACAATTGTAAATTTGTGAAAGTAGTCAAAATTTGTCAAGTTGGAATTTTATCCTAAAACTACCTAGTGCAGTGCCTTAAGGACAACTCACACAACCAAGCATATTCTAACTATCGTAATTATATATTTAGTATTTGAAGTCCAACATGACTCTAAGTGCTCTACACACAATTGAGAAGCAGGATTGTGGCTTGAAAATTTGAGTTGTCAGATTATACGACTAGGAGTTAGCTGACTAGTCCATGACAAATTGTTGGTTCAACACGATGTTTGAGTTATCTTTCCTATTATTTCAGTAGGTGTTTCACATTTGTTTGGTCCTAAATTCCAGGATGTAAGGAATTAATTAGCCTGTATTAAGGTTGCAATAATATCTATTTAAAGGCATTAGGTCTAATGAAAATATTCATTCTATTTGCAAAGAATATAAAACCCCAACCCTTACTTTCTCCATCTCTCTTTTCCCCTTCTCCTTGCTGTCTACTCCAATAGATTCCCCCATAACCATTAGCCTCCTTCCCCTTACAACAAATGGATTCCCTTTCACACCAGGGCAATCACCACCACTGCCCACCATCGCATGGTGGAGATCGCCGGTCCACGGTCGTGTATTCCCACAGGATCCAGTGATCGGCTATCCGTTCAGACGTTTTGAATCCACGGATGTGTCTAAATGGTCGTTTCAAGTTTTTTCATGTATTTATTTTTATGTTTCGAGCTATATTTGTTAACTGATCGGTCCAGACATTATTATCCATCCGATCTAGCTGCCCGCTCAGTTATATACTATAAATAAAATGTGCAAACAATGCTTGATGGGATCAATGGATTTGATTTAGTTATATAATTGCTGGTCCCTATTTCGGTGCGATGCCGAGACTCTTGGTGCGACTCCAAGGCTACCTCCGACTCCCTCTTCACCGCCGACCACCGTCTCTTCCTTCCCCATCGCAACCCCAAGCTGCTGCCATCTCCTCTTTCTCCCTCTCCATGACTACTACCTGCACTCCACGCCAGCACATCCTTCGCTAACCGTAAGTTTGCAGTTTAAGCGACTCATTTCTTTCTCCACACGCAGCCATGATCAGTCCTCCCCCATCTCCATCTCCATCTCCATCGATCAACATTCCTTTCCCGCTGAATCCCGACAGCCCCCTATCTGTTCTCCCCAAATCATTGCACACCTGCCTCCCATCTCCAAATCACAGTCATCCAGTTCATTTCCACCCACAAAACTGCTACATCTTGTCATAGCCACACCCAACCACCCCATATGTCCACCATCAAAAGTCACCATCTACTTGCGTTAACAACCTTTAGATTTCTAGTATTGACGTGTTTTGCCGTATTTTGTCGCCACATACACGTGTAAATCATAATTTTGTGTTCTCGTCTTCCGTTATTGATATTTGAAATATATTTAGTTGGATGCATTTTTTTTTTGTTTTCGTGAAATCATATGACTTGCATGACGTATTTGGCGCACGTTTAAAATATTTGCGCATCAATTATTTGTGGATTAACATTTGCTTTTTTCCAATTCAATTTTATTTTAAGAAATGTGCTTTTGGATAGATTTTATTTTAATTAATGGCTTATCGCTAAGTTCAAACGGACTGTCTTTTGCATTTGCACTAACATTAGGATTTGTCAATAGATGCACCACATTCATGTTTGGTTGCATTTTGGGGAATTCATCATTTTCAACCTACCCTCGCATCACCACAACTGGGTTGCTGCCACCTAGCCATATTCGTTATTGAATTTTTGAAATGGCTGAGGGGGAGAATTGAAAAGGAGTTGGTATCAGCTTCAAAGGACCATTTATGATGATCAATAAGGTCAAGAAGTCCTGTCTACCTATCTTCTGTTGATTAGTTACTTAGAAGCTAAGAATCTGTAATCTTTCATCTAAATATTATCATGGGGTTTTACCATTAGGAGAAAGGGTTAGATTGAGATTTATTTTATGCTCGTCAGTTTTTGCATTTGATTTTGTAATTTTTCTGAGATTGATGTGACCCATTCGCTAGCACTCTAGTCCGTCTCGTTATTGTTATTTTTATTTACTTACTGCCGCAGCTATGTATGTTATTTTCCTGTCATTGTGCGAACTTTTGTTATTTTGGCCCGACGCTCGAAATTGACCACCTCGCGTGACCCTGAATGGACTGGTTCTGTTTGGAATGAGCGGGGTGGGTCGTTGCGTTTTTATTTGTTTGATGACATTTGCTGAAATTAATATTTATAACTAATATGTGTTATTGTATAATTTATTGATTGAGAGTGGGGAAGTGAGCTTATAAATACTATCACCCGGATGCCCTAACTCCTTGGTTGAGAGAATTTTACTGAGAGTCGCCTCTGGTCTGGAAAATTCCAGTCGTCAAGCTTCCGATATTGTGCCGCACCGTCTCCTGCTCCCGTCACCAGGCCGCTTCCAGTTTCCTCCATAGTTTTCCCCGGCTTCACCCCTCTGCCTGTTCACTCCGCCTGAAACCTCCCCTCCTGTGAGCCTGCTCCGACCGTGTTTCATTTCCCAGAGCCCCGATCACCTCCTCCTTCCCACTCCAACCCTGCAGCCGACCGTCTTCCACCTCCCACATACCTTCATGTCCTCCATCAGAACCGGCGTTAACAACCGCCACTCACTTTCCCCACTCCAAACCACCGAAAACCCTCCGCCTCCCACAAATCTTTCCATTTCTTACTTGAGCCACCAAACCAACCCTCAACTCTCCTCCACTCCGACCCCCCTCTTGTCCCCACTTGGTCGTTCGCTCGCCTGCCGTGACTGCGCCGTGAAGGGCTCAGAATGCTGCTGTCGGAAACCTCCCGGTGAGATCTCTTTCCCCCACCTCTCAATCTCTTTATTAGCGGTTTGTTATAATAATTTCAACAAATTTTTGTCGCATTCAAGAGTAGCGCGCGCTTGCCCTAATCATCCCTAACAGTTATTTTATTTTATGTTATTTTGTCACATTCAAGAATAGCGCGCGCTTGCCCTAACCATCCGTAGCAGTTATTTTATTTTATGTTATTCTCTTGCTTATTTTATGATCTTGCTACATCTATTTTAAAAGCCTATAACTTTGGGAAGATGAAAGCTAGCCTCTTCTGTTATTCAGTTGTGCGCCTATTCTAGAAAATTTAATATTGTGCCAAGTGATTTCCATTATGATTTAAAGTTTACAAAGCCCAGTTTACATCAATTTGGTGTGGCTGCTTGGATATCTCACTCCTATTGTGGGATAGCCGAGCGATTTGCGTTTTTGAAATTTTAAGTTTAAGAGTTTTCAAAATTATCCATGGATTCGAGAGCCGGACATAGAGGGAAGTTTAGCAGACATGGGTAAACATTTGGACGAACTCATAGTCACTGTCGTCGCACTCTCCTTCACCGTCAGAGATTTGAATCAGGTCATGTTAGGGTTACGCACCTCGGTCAACAATTTGGAAGCACATCATCACTTTGGGGGTCCTCCCGCACAACCCCCAAGGCCTCCACCATCAGAACCCCAACCAGCACATCACGACAACGGGCATCCACCTAGGTGGGATGCAGGTATTAAATTAGATGTTGGGGATTTTGAGGGCACACTGGAGCCTGAGGTGTGTCTTGACTGGTGCAACTGACTTGAGCGATTCCTCATCTGGAAGCGCACACCTGCCCACCAGCAGGTGGAGTATGCTACGTTGAAGTTGAAGGGCTCCACATTCACATGGTGGGGGCAGGTCGAGCGTATGCAGTATACTATGGGTCAACCACCTATCACCAGCTTGGTTGAGTTCAAAGCTCAACTCAAGCGTAGGTGCCCCGCTGATTTCATGCAAATCTTGTATCGTAGGTATCACAACCTAAAACAAGACAAGCAAACCATCGACGAGTACGTGGCCCGTTATCTGAATGGGCTACTGTTAGGTCCGCATTACCAGCTCCTCCCCCTGCGAGTTCATCCTCAGTTTCCATGAAGAGGAAGGAGGTTGTCTCTACTAAGCCCGTATTTCGATGTTACAAGTGTATGAAACCGGGGCATATATCATTTGAGTGTCCGAGACGTCAGTTTACCTCTGTAGTTGAGGCTGACGATGAACGAGATCCAGAGTATGGGATCTGGGAGAGCGACTTAGTTGGAGAGACAGAGGCCTCACCTGAGGGCGAGTGTGAGGTTGAGGGCGAGCAACAAGATCAGTTGATATGTGTTCTCCAACATAGTCCGCTGACTCCGAGTGCCACCACTGATGACACGTGGTTGAGGCACAATATCTCACGCACTACCGCTCACATCCAATATCACTTTTGTTCTATTATCATCGACAGTGGAAGCATGAAGAATTTTGTTTCTCAGCGCATGGTAGAGAAGTTAAACCTTTAGACTCAGAAACTGGAGCGACCTTCTGAGTTATCCTGGGTGACTAGCGGCACCACGATGGTCATATCACGACAATGTCTCGTTGAGTTCGCCATTGGATCATCCTATTCTGAGTAGATGTGGTGCGATGTCATGTCTCTCAATGTGTGTCATGTTCTCTTAGGGCGTCCGTGGCAGTATGATCAACGCATTACTCATGATGGAGGCATGAAATCTTATTCTTTTGACCACCACGGCCGCAAGACAGTCCTTCCCCAGAAGAATAGTCTTGTTCTTCAACGATTAACACCCTCTGTTTCAGGCTTTCAGCCCCTGTTGAGCCTCCCGCCCCTACGTCCATGCTTACATCGGTGTCATATCCGTCAGTCAGTATGCTTTTGACAGAGCGACAGTTTTGTCGCGAGATGAGAGTGTCATTGCTTATATCTTAGTTGGCCTGGAGTCCCCCACCACCCCTGTGGAGATTCCGGCGACCGTTTGACCACTGATCACAGAGTTTAGCGACCTCACTCCCGACGAGCTACCCGATCAGCTCCCTCCACTGAGGGACATCCAACACTGCATTGACTTAGTCCCAAGAGCGAGTCTGCCCCATTTACCCAATTACCACATGAGCTCGAAGGAGCACTAGTAGCTTCGGAGACAAGTGTCTGAGCTACTCCAGAAAGGCCATGTGAGGGAGAGGCTTAGTCCCTGTGCTGTTCCTGCCCTTCTTGTTCCAAAGAAGGATGAGACTTGGCGTATGTGTGTTGATAGCCGTGCTATCAATAAGATCACTATTAAGTATTGTTTCCCGATTCCCCGGCTGGATGACATGCTAGACATGCTGAGCGGCGCACAAGTTTTTTCAAAGATTGATCTCAGAAGTGGCTACCACCAGATCCGGATCCGACCCGGTGACGAATGGAAAACGACCTTCAAAACGAGGGAAGGATTATATGAGTGGTTGGTCATGCCCTTTGGCTTGTCCAATGCTCCGAGCACCTTTATGAGATTGATGGACCAAGTCCTTAGACCCCTCATAGGGACTTGTGTCGCCGCCTACTTCGACGATATCCTCATTTATAGCCTCGACCCTGACCGACAGCTTAGGCATCTTCGTCAGGTTCTGCAGATCTTGAGAGAGCATCGCTTGATCATCAACTTAAGGAAGTGTACCTTCTTCACTGGCAGTCTCATCTTTTTAGGATGCATTATCTCTTCCGAAGGTATTAAGGGGGATCAAGAGAAGATCCAAGCGATTGAGTCCTGTCCCACCCCCAAGAACTTCACTGAGACACGAGGATTCCATGGTCTAGCATCGTTCTATCGACGATTTATCCACAATTTTAACACTTACATTGCACCCATCACAGATTGCCTCCGAAAAGGGCAATTCACTTGGACTGCTGTGGCCGGGCAGACATTCCTCCTTATGAAGGAGAAGATGTCCAGTGCACCTGTTCTGTCGCTACCTGATTTCGAGAAGATTTTTAAGGTATATTGTGACGCATCACACATGGGTATTGGGGCTGTATTGAGCCAAGAGGGCCGACCTGTAGCATTTTACAACGAGAAGCTGAATGACGCGGAAACTAGGTATTCGACATATGATATTGAGTTTTTCACTATCGTTCAGGCTCTTCGGCATTGACGACATTATTTGATACAACGCGAGTTCGTGCTGAACACGGATCGATGCGTTGCGCCACCTGAACTCCCAAATGGGCCGCATTTCTGCATGAGTACACCTTTCACATTCGACACAAGCCAGGAGTCACCAATCGAATTGTCGGCGCCCTTAGCCGTCGTGCACACCTTTTAATATCTCTACATCCTAGATTGACCGACTTAGATTCCCAAAAGGAGCTATATGCTACTGACCCCGATTTTAGTGAGGTGTGGGCGGTGTCAGCTGCATGGAGCTGACCCAATAGGACATTTCTGCGTGAGCGAGGGGTACCTATTTAGGGACACTAGGTTATGTATTTCCCAGTGACCACTGCGAAAGTCCTTGCTCACTGAGTTGCACTTATCTGGGTTAGGTGGACATGTTGGACAGACCAAGATGTTAGATCTGGCGACCAAGCGTTATTATTGGCCTCGCATAGGACATGATATTATTAGTCATGTTCGTACTTGCCACACGTGCCAGTTGTATAAGGGACAGTCCCAAAACACTAGATTGTACATTCCATTACCCGTTCCTGAACGACCATGGGATGTGGTCTCCATGGACTTTGTTAGTGGCTTCCCTTGTGCGGCGCATGGAATTGACTCCGTATTTGTAGTTGTTGATAGATTCTCCAAGATGACCCACTTTATCCCTTGCCGGAAAACCTCCGATGCCGAACACATAACCAATCTTTTCTTTAGAGAGGTGGTTAGACTCCACAAGGTTCCACACACATTCACTTCCGATAGGGACACTCGTTTCATGAATTATTTTTGGAAAACTTTATGGAGTAAACTTGACACGAAGTTAAATTTTAGTAACGCGTACTACTCGCAGACTGATGGGAAAATTGAAGTGCTCAACCGAAGTTTGGGCAATTTATTGAGATGCTTAGCGGGAGAGCAACCTAAGCAGTGAGATTTGACACTAGCCCAAGCCGAGTTTGCATACAACAGTACCATAAATCGCTCCACCCGGAAGTCTCCTTTTGAGATTGTTTATGGATTCCCTATTCCTCATTTCCTTGATCGCCACTCATTACCTTCCCATGAGTGTGTTTCCTTTGATGTTACTACTTGGATTGATAATTTAAAATCTTTATATGAAATTATTCATAATAAGCTGCAGGTAACAAGTGAAAAGTACAAGGTCAGCGCCGATATCCATCGGCGCGACGTGTCTTTTTCGAAAGGAGATTGAGTGTTGGTACATGTCAGAAAGGAAAGCTTTCCCAATGGGACATACCACAAGCTCCAGCAGCGTCGTTTCAGTACTTTTCAGGTAAGGAAACGGTTGGGCGAGAATGCCTACCTTGTTGATCTGTCCTTGGAATTCGGTACATCGCCGATTTTCAATGTGACAGACCTTTGCTCTTTTCACGGATCTCCACCTACCGTTCCTATGACACCACCTATCTTGGAGCGCGGTGCGACCGCGGGATTTCAGCCGGCCTTCACACCCACCACGGTGGAGATTGATCAGGTGCTTGATGTTCGGGAGTTCCAGACTCGTGCAGGAGCCTACCAACGATGCTTGGTCTCCTGGCGGGGAAGGGACGTTTTGGATAGCAGTTGGATTAGTGCCAGAGAGTTACAACGTCGACGACCAAATCTTTCAGTTGCAGCCATCAACACAGTCTCGCCGGAGTCGAGTTCTCTCAACCCCGGGGGAACTGATGAGACGCAGTCATTAGCACTCTAGTCCATCTCGTTATTGTTATTTTTATTTACTTACTGTCGCAACTATGTATGTTATTTTCCTGTCATTGTGCGAACATTTGTTATTTTCCTCCACGTCCCGCACACCTTCCCGTCCTCCATTAGAACCGCCGTTAGCAGCCGCCACTCACTTCCCCCACTCCAAACCAACCTCCGACAACCCTCCGCCTCCCGCAAATCTTTCCATTTCTTACGTGAGCCGCCAAGCCAACCGTCAGCTCTCCTCCACTCTGACCCCCCTCTTGTCCCCACTTGGCCGTTCGCTCGCCTGCCGTGACTGCACCATGAAGGGCTCAGAATGCTGCTGTTGGAAACCTCCCGGTGAGATCTCTTTCCCCCACCTCTCAATCTCTTTATTAGCGGTTTGCTATAGTAATTTCAGCAAGTTTTTGTGACATTCAAGAGTAGCGCGCACTTGACCTAATCATTCCTAGCCGTTATTTTATTTTGTGTTATTCTCTTGCTTAGTTTGTGATCTTGCCAGATCTATTTTAAAAGCCTATAACTTTGGGAAGATGAAAGCTAGCCTCTTCTGTTATTCGGTGGTGCGCCTAGTCTAGAAAATTTAATATTGTGCCAAGTGATTTTCACTTAGATTTACAATTTACGAAGCTCAGTTTACATCACAGATGTCTTTAAGCCCCCGTTCGCCTCTCTATGGATCTTCTAAGCTTTCTACCTATCTTCTATTTATTACCCCATGAACTTCTAAGCTTTCTTAACTGAAGTTCTTCTTTTCTTCTTCAATCGAATCAACAAAGAATTTTAACCCAAAATACTCAGATAAGAGCCTAAGTTGCATTTCACATGCATTTTTTTTCAACCCATGGATTACTCTTGTATCAAAGTGGATGCAGGGAATGCTCTCATCCTTAGTCTTGGTATTCTTGTCTTTCTTTTCTCACAACATCCTCACCATGGTTATGCTCCAACATCAGTTAAGATCTATCTGTTGATCAAAAATTGATTGATCATTAGAAGACTAATTAGGCTCAAAACTAGGATACACTTTACTAAAATGATACTTCAGTGGAAGGCAAACAGATGAAACACTTAAATAAAAAACTCATAAAATCGTGAATGAAGTTTTCATTAAAGGGTTAGGTAGAGGACTTATATACTAGCCTTTGTCTCAGAGAATTCTTCAAGTACTGAGGAATATGCTCAACGGCCTGAAGATGAGAGACGGAGGTGACCCCACCGACCGCAAAGGAAATGTCAGGTCGCGTGACAGTAAGATAGATTAGTTTGCCAACAAGGCGGCGATAATTATCCGAATTTGGGAGATGTTGATCAGAGTCCGAGCCATGAGCGCTGAGTTGATGATTTGCATCCATAGGTCTATCCACATGCTTACATCCAGAGTATCCTGCATCATGAAGTAGATCGAGACAATACTTCCGCTAAGACAAGACAAGAATTCCAAATCCTTACTTTGAAAATGAGAGGCAAAATGTTACTTGATTTGGGTGATGACAGGAAGATCATCAACAATAACAAGAATATCATCAACGTAGACTAGAAGAATCGATGTGCCAGATTAGTGTTACCGAATAAATAGGGAGAAATCTACCGAGCTTGGGGTGACGCCAAACTCACGAACCACGTGAATAAATTTTTCAGATCACCCCCGTGGAGACTGTTTGAGTCCATAAAGAGATTTCTTCAGATGACATACAAGTGACTCTCCCGTTGTCTGATAACCAGGAGGTTGTTGCATGTATACAGTCTCCACAAGATCACCGCGAACGACAAGTGAGTGTAGGACACAGACGACGTTGAGTTTTGCCACCGGAGAAAAGACGGGCCTTGGGGCGATCAACAATCCCATCAGAGTGCTTCACAGTGAATAACTACTTGCAGTTCACTATATGTTAATTAGGAGGAAGATTAACAATATCCCAAATTTGATTGGCCGAAAGTGCAGCCATTTCTTCATCCATTGTCGCACCCACTCCGGATGCTGAAGGGCTTCCTCAATAGAAGAGGGAGTGGAAATAGAAGATAAATAAATCTGCGCAAATCAAAGAAGAGACGGTGTAGGGAAACATAATTTAAAAGTGGATGCACGGTGGAAGGTATCATCAAATCAACAATCGACGGAGTATCAACAGTATAGGGGGGCTGTCGTGGGGCACTGAATCCAGGATTGCAGCGAGAGTAGACACGAAGAGGAATCGAGGCAGGTGGTGGTGCTGGTAGTTAAGGTGGTAAAGGAGAATTGGTAGGAATAAGAGTACGTGGTAGATCAGGTGGGTGCATTGACATGGTGACAAATTGATGGAAAGATTGGTATTCCACGAAAGTGACATCAATAGCCGTGATCAACTTCCATATGGAGGGAGAGTAATAGATGTAGCCCTTCTGGGTGCACGAACATCCAACGAACATGTAGTGCGTGGCACGAGGGGCCAACTTGTCAACGAGAGGATCTAGATGGTGAACGTAACAGACACAACCAGAGACCCGTGAGGTCAGGGGGAAATAAGGGCGGTCAGGAAATAGGAGAGAGAAGACAGTCACAAATTTGAGGACAGACAAGGGCATGCGGTTGATGCGATAACAAGCAGCGGAGACACGAAATTCCAATAGGTAGTGGGGACATGCATCATGAATAAGTGAGTCCGAACAACTTCGAGAAGGTAGCGGTTCTTCCGCTCAACAACGCCATTTTTGCTGTGGTGTATACGCACATGAGTTTGGTGGATGATGCCTAACGATGCGCAGAATTCCTAGAAAGCACGCCCAATGTATTCACACACATTATTAGTATGAAGAATTTTGATAACGTAGGTAAATTGCATTTAGGTTTTTGCAGCAAAGGAATGAAAAATGAACAGAAGCTAGAGAGATTACGCATCATATATAAACAAGTCATTTGTTGGGACTAACATTTAGAGCACCTCCTTGTGCCGCCTTATTGAGCAGCGACACATGAAAGGTTGGGTGGATACGAGAGTCCACCAGAAGTTCCAAAGTATAAGCCACATCCCCCACCCTCCTCAAATTTCGGAAAGGTCCCGTGGTAGCATGGTGCCAGCTTCTGGTTCTTCACTCCTGCAACTGACAGCTGCCGGTAGGGTTGTAATTTGAGGTACACCCACTCTCCCACCTCAAAGTTCTGCTCTCGCCGGTGCTCGTCTGCTTTGGACTTCATACGGTGTTGTGATTTCTGAAGATTCTCCTTCAGCTGTTTTAAGATGTCATCCTGTCTTCGCAATGCAGACTCCCCTTCTAGCACTTCGATCGGTCTTTTTCATAGTTCCGTAGTGTCGGTGGAGCCCTCCCATACACACTCTCGAACGGTGTCATCTTTGCTGTTGTTTGGTACGCTATGTTATACCAGTACTCCGCCCAAGGGAGCCATTTAATCCACTGGTGGGGTTTACTCGCAATGAAGCACCGCAAATAGGTCTCCACGCTTCTATTGAGGGCCTCCGCCTGCCTGCCCGTCTATCTGGGGGTGGTTAATTGTACTCATGCATAAGGGCGTTCCCGTGAGCCGGAAAAGCTCCTTCCAAAACCTGCTAGTGAACACGGTGCCGCAATTAGAAATGATAGAAGTCGGTATCCCATGCAATCTCACCACCTCCTGAATGAAGGCTTCTGCCACAGCCTCTGCGGTGCAAAGGGTGCCAGTGCAATGAAATGTCCATACTTAGAGAGGCGGTCCACCACCACCAGAATGTCCGACTTTCCCTGAGATTTGGGTAACCTCTGGATGAAATCCATGACAATACTTTACCATGTAAGCTCCCGAATGTCCAGCAGCACCAGTAACCCTGCTGGAGCGGTCGTGTCGTACTTCTGTCTCTGGCCTTCCCTGTAGTTCTTCACATGTTGCACTACATCTGCCTTCAGCCGTTTCCAATACACATTCTGCTTGATCCGCTGATAGGTTCGCAACAATCCAAAGTGCCCGCTGCTGGGGGTGTCCTGAAACTCGTGAAGTAACTGCTGCCTCAATAGGGATCATGGTGCCACCACCAAGCGTCCCTTATAGTACAAATGGCCATTAATGACATGGTAGCCCGCTTCCACTCCTCTACCTTCCACAATATTCGACAACATCCGTCGTAGCTCTGTATCAGCTAACACCTCCCGATGAACATCCTCCACTATGTCCAAGGCCGGTGCAGAGATAACAAAAATAGAACTCGTCGTAGGCAAGCGCGAAAGCGCGTCGACGACCTGAATCTCCTTCCCTTTTCGACACTCTATCTCATAGTCGTACCCTGACATCTGTCACCCATTTCTGTTGCTCTAGTGACGAGACCCGCCGCTCCAAGAAGTATTTAAACTCTGGTGGTCGGTCCGTATTTTGAAGTGCCTCCCAACGAGATACGACTGCCATTTTCCCACCGCATGCATGATTGCCAACATCTCCTTCTCATAAACCGACAGTCCTAGCGCCTTCCCTTGAATCACCTTGTTGTACTATGCCAACGGTCTTCCTTCCTGCATTAACACCGCCCCTAAGCCGTCTCCTGACGCATCCGTTCCACTATGAACAACTTTGCGAAATTTGGTAATGCTAGCACTGGGGTCGTCACCATGGCCTCCTTTAGTGCTTGGAATGCTAACTCAGCGCCCCCTCCCCACTCAAACTTTCCTTTTTGAAGTAATGTGGTCAACGGCTTAGCGATCTTTCTATAGTCCTTCACAAATTTACTGTAGTAGCCCGTGAGCTCCAGGAACCCTCTCAACATCTTAATGGGTGTGGGCCACTCTGTCATGCTCTGGTTTTTGTGTGGGTCCGGTTGCACCCCTTCTCTATTCATCAGGTAGCCTAGATACTCCACCTCCTATTGCCCGAAAGAGCACTTTGATCGCTTCATGTACGACTTCTGCTCCTTGAGAACTTGCAGCACCATCCACAGGTTGAATGGTTCCCTCCCGCAATAGTAGGACCAGAGAAGATAAAGGACTTGTGCTGTGTCGAATGGTTCCCTCCCGTAGCATTTCCCTGACGCATCTCTCGATCTCCCCCTTTTGTATGTGAGGATACCTGTATGGCCGAACACTGGTGGGCTCCGCACCCTCCTTGATCAGGATTCGGTGATCGCATTCCCGCGGTGGGGGCAACCCCTTTGGTGTCTCGAAGACCTCCTCGAACCTCTCCACGACCTCCTGCAACCTTTATGGTATCCTTTCCTTCCGCCCCCCGGATCTCCTCCGGCCAAGACCCGTGCCATGAGGTAGTCCCGCTCGACCCACTTCTCTAAGGACACGATTGTGGCTTCTTTCACCCACGGGACAGTCCGACTCTTCAGCTTGTGTGTCGTCCCACCATGTGTGAACCCCTTCGCCTCCGTCGGTGTGATGACTAATTTCTTGGCCACCTCGGTGTTGATGAAGTTGTGGATGCTCCCACTGTCCACCAGTATAGACACCTTTTGATCCCCCACTCTTACGGTCATCTTCATTGTGGAGGGTTGCTCTCCCCCTTCTAAGGCATGCACATATACTTCAATCTCCTTCAGATCGAGAACTTCATTCTCCTCAACCGGGCTATTCTTATTGGCCTCTGGTTTCTTCTCCTGCAACATGTATACCAACACCATCGTACACTTGTGCCCGAGAGCAAATTGCTCGTCGCAAGTGTAGCACAGTCCCTTGACCTGTCGATCCTGCATCTCTTGCCACTATAGTCGCTTCACTGCGGCCTCCCTCTGTGTGGATGAGCTATTGGTCCCCCTGGTCGTACCCTGCTCTGCTTCCTTACTGCTCTCTTGGTAATTTGTTGCCACTTTGCGTCTTCCCAGTTTTTCCTCCTGCAATCGGTCCATCTCGATGGCTTGTGCTAGGATTCTGTGCTGAAATGTCTGCACCTCGTCACTGATTTTCTCCTTGAGACCGGCCAGAAAACACCCCAGAAGTGCCTTTTCTGACCACTGCACCTGGTTAGCTAACCTTTTAAACTCCTTTCTATACTCATTGACGGTCCTTGTCCGTCTCAGCTTGTTCAACATCATATTGAAGTCCTCATATTCGGTCGGCCCAAACATCGCGATGTGCCCATCGCAAAATTCCTCCCATGTGGGGTAGGGGCGCTGCCTCCTCCACCAGCTCAGCCGCTGATATGTCTCCCCTTCCAGATGAAAAGATGTGATGTGTACCCACTGGTGCTTGGGAATCTCCTGGTACTCAAAAAATATCTCGGCCCTCTCGATCCATTCCAGGTGGTCGTTGTTTTTGTACATAGGAAACTCCATTCCCGTCAGTCGGGGCTGCACTAGTGGTCAGTGTTGCTGCGGCGCCCGCACCTTCGGGAACTCTGGAGGTTGCCCCCGGCCTTGATTCCACGGTCCCCTGTTCTCCCCGGTCTTCCCCTGCCTTGCATGATGGGCCCCCGACCCCAGTGGTCCTCTGCTAGTGCCTCTCCTTCCCCTCTGTGTGGGGCTCGAACTCCCCCGCGCCATCCCATGCCGATTCTGTTTCTTCTTTCACCTTCTCCCCAGCCCCAATGAGGCTTCCGCGGCTACCGAACCAGTCTCGGGTTCCTGATGAACCCAGTGGAACCTCCAGAACTGTCACCGGTCCTGCTGATGCTGCGCGGTGGCTGCCCTGGCGCTTGCTGGCCAGGGGAGGCAGCCCCCGTAGCCCCGCCAAGGCCCCCGATCCCCCCTTCAGTTCCTGTCGGCGGCGGAAATCCTCCCGCGCTCCTGCGGTCGGCCGACGCATCCCCCGCGCCGCCGGAGTCGGCCTCTCCGTCGGTTGCAATGCACTTGCCGTGGCCGGTCATCCGCTCGATGCGACTGATCTGCTCCCCGAGAGCTTTCGTCGCCTCCAGCATCGCCGCACTGGAGCGCTCCTCTCCCTCACACAACTTCAGCGACAACTCCTACTTCAACACCTCCATGAGATTCCGAAGACCCTGCCGCCCCTCTTCCAGCGCCATGAGATGTGTGTCGTGGGTTGCCATGGTCGGCGGTGGAGGAAGATTCCTCTGATACCAGATGTTAGGTTACGGCAACTCCTATGGAAAAGAAACGAACAATACCTGCAATGAATTCGATTCCATGGGGGGATGTCGCGATTCCCTCTATATACCCAGCTGCTGAACCGGCTGGGCTTGCCCGGTTTGATTGAGAAGAGGGAGAGACTGAACCGGTTGGTTCAGTCTCCGTTTTCATTGGCCCCTTCCGATGGTAGACCACACCAAAGCGACACCGGTTCGTATCAGAGGAGGCTACGAAGCCAGAGTTGTGAGTAATTAGCTTCCGCATGTGTTTGAGTTCGTCCCGTAGAATGCCGATTTTAGCATGGGAACATTGGCGGTCAATGCATCCACGACCTCAAAAACAATTCGAGGGAGTGTGAGCTGCAAAAGAAGACATACCGCTGCGTGGGCTAGAATAAGCCGCAAGTGTTCTCATGACTGGTTGACGACAGGGAACCGACCACATGGGAGCAGGGTCGAGCAACACGGGACAGGGCGGTTGTTGCGAGCTCAACAAACATGAGATCGGCAAGCAAGAGCTCAACAAGAGGGAGCTCGGCAGATGGATCTCGACAGATGTAGCTCGACAGATGGACCTCGACAGATGGAGCTCGATAAAACGGAGCACGGAACGCAGTAGCAGGAGGAGCTCGGCAAACAATGGCAAAGAGGAGCTTGGTACACAACGATAACGTCGAATACATCACAGTACACGAGCTCCAAAGGCCGTAGAAGACGGAGCTGCAACTGGCGGGGAGAGCACACACAAGGAGGCTCACACAGGGGATCCCTCAATCAACGAGCACGACCAATTGCGGTCAGCGCCTGGGCCGTAACCGAATATTGCAAAGTACATGACCGCAAGCAGAGGATAGGGAAATAAACGACGCACGAAAAAAAGCTGGCGGGAAAAAAGCGGTTCAGACCGCATGAGGAGATGCAAGAGCAGGGCTCAATCGCAAAAACAAAACACAGTCCGCATGAACTCGTGGTTCTGATACCATGTGCAAATAGAGATTAAAAAAGGGCCAATATTATAATATTATTCTCATAATAATGTCACTGAAATACAATGTGCAATAGGTCTCCTTTTATAGAGAGAGGGAGTGAGAGCTAAATACAAATCAATATGTGAGACTAAAAGAGGAACTTAAGAGGAGAGGCCTTGTGGGCCTAAATACATGAACTTTATTTCTTTTTTAGAATTTGTAACATAGTTTAATAAACACTGGCGAGACCTTATGGGCCTAAATACACTGACGAGGCGTTATCGGTCTAAATACAACGTCCTAAATACATGTTCTTTATTTATTTAAAACTTGTAACGGTGTTTAAATAAACACTGATGAGCAACATTATAATTTTTTTTTTGTAGATAGAGACAGAGAAAGGTTGGGGGAAGGGGGTGGATAAATATCAAACTTCTCTTAATCCATTTTATGAAGGGGACGAAAAATAGAAGGATAGGTGAAGCGTTGATATCCGATAGGATTGTATTTTTCATGTTAGTTGGCAATGTTTCTCTATAAAAAATTTATCTAATTGTACTAGGGGCTCGTTTGGGGTGATGGATTTCCTGCAGAGGACACCACGACCGTGTGGCCTCCCTGCGGCGGGAATCCGTGGGAAATCCGCGGATCTCATAGGGCGGGGTTGATCCCGCTGTGCGGCCGCGGCCTCACCAAATGAGCGGCGGCCACGACCGTGCGTGGCGGTCCGCACTGGATCCGCTCTGCCAAACGAACCCTGGATCTTACAACCGAGTTCTTTGGTATAGTACTTTCTGATAGGGCCTCTTTGCTATGCATGGGAAACATAATTCTCTATCAGACAGGCAAAAATAATTTAATTTATGTAAATCGTTAATGTTTGGAAGCCATGTTCTGCAAGGGGAGAGATTTTTCTAATTCGAGTTATATTTAGGGACTTCAAGATTAATGAGTTTGAAAGACAAACGAGCAATATTGAAAAACGAAAGATCAAAATGGAAAGACAATGGTTATTGTGCTTGATCTTCTATCTCTCAACTCCGTTCATTTGTCGAGGTGCCTTATTTGAAGCATGCAGTTTTTGTACTGTTGGTTTATAATTTTAACCTGTGTGTGTGTGTTTACATAGGAATTTTGTTTAGGCGTGGTAAGCTGTCTCTTACTTTGTGATTTGTTTAAACCCTTCGGTCCCTGCACTGCAATTGATGGTCATGTTTATTCATTATTAGTTATTACTGAAATGACTCCATCTAACTCACTGGTTTGGTGTTTCATTGTGCAGGGAGTGGAGGGAAGATGGAAATCTCTGGCGAGCAGAAAGGAAAAAACAAGATATAGATCAGAATACTGATTTTTATTTGCACTCCCACCATTTGTTATCTGCACTGATCCACATTGATAACATTATTAGTCTTTTTCTCGTCACCACATGTTGAAGAAGCCAAGAAGATTTTATTCGTCGTCGCTCTTGTTTTCATTTACTACGAATTTTGGTGACAGCGGACCGGTATTTTTTTCTGCACTTATTTATCTACTGTATTTAGTTTCTTGGTATTTATTTCATGTAGATTTTCCGCCATTTATTTAGTGTAGTTCTCCAATGAGGCTCATTCACGTGTGTGAGTTCTGGAAGCAACCTCTTGCAAAAATTTAGTGTAGTTGTTCTCCAATGAGGCTCATTCACGAGTGTAGGTTTGCTAATATTTCACTCTTGTGGTAGGACCCTTGCTACACGGGGATGCTTTGTGCACCTAGCTGGCCTTTTCTTTAGTTCTCCAATGGACTTGCCATTGTTTTGCGTCATCCGCATTGCATTAGTTAATTGTTTACAGACATCAAAATGTTATAAATGTATTTTCATACTTATATTTCAAATATAGGCTCTTAAATAATATAAACAAATTTATGTGGATAATCTGTATCATTTTTTCTGTTACAATTATCGCTGTGTTTAATCTATTTTGTGCATGGTGATGATTGTGATTATGGTTCTTTCATATTATGTGTCTTGGAGTCCATATTTATTATTATCACTTTTGTCATTCTGACCAGCATTGAACATTTATGTGATGCATCCTCTTAAGTTTCCTAAATTACAGGTTGCATTCGTTTTACTTTTGAAATTATAAAAATCTCTCGCGTAAGTTTACATTTCATAATATTCATACATGAAAATGAAAAGACTCCCTCGCCTGAAAATTTACTCCAAGAGGGTGTTTTTATGCATGGATGTTATGAAATGTAAACTTACAGGGAAGTTTTTTGTAATTTAAAAAATAAGTGTCGTGCAACATGTAATTATGCTAACTTTCAATGGAAGTTTTGGTAATTATTCCTTAACCAAAAATTTATGGATCTTTTCCATGTGTTGGTCATTTTTGAAGGGCTTGGGTTTATTATGCCTCTCATCATACAATTATGATATAGAGCGGACCTATTAGACATCCCAAAGTATAAATTTTGTGGTATTTTGCTTCTAAGGCATTTATATGTGAGTGAATGTGTTTATTGTTCCATACCTCAAAGATACGAAATCTAGTTTAACCTTGTTTCCTTCTTAAAATTCTGTTGAGAATAGTTTTTTAGCCCTAGGACTATTGCTGCATGACATGCTCTTTTTTAAGATTATTTACAAATATTTCTTTATAATTGTTAGAGAAGCCCATTTAATTTAGACTCATTATGTATTTTTATTGTTATTCTCTCTCCTCTTTAGTCCCACATCATGTATAAGACCCTTCCTCTCTCTTTCTCTCATCTATATATTTGTACTCATTCTTTGTATTTCACACAAGTGAACATATATACAAGGTTGTTTTTTTCCCTTCTCTACATAGTATCAGAGCAACCAGTTCTCCTTGGGCGGATTCCCTCTTCTTAACCGTCTATCCCGTGTGGTTCTCTTCCCTGCCTGCGGCCTGCTGCGGACTGCTCTTCTGTCCGCTGCCCGCTCTTGTCGCTCGGTCTCCTGCGGCCTGTCTCACCTGTCCGCTCTGCTTCTTTTCTTCCACTTCCTCTTCTTCTCCGTGGTTCCACCCCTCCCCTCAGGCTTCTTATAGCCTCCCCTCTCTATCCCGTGGGGTCCACCTCTCCCTGTTGCTCCTGGTTCAGACCGCTTCGATCTCCTCCAGACCGCACTCTCTTCTCGCGGTCTCTTCTCGCGGCCTGCTCCTACTCGCGGCCTGCTCCTCTCGCGGCCTGCTCCCCTAAGCGCTTCTACTAGTCCAGACCGCGATCTCTTCTCGCGGCCTGCTCCTGCTTGCCTCTAGCGGCCTGCTCCTGCTCTTCTGGCGGACTGCTCCAGCTCGCTGCGACCTATTTCTACTTGCCACCTTCTGCCTCGTCTTACTCGCGAACTCTTCTTGTCCGCTGTGTTCTGCTATCCGCTGCCTTGTCGCTGGAGTCCTACTTGCGTCCTTTTTCTCGCCGCAGACTGTTCCTGTTCCCTGCGATCTGATCTCTCTATCCGCTTGAGTCTTCTTTACTCGCGGTCTCTTCTCTCTGCTCGCTCGTGGCCTCCTTTTTTCTCTGACCGCTGCTGTGCTTAGCCAAACCGTGCGGATTGTTGCCTTCCCGCATTTAGGTCGCGGTCTTCTCCTCTCTCCTATCCGCGCGGCTTGTCTCTGTCCGCTGCTGCCTTCTCTTTCTATAGGTCTCCGCCTTTGGTCGCGGTCTCCTCCTGCCGCTGGTGTCTTCACATCGTGACCAGGCGGTCTCAGTTCTAGTCGCGCGGTCTCCTCTGTTGCCGGTCTGTTCTCCTAGCCGCAATTTTTCTTCATGACCTCTTCTGCTGATTCTATCGGAACGCCAGTTCCTCCTGCAGACCGCCCGGCCTCTATTCTGGAAGTGCGCGATGAGCTCCGTATTACTGCTATATCTCTGACCGGCAAGAAGAATTTTGTGGAATGGATGCACTCTGTTCGCCGAGTCCTGCAATCCAAGGGGTTTCTTCATCACTTGACCCGGGTCGTTACCGGTACTCCTACTGACGATTGGTTACTCAATAATGGTCGTGTGCTGACATGGATCCTTAATTCTCTTGATGGCTAGTCTTATCGCCTAACCATGTACCACGAGATGGCCATGGGATGTAGGACGAGCTCCATACCCTTTACTCCAGCAAGGATAGTCTCCACAATCTGTATGACATTATCACTGCTCTCCAGGCCCTTGATAGCGGTGGAGCGACCGATCTGACTTCCTTTGTTGCCCAGGCTCGGTCTCTGGTCGAAGCTTGGATCCAACATCAGTCTCATACTGTGGACCTTGCTGCCCAACATGCCCAAAAGGAAGCTGTGGGTATAGCCATAATGATGGCTCGGGTACCCCATCACCTTCAAAGTGTACGAGCTCACATCCTCTCCTCTACTGTTACCCTGTCCTTCTCGGATGTGTGCTTGATGCTTCTCAAAGTCTCCCCACCTCCGGATGTGTCTGGACCTCCTTCTCCGGCCCTTGTACAGCAGGCCCCTGCTCCTTTACTGCCTCTTCCGTCTTCAGCTCGTGGAGATCGCTCTGATTCTCGGGGACGTGGTCGGGGTGGACGGCCTCGGCCTAAGTGCTCGTTCTGCGGCAAAGACGGACATGTTGAAGCCACGTGCTATCGCAAGCATGGTCGACCTCCTCGTCCGCAGGCATCTATTGCTGCCACCGACCCCTCTCCCACTCGTATTGACCTCAACGAGGTTCACCTTCAGCTCCAACATCTTCATGGACTGCTCAGCCGCCCGCCAGCCTCGGTTGCCTCCGCTGCCTCCATCTCCAATGAAGGTATCGCATGCCTCTCCTCTGGCCCGCGATGGATCCTCGATTCTGGTGCCACTCTTCACATCACCTATGTTCGACCGTCTCAGTACTTGTCGTCACCTCACCCGAAGTACATTACTGTGGCCAATGGGGCATCTGTCCCTGTCTCTGGATGTGCTGATATTCCTCTCGCCTTCTCTCTTCTCCTGCTCTCGGCTCTTCAAGTTTCAGGCTCTCCTTTCAATTTACTTTCTGTTGGTCGCCTTACTACTGATTTAAATTGATCAGTGACCTTTACTTCCTCCTCTTTTCTGATACAGGATCAGCAGACGCGGACTATCATTGGTAGGGGGCGGCTGCAGAATGGGCTCTACCTTCTTGATGACTCTCCTACTCTCCTCGCATCTGTCTCCTCTTCTGATTGACATCGACGTCTTGGTCATGCTCCTCTCCAAGTCCTTCAGAAGGCTCTCCCAGATATATCTCTTCCTGCTTTTCAGTGTGAAACATGTATTTTTGGCAATCAGCCACGTTCATCTTTTCCTTCTCATTGTACTCGGAGCTCCGCTCCTTTTGTTTTGGTACACTCCGATATATGAGATCCGTACAAGATTACTAGTATTTCTGACTACCGTTACTTTCTTACATTTATTGATGATTACTCTCGCATGACATGGTTGTATCTCATTCGCGATCGTTCTGAGCTTCCCTGCGTCTTCAGGGCCTTCATTCTTGAGACTCGCACTCAATTCTCTGCGTCCATTCGAACTATTCGTACTGACAATGCGCGCGAGTACACTGGTCATGACTTCGCGACTCTCTGCTCTGAGTTTGACATTATTCATCAAACATCGTGTGCGTATACTCCACAACAAAATGATATCTCTGAGCACAAGAATCGTCACCTTCTTGATGTAGCTCGCTCTCTTATGCTTCAAATGCAGGTTCTCAAACCATACTGGAACTTTGTGCTCTCCACGACCTATTTTCTTATCAACCGTCTATCATCTTCCATCCTCCAGAATGTTACTCCTTTCGGCCTCCTATTTCCCTCCACTCCGCCTTTTCCTGTTACTCCCCGAATTTTTGGGTGTACTTGCTCTGTTCACCACCTTGGTCCCTCTATAGATAAGTTGGATCCCCGTGCAGCCAAAAATATTTTTGTAGGCTACTCGCGCACTTAAAAGGGTTATGTGTGATATTCGCCTACTACCCGCAAGGTGACGATTTCTGCGGACGTCACTTTCCGGGAAGATCTTCCCTTCTTTTTTGCTCTGGATATCGCTCATGTTCCAGAGCCCGTCGTTCGTCTTGTCATCTCTGCTCCCCGTTCCTCATCATCTCCTCCTCCTGCCCAGCCTCTGGTCCGTCCACATCCACCTGTTATCCGAGTCTATTCTCGTCGCTCTCCTCATCCCGTTGTCCCACTGCGGTCGGCTTCGACCTCTGATGCTCCACTACGTGCTGCTCCGGCTCCAGCCTCCACTACTTATCCGATGACGAATTATGTCTCTTTACATCGCCTTTCACCGCCATTTCTTCACTTTGTAACATCATTATCCTTTGTTTCTGTCCCTAACTCTGTGCAGGAGACACTTCAACATCCAGGCTGGCGGACTGTCATGGACGAAGAAATGACGGCCCTTTGAGCCAACCAGACCTGGGTCCTTGTCCCTTTACCTTCCGGTCAGCACCCTGTTGGGTGTAAATGGGTTTTCATCATCAAACATGCTCCGGATGACACTATTGCCCGACTGAAGGCCCGGCTGGTGGCCCGTGGCTTCACTCAGCATCAGAGCCTTGATTATGAGGAAACCTTCTCTCCGGTTGCTAAGCTCAACACCGTTCGGGTTCTCTCCGTGGCTGTGCACCGCCACTGGCCCCTTCATCAGCTTGATATCAAGAATGCCTTTTTGAATGGAGATTTTCAGGAAACTGTCTACATGCGCCAACCGCCCGAGTTTGAGACCACGGAGGATTCTCATTTGTGTCTTCTAAAGAAATCCATCTATGGTCTCAAACAATCCCCTCGGGCGTAGTTTGACAAGTTCAGCAAGGTGGTTCGGGACATGAGTTTCACTCGGAGTTCTGCAGACTTCTCCCTATTCACCCGACACCGGGCAACTGGAACCGTCCTGCTGTTGGTTTATGTTGATGACATCCTACTTACTGGGGATGACTCAAAGGGGATTCAAGAGGTCAAACAACATCTAGGCACCGTGTTTCAGACCAAAGACCTGGGGCATCTTCGCTACTTCCTCGGTCTTGAGGTCGCACGACGGCCGGATGGGCTTGTCCTCTCCCGACGGAAGTATTGTCTCGATCTTCTCAAAGATGCTGGCCAGTCTGGTTGCAAGCCAACTAATACCCCGATGGAGGCAAATCACAAACTATGTGCTCATGTCTCTGATGATGATTTGCTTCTCCAGAACCCGGAATACTATCGACGCCTTGTGGGAAAGTTGATCAACCTAACAGTCACGAGGTCTGATATATCGTTTGCTGTTGGGGTTGTCAGTCGGTTCATGCATGCTCCCCGGGTTTCTCATCTCCGGGTGGTTGAACGGATTCTCCGATACGTTAAGGCAGCTCCGGGTCAAGGGCTTGTTTACAAAATCTCCAACTCTGCTCCAGCATTGGTTGCTTATTCTGATGCCGATTATGCCGGTTCCCTGGACGATCTGCGGTCAACCAGTGAGTTTTGTACTTATTTTGATGGTCATCTCATTACATGGAAAAGTAAGAAACAAACCGTGGTCGCTCGATCCTCCGCGGAAGCTGAATACCGATCGATGGCATCGGTTGTCTTAGAACTCACATGGCTTGAAAGTCTCCTTACTGACCTGGGAGTAAAACTTCCTTCATCTGCTGTTCTATTTTGTGATAGTCAAGCAACCATACACAGTAAAGAATCTGATGTTTCACGAGCGCACAAAACATATCAAGGTCGACTGTCACTTTATTCAAGAGAAAGTTCAATTGAAGAAACTTGAATTAAAGCATGTTTCGGACACTGATCAAGTTGTTGATATTCTCACAAATGCTTTATCAAGTACCTTGTTTTACCAGTGTTTGTCCAAGCTGGGTGCATATGACCTATACGCTCGAGCTTGCGGGGGAGTGTTAGAGAAGCCCATTTAATCTAGGTCCATTATGTATTTTTATTGTTATTCTCTCTCCTCTTTAGTCCCACATCATGTATAGGTGCTTCGTCTCTCTTTCTCTCATCTATATATTTGTACTCATTCTTTGTATTTCAGACAAGTGAACATATATACAAGTTTATTTTTTTCTCTTCTCTACAATAATGATTATAATATTTGTTTTTATTTTTATACAGTTAGATTAGTTCATGAGTATCCTTTCTTGGATTTTTTTTTTTCATAATTATCTTTTGTTACTTAAGTTCTTGTGCTGGGGTTATAAATATTTGAGCTGCTATTTAAAGTTTTGTAGTTTTTCTGAAGTTTGAATATTGAAGTCTTATGGTTGTGTATTGTCTTTTGCTATGTCAAACATATATTGGCTTTTGTGTTCCAACTCATCAAAGCAAAAATGTCACGTCAAACGGACCCTTAGACTTCGTTTGGTGCGGCGTTTTTTGCCAGCCGTTTGGGGCAAACGCCACCGGACGGCGGGTAAACAAATGCCCTCCGGCGGCGTTTGCTCCGTTTCCCCCCGCTGGATCCTGAAAAACGGCGCAATCCGCTCTGTTTCGACCCCCATCTCCCCCCTCCTGTTCTAAAGTGGCGTTTCGACCCACCAAATGCACCCGCCATCGCCGAACCAAATATAGCCTGTCTCCCGGTGGATCTTTTTTCAAGGCAATATTTGTTTCTCTGTTTTATTATGTGTAGTATATGATAATCTATAAATATATAATAATTTGTTTCATTTTTGAGATTGAGCTTCTAACTAATGTTAGGTTTTATTTAAATATAGAGTTAGTTTCATTTGTTGTTTATGTCAAAAGGTTATTGAGCTGAAAAATTTTGATCGTTTGCAAGTAGAGAACGCTGAAACGCTTTGCCAACTTAAGAGAATCTTTCTTCCTAATTTTTTTTGGCATAGTGATCCATTCACCGACTTGAATTATATTTAAATAAATTTCTTGCGAGCTTTAAAACTCTAAATCAAAACTTATGTTGAAAAAGAGCTTGTGATGCCGAATTTATGGGTGATCTTCAATGAAACAATATCAAACGGACTTTTCCCTCCACCAAACTGGGACTTCGGTTTTTTTTAGGGTACAAATGGAATAATTTTAGGTGAGAACATTAATTTAAACTTGACATTTTATTGATTATTAATATATATGTATATATATATATCTATACATATATTAATATTATATTAAAAGATGTATCAAGGTCTGCAATAACATATGTTCAAAAATACATCAAAAAATATAGGCCATGGAATCTTGATTGATAAAACACTGTACTGCCAATTTTAGGTGAGAATCTTGATTATATATATATAATATATAAATTTATATATATCTATATCTATACTATATTAAAAAGAAATATCAATACGACATAAATGTCCAGCTAAATAAGACACTGCACTTGTCCTAACCCTACATCTCACGCCCCCACTAATCAACCGTCTGATAGAATCAATCACGCCTATCATAAAACCCGCACTGTACTGCTCCCAACCCTAAAAATGCCTGCAGCCAATTCTACCGCCTCGCGCATTTCCTTTTACTGGAACGACGACCTCGCCTTCGACAATACCATCTGCGAACTCCTCCCGCCGCAAAATTCAACACGGGCGACCTCTCTGCGCAAGAAGCTCCTCCAGCGATCTTCTCTCCACGTAAGAATCTCCATCATCCCTCTCGCCAACTCAGTGCCGGAAGACCTCTTCGCCGGAAGACCTCTCTGCCGGAAAACCTCCTCCACGACAGAGACTAGGTAATTTCTCTATTTTATTTCCATTTTTTACTTTCCGATTTCGAAATATGAATCGACCGCTCTGTCCCTCTCGCCAAGTCAGCGCCGGAAAACCTCTCCGCCGGAAAACCTCCTCCACGATAGACAACTCATTTTAGTGGAGCTTCCCTTCGACTGCTCTTTGAACTCTCTCTCTTCGGCAAATCTAGGTAATTTCTCTATTTTATTTTCATTTTTACTTTGCGATTTCAAAAGCTGATATCTGATTTCAGATATGGAACTGTGATTACTGGGAGAATGAATTTCTTTTTACTACATAAAGACACTCCTGATTATTAATATGCAAAAGATGTGAACTCAGATTTTTGGTTATTGTCTTGCATCGGTTGAGATTTTGATAACTCATATAATTACCGTCTCTCATTCTCTCAGGAACGTGAATGCGACTTTAAAGTTTCACTTCTGCTAGGTTGGATAGTTACTCATTTACAACAATTATTTACCTCCATAAGCATTCTGTTATCGACCATCAAAATTATTTATCCAAATCTGAAAACCACTCTACTTTGTGATTTAGGCTTATGCTTTGATATGAATTCTCCCTTGACCATACACTTAAAACACAATGATTTCGACCATCAGAATTGTTAAATCAACTATTTTTACACTCCGCCTTTAGCATAAAACTTACACAAAATAAATCGTGCAGGTTCTTTTAAGGGTAATATAGGTAATCAATTGTCTTGGGGGATCTCACTAAATGTACTTGGTGAGGATCAAATTTAATTACTCTTTAAATTGTTGTAGTTCTGCATT
>CM077152.1:168602559-168683764 GCA_039583875.1 Platanthera guangdongensis
AAATGAAAACGACTAATTAATGTACAGAAAATAGGTATATTTACAATTCATCAAAGACCCATTCTGCGACGCCTTGGTGATCTAGATGGCGGTAGAAAACTTTACGGTCTCCAAGATCCTAGTGGACAATGGGAGCTCCGTAAATGTGATCTTCAAGAAGGCCTTCTATGAGATGCAGGTTGAGGGCAAGAGAGTACTAGCTTCGGACGGACCATTGTTCGGTTTCTCGGGAGAGAGGAAGGAAGTGGAAGAGGGAGTAGGGTTGTACGTGAAGTTGGGGGCGTGTCACGGAACTGCAGGTTCGTGATCATGTACAACCCGAGCATCTATAGTGCCATCTTTGGGCACCAACTCATAAGCGCCTTTCGCTGCATCCCCTCCTCATTTAATCAATTCCTCAAGTTCAACAATGGAGGGGTGCAGGTCAGGGTCAGAGGGGACTCGAAGGTGGCAAGACAGTGCTACATTACGGCAGTAAACACCATATCATCGATGGCAGAGGTAGAGGAGTTGGAGAAGGAGGTGGCGGCGCATGAAGAGGTTGTCGGAGAGGAGATGAGCCTAGAGGAGGCGATAAAGGAGGCTGAAGAAGAAGTCGGAGAGGAGGAGATTGAGAAGTAGCGGGGAGGAGATGTGCAGGAGGTCCAGAGGGACGAAGAGTTGGAGCCACAGGAGGGTCGGCAGGTAGAGGTGGAAGAAGGAGCTGAGAGGGAGGCCCAGAGAGGCGTGGAGATTGAGCAGCAGCAGCGTGAGAGACTTGAGGAGGCGATGGAAGTTGAGGGAGCAGGATGAGAAGAGGAGTTGGGGTAGGAAGAGGAGGCAAGGGCCGGCTGGGAGCAGTCACGGCTAGAGCCAGTCGAGGAGGTGGTGCAGATGGAAGTCTTCACCAGCACCGGACAGGTGCAAAAGGTGCGGATCAGCGGGGGGCTGATCCCCGAGGACCAGGAGAGAGTGCGGGCTTGCATCCAGAGCAACGTCGACATCTTCGCTTGGAGCATGGCTGACATGCCGGGCATCGATGTGGATTTGGCCTGCCACCGCCTGAACCTGGATCCCAAGACGTGCCCCATACGCCAGAAGATGAGGACCATCACAACCACGCTGGAAAAACCAATTCGCGAGGAGGTCAGGAAACTTCTGGAGGCCGGCTTCATCTCGAAGATCCAGTATCTAGGCTGGGTCTCCAACGTGGTAATGGTGAAAAGGGGGGGATGGCGCATGTGTATCGACTTTTCATTATTAAATAAATTGTGCCCCAAAGATTGCTACCCCCTGCCTTGAATCGACGCACTGGTTGATTCAGCCATTGGTTTTTCAATTATGAGTTTTTTGGATCTTTTTCAGGTTACCACCAGATCCGAATGCACCCTCCCGACGTCAAGGACGTCTCCTTCATCACAAGGGAAGGGTGCTTCAGCTATAAAATGATGTCTTTTGCGTTGAAGAACGCAGGGGCTACATACCAACGCATGATGGATCGGGTCTTCTAGGGCCAGAGGGGGAGGAACCTAGAGGTCTATGTTGATGACCTTATGGTCAAGAGTAAATGTGTGGACTCACACCTTCGAGATCTGGAGGAAACATTCACCACCTTGCGGAAGTTCAAAATGAGGTTGAACCCCTTAAAATGTGTTTTTAGGGCAAGCCGTGGGAAGTTCCTGGGACATCTTCTGACCCCGAAGGGGGTAGAACCCAACCAAGATAAGGTAAAAGCCATCGTAGAGCTAGAGTCTCCGCGTAATACTAAGGAGGCACAGCGCTTGACAGGCAAGCTGGACGGCCTGAGTAGATTCCTCTCTAGGCCGGGTGAGAGATGTTCATCATTCTTCAAGGTACTGCGGGGTAATCAAAGATTCAAGTGGACTGCTGAATGTGAAGAAGCGTTCCAAGGGCTAAAGAGGCAGCTCTCCCTGGCTCCTCTACTTCAAAGCCCGAAGGAGGGGGAGGATCTGACATTGTATCTCGGAGTGGGAGCGGAGGCAGTGAGCTCTGTCCTAGTTAGGGAGGAGGGGAGGAAGCAGCTGCCAATCTATTACGTTAGTAGGATCCTAAAGAAGGCAGAGCTTCGCTACCCTATCTTAGAAAAGCTGGAGTATGCCTTAATAATCTCAGCCAGGAAGCTCCGACCATATTTCCAAGCACACTCGATTAGGGTGGTGACAGACCATCCCCTCCGTAAGAGTTTTGAAGGAGTGGAGCACTCAGGTGGACTGGCCAAGTGTTCTATCGAGTTGAGTGAGTTCGATATCTCATTCATACCAAGGCTCTCCATCAAGGCGCAGGTAGTGGCTGACTTCTTGGAAGACTACATTGTGGTAGTCAAGGCAGAGGAGTCGCGGACGCAGGAGGCTTGGAAGATGATGGTGGATGGGGCCTCGGGAAAGCACTCCCTCGGAGCAGGGGTGGTGTTGACAAGTCCTCAGGGGGTCACCATAGAGAGGGCGATGGTCTTACACTTTCCTATAACTAACAACCAAGCAGAGTACGAGGCCGTGATAGCCGGCCTTCGTTTGGCAAAGGAGCTTGAGATCCAGGATGTGGAGGCTTTCACGGACTCGCTGGTGGTGGCATCACAAATTCGAGGAGAGTTCGAAGCTCGGGAACCCACCCTCGTGAAGTACTTGTCCAAGGTGAGGGCAATCATCGGAGGGTTTCGGACTTTCTCCATCCAACACATTCTAAGAGAAGAGAGTACAGCAGCCGATCGGTTGGCCAAGTTTGGACCTCGGGGAGGGGGTACCTTGACTGATCTGTTCCATCCAGCGATCGAGGAAGGGGAGCTCATGGAAGTGGATCAGAGACCCTCATGGGTGGATCCCTTCGTAACCTTCTTCGTCACCAGCAACCTCCCTGAGGGGATCAATGAGGCAAAGAACTTTCGGCATAAGGTGGCCCATTATCTCATGCATGAAGGGAGCTTGCATTGGAAAATGCTTTCGGGTCTTCTGGTGTGATGTGTGATGGAAGAGGAGACCCGACGGATTCTGGAGGAGGTGCACTCCGGGGAATGTGGAAGCCATTCTGGAGGTAGGATGTTGGAAGCAAGGGTGGTCAGGCAGGGGTACTTCTAGCCCACCCTAAGGAAGGATGCTGCGGAGTTTGCAAGGAGGTGCCAAAAATGCCAGCTCTACACCCCCCTCCAGCTCCAGGCAGCTCAAAGACTTCGAAGCATCATGGCACCGTGGCCGTTCGCTATTTGGGGGATGTATTTGGTTGGGCCTTTCCCTCCAGCTAGTGGGTAAAGGAGGTTCCTCCTGGTTATGATCGACTACTTCTCAAAGTGGCTGGAGGTTAAGGCGCTGGCAAAAGTCACCTCCCAAGTCATCAGGAACTTCGTTTGGGGGGAGATTATCTGTAGACACGGGCTGCCTCAGGCCATTGTCACGGACAATGGTACTCAATTTGCAAGCGAGGAGTTTATAAGTTTCTGCACCCAGCTGGGCATCGACCTCAGGTTTGCCTCCGTCCACCACCCAGGAGCAACGACCAGGTGGAGGCGGCTAATAAAATTATCGTGAACCTTCTCAAGAAGAAGGTGGAGAACTTGAGGGGAGCTGGGTAGAGCAGCTCCCCTCAGTTTTGTGGGCCTTGCGGACAACCCCAAACACGGCCACCGGCGAGACCCCCTTCAAGCTTTACCATGGGTGTGAGGCGGTCCTTCCTGTAGAATTTGAGGTCCGATCCCCACGAGTTGTGACTGCAGGTGATGGAGATGAGGCTTGGCGGCTAGAAAATGAAGGAGGCCTACGCCTCTCACTAGACATGGTGGAGGAGCTGCGCGACGTGGTAGCTATCAGACAGGAAGAGGTCAAGTGATGGATGGCAAGATACTTCGACAAACATATCAGGGTCAAACAATTTGCAGAAGGAGATCTGGTGCTAAAGAAGGTTGATGCTGCGGGGAGGTCCGCCCCCGTGGTCAAGCTCAACCCAAATTAGGAAGGGCCTTATATCGTTGAGAAGGTCCTAAGAGCGGGAGGTTACCACCTCAAGGATGTGGAAGGTAGAACCATGAGCCACACCTGGAGTGGCGATGACCTGAAGCGCTTCTACCCATGAGAAGGGAGAGCAAAAGTTGTATACTCAAATCAAATTCATTATAATATATTCCTCAAATTACTTCTTGACTTTATCTACCATGAAATTCTAACGACAGGAAGATGATCGCTTCTCCACTACCCCGAGCGTGGCTCGGCCCCAGGTAGACCCGCTGCGCAGGATCCCATTAGCTAGCAGGTCCGAAGGCTCGCCTGTGGGGGAGAGGTCTGGTTCTTGGTCCTTAGTTCTGCACTACCCCGAGCGCGGCTCGGCCCCAGGTAGACCCGCTGCGTAGGCTCCCATTAGCTGGCAGGTCCGAAGGCTCGCCTGTAGGGGAGAGGTCTAGTTCTTGGTCCTTGGTTCTGCTCTAACCCGAGCGCGGCTCGGCCCCAAGTAGACCCGCTGCGCAGGCTCCCATTAGCTGGCAGGTCCGAAGGCTCGCCTGTAGGGGAGAGGTCTAGTTCTTGGTCCTTGTTCTGCACTACCCCGAGTGCGGCTCGGCCCCAGGTAGGCCCACTGTGCAGGCTCTCATTAGCTGGCAGGTCTGAAGGCTCGCCTGTGGGGGAGATGTCTGGTCTTTGGTTCTGCGCTACCCCGAGTACGGCTCGGAACCATGTAGACCCGCAGCACAGGATCTCATTAGCTGGCAGGTCCGAAGGCTCGCCTGTAGGGGAGACGTCTGGTCCTTGGTTCTACACTACCCCAAGTGCGGCTCGGCTCCAGGTAGACCCGCTGCGCAGGCTCTCATTAGCCGGCAGGTCTGAAGGCTCGTCTGTGGGGGAGAGGTCTGTTCCTTGGTTCTGCACTACCCCGAGCGCGGCTCGGCCCCAGTTAAACCCGCTGTGGAGGCTCTCATTAGCTGGAATGTCTGAAGGCTCACCTGTGAGGGAGAGGTCTTGGTCCTTGGTTCTGCACTACCCCGAGCGCAGCTCGGCCCCAGGTAGACCTGCTGCGCAGGCTCTTATTAGCTGGCAGGTCCGTAGGCTCACTTATGGGGGAGAGGTCTTGGTCCTTGGTTATGCACTACCCCAAGCGCGGCTCGACCCCAGGTAGACCCGCTGCGCAGGCTATCATTAGATGGCAGGTCCGAAGGCTTGCCTGTGGGGGAGATGTCTTGGTCCTTGGTTCTGCACTACCCCGAGCGCGTCTCGGCCCCAGGTAGACCCGCTGCGCAGGCTTTCATTAGCTAGCAGGTTCGAAGGCTCTCCTGTGAGGGAGAGGTCTGGTCCTTAGTTCTGCACTACCCCGAGCGTGGCTCGGCCCCAGGTAGACCCGCTGTGCAGGCTCTCATTAGCTGGCAGGTCTGAAGGCTCGCATGTGGGGGAGAGTTCTGGTCCTTGGTTCTGCACTACCCCGAGCGCGGCTCGGCCCCAGGTAGACCCGCTGCGCAGGCTCTCATTAGCTGGTAGGTCTGAAGGCTCGCCTGTGGGGGAGAGGTCTGGTCCTTGGTTCTACACTACCCAGTGCACGGCTCGGCCCCAGGTAGACCCGCTGCGCAGGCTCTCATTAGCTGGCAGGTACGAAGGCTCGCCTGTGGGGGAGAGGTCTGGTCCTTGGTTCTACACTACCCCGAGCGTGGCTCGGCCCCAGGTAGACCCGCTGCGCATGCTCTCATTAGCTGGCAGGTCCGAAGGCTCACCTGTGGGGGAGAGGTCTGGTCCTTGGTTCTGAACTACCCCGAGCGCGGGTCGGCCCTAGGTAGACCCGCTGCGCAGGCTCTCATTAGCTGGCAGGTCCGAAGGCTCGCCTGTGGGGGAGAGGTCTGGTCCTTGCTTCTACACTACCCCGAGTGTGGCTCGGCCCCAGGTAGACCGGCTGCGCAGGCTCTCATCAGCTGGTAGGTCCGGAGGCTCGCCTATGGGGGAGAGGTCTGGTCCTTGGTTCTGCACTACCCCAAGCGCGGCTCGGCCCCAGGTAGACCTGCTGCGTAGGCTCTCATTAGCTGGAGGTTCGAAAACTCGCTTATGGGGAGAGGTATGGTCCTTGGTTCTACACTACACCCGAGCGCGGCTCAATCCTTGGTTCTGCACTACCCCGAGCGCGGCTCGGCCCCAGGTAGACCCGCTGCGTAGGCTCTCATTAGCTGGCAGGTCTGAAGGCTCGCCTGTTGGGGAGAGGTCTAGTCCTTGGTTCTGCACTACCTCAAGCGCGGCTTGGCCCCAGGTAGACCCGCTATGCAGGCTCTCATTAGCTGGCAGGTCTGAAGGCTCGCCTGTGGGGGGGAGAGGTCTGGTCTTGGTTCTGCACTACCCCGAGCGCAGCTCGGCCCCAGGTAGACCCGCTGCGCATGCTCTCATTAGCTTGCAGGTCCGAAGGCTCGCCTGTGGGGGAGAGGTCTGGTCCTTGGTTCTGCACTACCCCGAGCGCGGCTTGGCCCCAAGTAGACCTGCTGTGCAGGCTCTCATTAGCTGACAGGTCCGAAGACTCACCTGTGGGGGAGAGGTCTGGTCCTTGGTTCTGCACTACCCCGAGCGCGGCTCGACCCCAGGTAGACCCGCTGCGTAGGCTCTCATTAGCTGGCAGGTCCAAAGGCTCGCCTGTGGGGGAGAGGTCTGGTTCTTAGTCTTTGGTTCTGCACTACCCGGAGCACGGCTCAGCCCCAGGTAGACCCGCTGCGCATGCTCTCATTAGCTGGCAGGTCTGAAGGCTCGCCTGTGGGGTAGAGTTCTGGTCCTTGGTTCTGTACTCCCCCGAGCGCGGCTTGTCCCCAGGTAGACCCGCTGTGCAGGCTCTCATTAGCTGGCAGGTCCGAAGGCTCGCCTGTGGGGGAGAGGTCCGGTTCTTAAAGTTTTAATTCTTGGTTCTTGGGAATGGTTTTAGGTTCTGGGGAATTCTATGCCACTTCTAGCTCGACCCGGTCCCCAGAGGACCCGTCGCCCAGGTTCTCATCAAACTAGCAAGGCAGTAAACTCACTCGATGGCATGATGGTTGGGAAAAGCTCCTTGAAGCAATATCCCAGTGCATCCCAGTTTAAACTTAGAAGAAAAGAAATAAAAGAAATAAACTAAGACAAAATTTGAAGCAGTGCGAGTGGAGGCACTCGCAGCTGGCAGTTACAAGGATAGTATCGTTTTGGTGAGTGGGCACTCGCGCGAGGCGGAAGGCTCACTCTAATGTTCGGTAAGCAAGTTACACAGCTAAAGGCCACTCACGCCGGGAGTACCCTGAGGCGAGCCGAGAAGGTTGCGTCGTTTGAATCTCACGCGCAAAGGTAAAGGAAGTGACGACCCGCGACCAGGGCCAACTCTCCGGCATGTCCGCGAGACAAGGGGTAACACCTTCTCGTGTGCGTGAGCGCATCAAAGTATCATCTCGCAGTAAGCAAAATAAGGCAACATGTAAAGAGTAAAGGCGAGACGGCAAGACGTGTGGATAGCACCGTCTCGCAGGACAAAGCAAACCAGAAATTCATTTCGCATATTAAAAAATAAAACAACAAATAACGTGTACATTTGATCATCTTTATGTAACATAAAAAGGCTCAAAAAAGATTGTCTTAGTTTTACAAGAAATAGCAGAAGGAAGAGGAGAGAGGGATTCTGTATCGTGGAGGTGGCGCGTCATTCCTCCTCGTCGGATGAAGAATCCTCGCTCTCCTCTCCAAAGAGCTGGGGGACCAGGTCGCGAACGGTCACCGTTTTTGAATCATCCTTCACAACCCCTAGGTCCTTCATCATCTTCAGGATTAGCTCAGCGGCCCTGATGCCAGCATCTCGGCACTGCTCCTCGACCTTGTCAAAAGAATATTGCAGCGGAGGTGTCCGAAAGGGCTCGCGGCGAGACGATGACGCAGCGTCGACCTGGAGGCGAGTATTCTAGGCTTTTAAGTCCTTGACCTCCTCCTCCAGGGCAGCTGCTCGCGAGCGCAACCGCTCCGCCGTCTCGACATCCTACGAAATGTCGGGTTTTTAGTTGTCAGCTCCTAAAGAAAAAGAATAAGGGTAAGGATAGCGCTTTACCACTCTGCCTTGGGCTTTGGCGAGGAGGCTCTCGGCATCAAACAACCTCTTGGCGAGATCTTCTGACCGCTTCCGCTCCGCCGCCAGGCTCGTCTCGCTCTCTGACCATTTTTTGTTGATATATATCAGATGGCGCGTGGCTCGTTGTGAGAACTCCAAAGCCCACATCTGGATATGGGAGGACTTCATAACGAGGTCTCGCGTAGACTCGCTCTCAGGGGAGACTGCATCGAGACCACCGTAGAGGTCGTATCCCACGGCGAAAGCATGACTGGTTGGCTCCTCCTGCTCCTTCCAAGGGGAAAGGAGGGTACAGATGGAGACGTAGTTGGCGTCCCGCCCCCACAGCAGAACAGGGTCCCATCTGCATCGAAAACCGCGGGGCCCAAGTTATAAATCATGTGGGAAGAGGGGGCGGGACGCTGAAGGAAGTGCCTTCGCGAGAGGCAGTAGCAGCTGGTTGATTGCTGGCAGCGGCTGGTTGATTGGAGGCGGCAGCAGGTTGATTGGGGAGTGTCGTCTCGCGAGTAGGCAAGACGGCCTATTGGTGAGGCGAGCGGGGCGACGGAGACCCATCCACAGAGATGGGGCTCAGAGACCCCGCTGTCTCCTTCTCCTTTGGGGTCACCTTCTTCTTCCCCTTAGAGACCACCACAGCCTTCTGTTGGGTTTCTCTATGAGGATGGCACAACGCTTGTGCACGCAGCGGAAATAAAAACATCAAGAAAACCCAAAAGAAATTTGATCGGGCCATAATAGTTGAATCAAGAAGTTAACAAACAACTAGGCAAAATTACCTCGGTGGCGTTGAGTCACAACTCACGGAGATGCTCCAAACTTCGTCTTCTTGCTAGTGGCGAGTTTTACATGGAAAATATCCACGTCTCTGCAGAATCCACACGAGCGGGAGAACGCCGATCTATCCGTCGCACGGATTATCGGGAAGGAGAAAGACGCACCTTGCTATTCCACGGACTGCTAGGTCGCGCCAGGAAAAGCAACGCCAGCGACAGTCGCTGGAGAGGAGGAGGTCGACGGAGCGAACACGGCGGCGGCAGAACCCTTCCGTCGGCGGCGGGATTCGGGATCGGCGGCGAGCGAAGAATGGAACTCTTCCGTCGGCTTCGATTCGATCAGAAGGCACAGAACCGATGATTTTCCCAAAAACCCTAAAGTGTTCTATTTATACCTAAAGTATAAAATAGACTTAGGAGTGTCGCTATCCGCAGACCACCCAAGAATAAGGGTTCCAGAATCGGCGAGAATCACCAGCCGATCGGTGAGAATCGATCGTCGAGAATCATTAAGGATCGGCGAGTATCGGCTAGGATCGGCGAGTATCGGCTAGGATCGGCAAGAACCAGTCAGCGAGAATCGGTCGGCGAGAATCACTAGCAGATTCGGCGAGAATCAATCGGCGAGAATGCCCGATGATTCACGTCGAATCGTAGGTTGACGATTCTCGTCGATCGTCGAGAATCACCGATGATACACGTCGAACAGGTTCAACGATTCTCGTCGATCGGCGAGAATCAGAGTACACTACTCGACGATTCTCGTCGATCGGCGAGAATCCGAGCACCAATCCACCAAGGCAACACTTTGCCCCAACCCGACTCTCCTTTAAGGCAACACTTTGCCCACAACCCCATTCAGGTCGGTGATTGGTAACCTTTACCAACACAGTCAATCATCCAACTTCTCCACATCTCTTATGTGCGACCCTGCAGGCTTATATCGCGTTGGCAGTGAGATTACATGTTTGATCACTTCCAGATCACAATGGTAACTCCAACAGACTCCCACTTGATCTCGAAAGTATCAAATCAAAAACCTCACAAACAATGAGCGGCATCTAGCAATGCATCATTGCTCCCCAAGCAATAAGAGTTTATAACTCATAAGCCTTTATGACCAATGTATCAGCGTTGTCTTTGTCCCTTTGTCCCTTACATCCGGAAAGAACTAGAGGCATGGACCTTGTCACCCTCGTAATAGCTTAATCCAAGTTTCTTGATCCAGGACGAACTTCCAGAGAATGGTGAGTCCAATATCACATATTGACTCAACCAAGCATGGCCATGCATTTCTCAGTCCAGTTCCATCAAGGGGCCCATGGATGCAACTCCTGTCATATAGAAGGACAAATCCCATATCTGCTCACACACAAACACCCAAATGATTCGTAACATGCCCAACAACCACCCTTATCATCAACCTTTCTCAAGGAAGACTTTAGATGGCATCAAAGCACGCTCTTCCTCACTTGATGAATGTTGTGACTTCAGGTCAAAGGACCACAACACCATTGTCAATTGAGATCTACTCGTGACACGATTGGATGACAATCCACAGAGTAGTCTCAAGTTGGGTCTGTCCAGTACAACTTGTTCACTAACAAGTAACCACGTGATGACTTGATATCACAATATCATGACCTGTGAGAACCGGTCATCAGTCAACGCACGTGCTAGCCTTCATGTACCATCATCACCCTTAGCTTCTATGATGATACTCGACCAGGGACCTTTTAAGAATGAATCTTCAAATAAATCATAGGCTCTCACATTCAAGTCACGTACTTGATGTCCCATGGAAGTGATCATTCTAAGGGTATCTATTATGTAAACATTTAACTATCACATAGAAAAAAATCATAATAAAAGAACTTGCCATTAATTGTAAAAGAGAAACTAGGTACAATGTTCATCATATGAACAAATAGCCAATAAAATACAAGTTTACATGCAATCCACAAGATTCTCACTAGAGTTGATCATTTAGGTATCGTATACCCATCGATCAAGTATGACCATCATGCTTTCTCTGCGCGAGAGGCTTTGTCAGTGGATCCGCAATGTTCTCCTCAGTCGGCACTCTGCAAATGTTTACATCTCCTCGTTCGACAATCTCACGAATAAGATGAAACCGCCAAAGTATGTGCTTGGAGCGCTGATGAGATCTAGGTTCCTTAGATTGTGCAATTGCACCATTGTTATCACAGTAGAGAACTACGGGACCAACAATGCTAGGAACTACATCAAGCTCGCCGATGAATTTCCTAATCCATACAGCCTCCTTCGCCGCATTAGCTGCTGCGATATACTCGACCTCAGTCGTAGAATCAGCAATTGTCTCTTGCTTGGAACTCTTCTAGCTCACAGCTCCTCCATTCAGGCAAAACACAAAACCTGACTGAGACTTGGAGTCGTCTCTATCAGTCTAGAAGCTAGCATCCGTGTAACCACTTACAACGAGCTCTTCCTCTCCACCATACACCAAGAACATGTCCTTAGTCCTTCTCAAGTACTTCAGGACATTCTTGACTGCAATCCAGTGACACTCACCGGGGTCTGACTGATACCTGCTAGTCATGCTCAAAGCAAAGGAGACATCGGGTCGAGTACATAACATCACGTACATGATTGATCCAATTGCCGAAGCATATGGAATCAACTTCATGCGGTCCTTATCTTCACAAGACTTTGGACACTAGTCCTTAGAGAGATTCACACCATGATACATGGGCAAAAATCCTTTCTTGGACTCAAGCATGTTGAACCGCTTCAACACCTTTTCGATGTACGTACTCTGGGTCAAACCCAGCAACTTCTTCGATCTATCTCTATAGATCTTAATACCGAGTATATAAGCCGCTTCACCCAAATCCTTCATTGAAAAACAGTTCCCTAGGTTGTTCTTAACAACTTTCAGGGTAGGAATGTCATTCCCAATCAACAGTATGTCATCTACATACAATATCAGGAAGACAACAATGCTCCCACTGATTCGCTTGTAAACACAAGGCTCATCTTCATTCTTGATGAAACCAAACTCTTTGATTTTCTCATCAAAACGAAGATTCCAACTTCGAGAGGCCTATTTCAGTCCATAAATGGACTTATTCAGCTTGCATATTTTAGTGGCTTCATCTGGGGATACAAAACCCTCGGGTTGTGTCATATACACTTCCTCAAGGAGGTTTCCATTAAGGAAAGTCGTTTTGACATCCATCTGCCAGATCTCGTAGTCATAATACGCAGCAACAGCAAGCAATATCCTTATGGACTTTACCATGGCTACAGGGGAAAAGGTCTCATCATAGTCAATACCATGAATTTGCTTGAAACCCTTAGCCACCAGTCGCCCTTTGAATGTCTGTACATTCCCATCCATGTCGGTCTTCTTCTTGAAGACCCACTTGCACCCTATGGGTCGTACCCCTTTAGGTGGTTCCACCAAGTTCCAAACTTGGTTTGCATACATGGAGTCCATTTCGGATTTCATAGCCTCGAGCCATTTGTCGGAGTCTGGTCCACTCATAGCCTCTTGGTAGGTTGCTGGCTCATCATCATGATCCATAAGCAACACATTACCTATTTGAGACATGAGAAATCCATATCTCTCAGGCTCAAACCTCGGTCTACCAGATCTACGTAGGACTTGTGTTCCCTGAGCAGGTTCTCTAACTACAACATCTTGTAGTCCTGTCTCAGAATCCAATTCTGGTTCATTCACTACATGTGGTTCTTGAACTTCTTCAAGCTCTACCTTTTCAGTCTTTCTTGATAAGAACTCTTTCTCTAAGAAGACACCAGTCCTTGCGACAAACACTTTGCTCTCAGACGGTAGGTAAAAGTAATACCCTTTCGTTTCCTTAGGATATCCCACCAGATAATATTTATCCGATTTGGGTTCCAGCTTGTCAGGCATTTGACGTCTCACGTATGCCTCACAGCCCCAAATTTTAATGAACGACATACTAGGACGATTCCCAGTCCATATCTCATATGGTGTCTTCAGAACCGTTTTCGTTGGAGCGCGATTCAATGTCATTGCAGCAGTCTCTAAAGCAAAACCCCAAAAGGAAACAGGCAAGTCTGCATGACTCATCATCGAACGTACCATGTCTAATAGAGTACGATTTCTCCTCTCAGACACACCATTATGTTATGGTGTTCTAGGTGGAGTGAGCTGTGATACAATACCACACTCTTTCAGATGATCACGGAACTCATGACTCAGGTATTCGCCACCTCGATCAGATCGGAGTGCTTTAACCCTTTTACCCAACTGGTTTTCTACTTCATTCTTGAACTCTTTGAACTTTTCAAAAGTCTCGGATTTGCACTTCATAAGATACACATATCCGTATCTACTGAAATCATCAGTAAATGTAACAAAGTAGAAATACCCACCTCTAGCCATGGAACTCATGGGTCCGCATACATCACTATGTACAACCCCCAAGAGATCCTCAGCCCTCTCAGTATAACTAGTGAAAGGAGCTTTAGTCATCTTGCCTAACAAACAAGATTCGCATCGCTCAAATGAGTCCAAAAGTCCATCTCTATGGAGATTGGATATGTGCTTCTCGTTGATATGACCCAAACGACAATGCCAGAGAAATGTAGGGTTCGAGTCATTTGTTCTTAGTCTTTTATTATTTTCTACACTACAGATCAGATGGTCCAAGTTCAAAACATAAAGACCATTAAACAATTGGGCTACAACATAACAAACATCATTCTTAAATATAGAACAACAATTGTTCTTAATTATAAAAGAAAATCCAATCATGTCCAAACATGAAATAGATATAATGTTTCTAGTTATGGCCGGAACAAAATAACAATTATCAAGTTCTATTACAAGCCCACTGGGCAAAGAAAGACGGTAAACTCCTACGGCTACAGCAGCAACTCTTGCTCCATTGCCGACGCGGAGGTCCACCTCCCCTTTACTCAGCAATCTTCTCCTTCCCAGTTCCTGCACATTTGTACAAATGTGAGAACCACATCCGGTATCCAATACCCAAGATGAAGGAGCAGAAAGGTTTATCTCTATAACGTAAACATTTGAAGCGGAAGTCATACCTCCCTTCAGTTTCTGCAGACCTTCAATGTACGAAGGACAGTTCCTCCTCCAATGACCAGCCTTGCCACAGTGGTGGCATTTCCCTTCCTTCACCGTGCTTTTCTTTTTCATCAGTGCTGAAGACTTGGGCTCAAGATATGACTTAGGTCCCACCTTTGTCTTCTTAGAGCCCTTGGCTTTGCCCTTGCCCTTATGCACCATCAGTATGGGGCTGGCAGGCTTGGCCTTCTTCATATTGATTTCGGCAGTTCTCAACATGCCTAGGAGTTCGGGCAGTGTCTTGTCTATCTCATTCATGTTGTAGTTCAAGACGAACTGCTCATAACTGTCCGGCAACGATTGCAGGATCAGATCTGTGGCCAACTCTTGACCAAGAGGAAAACCCATCCTTTCAAGGTTCTTTATATACCCAATCATCTTGAGTACGTGAGTCCCTACTGAGTCTTGAACTCCCATCTTGCACTGAAACAACGCTTTTGTGATGTCGAACCTCTCTTGACGAGCCTGCACTTGAAACATTTTCTTGAGATGCTCGTCAATCTCCTTGCACCCCATTCTCTCATGTTGCTTCTGAAGCTCAGAGTTCATAGTGGCAAGCATAAGACATTCGACATCTAAAGCATCATCAGTATACTTCTTATAAGTATCCTTCTCAGCACGGGAAGAGTTCCCGGTCGGCACCTCGGGGGCTTCTTCTTCCAAGACATAGAGCTTTCGCTCTTGCCTGAGAACAATTCTCAGGTTTCTATACCAGTCCATGTAATTTGTCCCACTGAGCTTATCCTTCTCAAGGATGGCTCTCAGAGACAAAGTGGAGTGTGAAACACTTGCCATGGAATTCTACAAGAATTTATGCAGAATTAAAATCAGTACCAAAATTTCAAATACAATTTATTTTAATTTGGACTTCAATTAAAATACTCCCACTATTTTATTCGAAATGATAGCCCTCACTAACAATTCGGAGAGTTCATGCGAGCTACTCTCTTAGTGGACAAGATCCGTATTTCACCAACACAATGAGTCAGCTTTGGCTTTCCTCTCACGATGCGGTTATTTAGGTAGGCAACGCTTGCCAATTGCATGCTCATGCAATTCTTGTATGGTTGGTGAATAACTCCTTATTCGCATCCATCATATGGTGCATGCCAACCCAATGCCTCTAGGCACTCAACCTTTGAGGTGACCTAGTTAAGTTGGACCCGATGTCGACAGTGGGATATCACAATTATCCGCTCGCACCCTTACCAAGATAGATTAATGCACCTTGCTTTGGCAAGCCCACACTTCATCGATCGAGGCAGTAAGAGTGTCATCCATCGGAAGGCATCCGAACACTTAATATTTGATGAAGGGATTTTAATTATAGGTTAACAATTAACCATGATCAACATTTGATCAATGTGCACATCCAAAGAAAAACAATTCTCCTAAACCACATGCATCCCTTATGTGCACATCCTGACACCATCAACAATTGATAGAAGGAAGGGCTAAATCTAAACATCCGGAAACTTCCAAATCCTCAGATTTACATGCATTGGACAAAGGCAAAGACAACTCAACTTAAAGCAGTAGACAAGCTCATCTCTCTTTGTTGGATTCAAAATCCAAAACAAAATCGAGGGATGGTTACTGCTAAGGAGACTACAATTTCTAACAATTAGAAATTCCCACGAAATCCCAGACGTTCTTGGCGGGGAACCAAGACTAAATCTAAACATTTAGAACACTTCTAAATCCCTAGGTTTACACGCACTGGAATAACAAAACTTCCAATTCAACAATTAGGATCGGAACCTGGCTCTGATACCACTGTTGGGTTTCTCTATGAGGATGGCACAACACTTGTGCACGCAGCGGAAATAAAAACATCAAGAAAACCCAAAAGAAATGGGATCGGGCCATAATAGTTGAATCAAGAAGTTAACAAACAACTAGGCAAAATTACCTCGGTGGCGTTGAGTCACAACTCAACGGAGATGCTCCAAACTTCGTCTTCTTGCTAGTGGCGAGTTCTACGTGGAATAATATCCACGTCTCTGCAGAAATCCACACGAGCGGGAGAACGCCGATCTATCCGTCGCACGGATTATCGGGAAGGAGAAAGACTGCACCTTGCTATTCCACGGACTGCTAGGTCCGCGCCAGGAAAAGCAACGCCAGCGACAGTCGCCGGAGAGGAGGAGGTCGACGGAGCGAACACGGCGGCGGCGGAACCCTTCTGTCGGCGGCGGGATTCGGGATCGGCGGAGCGAAGAACGGAACTCTTCCGTCGGCTTCGATTCGATCAGAAGGCACAGAACCGATGATTTTCCCGAAAAACCCTAAGTGTTCTATTTATACCTAAAGTATAAAATAGACTTAGGAGTGTCGCTATCCGCACACCACCCAAGAATAAGGGTTCCAGAATCGGCGAGAATCACCAGCTGATCGGTGAGAATCGATCGTCGAGAATCATTAAGGATCGGCGAGTATCGTCTAGGATCGGCAAGAACCAGTCAGCGAGAATCGGTCGGTGAGAATCACCAGCAGATTCGGCGAGAATCAATCGGCGAGAATGCCCGATGATTCATGTCAAATCGTAGGTTGACGATTCTCGTCGATCGTCGAGAATCACCGACGATACACGTCGAACAGGTTCGACGATTCTCGTCGATCGGCGAGAATCAGAGTACACTACTCGACGATTCTCGTCGATCGGCGAGAATCCGAGCACCAATCCACCAAGGCAACACTTTTCCCCAACCCGACTCTCCTTTAAGGCAACACTTTGCCCACAACCCCATTCAGGTCGGTGATTGGTAACCTTTACCAACACAGTGAATCATCCAACTTCTCCACATCTCTTATGTGCGACCCTGCAGGCTCATATCGCGTTGGCAGTGAGATTACATGTTTGATCACTTCCAGATCACAATGGTAACTCCAACACCTTCTTCATTCTCTTTGGAGGGCTGGAGCGAGAGGGGGTCGTGTTGCCTGAAGGCCTTTTGAGAGGGGCAGGAGTCAAGGACTCTCTCACCGCCTCAGCTATCACGTTGGCGAGATCGAGGCCCTTAGAGGGGTGGATGTTGCTTTTATATGGAGGGTGGACTGGGACTACTCGCTCCATTTAAAGACAAACAAAGGCGATGAGAAGGCGAGACGGAGAAGCAATCAGACACAGCGAGATAGAAAAGAGAGAGTACATTCACTAGGGAGTACCGAAGGCAGGGAGTCAAGGCCTCGCCGCAGGTAGTTGACCTCGAAGTTCTTGCCGACGAAATATTCATACAGCAGCTTCTCTGGGACGCTGACCTGCGGGGTGGCATAGATGCTTTCTGGGGGAGACACCGGCATGAGCGGGATGCCCCCGAAGTAACCACGGTCGCCGCGGATGAAGATGAACCGCGTGAGCAAGTGGTGATTTTTGTTGGGCGTCTCGCACACCTTGAGCCCTTGGCCGGTGAAGTACGAGACGCCATCAGCGTTGGCATGGTAGATAAAGAGCTTTTGAAAGACCGTCAAGCTGAACTCGATGCGCTCCCGGCGCATATAGCAGGCAAAGGCGATCAACACCGAAATAGCATTCGGGTTGAACTGCGTCGGGACCACGCCGAAGTACTTAAAAACTTGTTTTACCTCAGGCCATAGATGCAACTGCAACCCCGCCTCAAAGTGCGAGACGGGGAAGGAAAGCTCTCCCGGGTAGTAGTTGTTGATGGACTCGCCAACTTTGGGAGGCCGCGAGTCGATCCACTCCGCCAGGTACTCGCGGACTAATCTGTTGTAGTCTTCTTCAGGAAACCTGCCGAGCGGGAAGTCGTGGTCAGTAAACCGCTTCTCGCAGCGGCTGCGCCCCTCGCCTTCCTTAACTCTCTTCTTTCCCATCCTTGGCGAGACGGTGTTGGCGAGATGGCTTTAGGCGAGAAGGGGAGAGAAAGGAGTAATAATAAAGAAGACCGGAGAGAGGGTCAGGAGAGAAGCGCGAGAAGAAGCGGCGAGACGGCTAAAGAAGGGAAGCAAGTGTAACACCCCCTATCTGTCGCATAGCATATAGCAATAGGTCCGGCCGGGGCCCGACGCCATATAACATAGATAGACCGGGCGGTTACTCAATGGAAACTATCCAACTAATATCAACGTCCTACACAGAGCATTCGAGCGGAAGCAATTAAACTAGTTGCATTAATAAAGAACCCAATACTAGCATGAATATCCACTAACAAGCCACGGAATAAACGTACAAATACACAAGTACAATGTCCTTAAGGCCTTACAATTGTTTACTCAAATAGAAGTGTTTTCCAAACCTCGGCACGCAGGCCGGCCATACATGAATAAAAGGAAAACACTAAGCATTAGGCCTTCGCGGGCCAGCACAACAACTTGGGCTTTAACCCGCTATTTAACGCTCGGCTCCGCAGTACCTGCAAGCAGAATCCACCGCAACGGTGGCAAACCAAAGCAACGGTCAGCAATGCTGACCAAATTATAACGATCCCGCCGCCAACTCGGGGCGGCGATGCTCCTTCCCTGCACTTTATTAACATAACCAATCAGTATATATATACATTGCATCACATGCGTTGGCACGCACGGCCACACGCCCCGTGCACTCAGGGCACATTCTCGGTGAACCGGTCAATGTCACGTTAATTTAAACCATAGACACCCCGGTCTCACCACCGCCACTTTGACGGCCAAACTATGAGCATTTGTCTTTCTGGCATTGGTCACGTCATTTTAAGCCATGGACCGCCTAAGACCCTCATCTATGCCAACAGCTCCAACCGGACGACGTAGAAAGGGTAGAGTTCCGCTTAACCCGTGCTCACATCGCAACGACAATTTAAACCATATGCGCGGGTCAAACTTCTCCAAGTCCCGTTTCCGTTACACACTTCACATAACCCGGTTATGTTCGAGATGGCTCCCCGGCCACCACGTTGGCAGAATCATGCATCTGCCCAGTTTTCCGGGTGCACCTTGGAGTTAATCCCCAAGGTTCCCTGTTGCAATCTACCACGTATAAAACCCGAAAAACAACCATTCGCACGGAGTCTTTTCCGGCCCTTATGCAATGCAACATCACCGATCCAGACCAACTTGTCCGGGTAGGCTTCACACATCATGCCTATATCTGTTCTCGACTACGGACTCTACACAACGGGGACTATTCATGTCTACCCGAAGGAACGCCTCAAACTCACCGCAAACTCGCGAGAGCGGGCTTCCCTATGCAAAAGAAGTAGAGCTTTACATGCTCAAGTAGATAATCATTACCCTAGCGTTCTTCCTTGGCGCCATGGAAATGTACGCGGATAAAAAGCACCACAATCTCCTTGCCTTCGTATATCCGAAGTCGGCTCGCGATTTGGAGCTCTGAAGCTCCGCTAGTGACCGGATCTAGGCTTCCTCTTCCTACTTTGCTCTCCCTTCTCTCTAGACTTAGAAAGAGAACCACTCAGGTGAAATGAGGATTTCAAAGGCCCAATATTGGGTATATCTCAGTAGGAACAAACCCCAGCCGTCGGATCCCAAAATAAGGAAACGAACGGCTACGATCCGTAGCTGAAATGTAAAACCTAGGCCGAACACGGCCTGCGACACACCGGTGTCCAGGGCCGTGTCCCTCATTCGCCGTCAAAATCGACGCGTATCGAAAAGCACACGGGCACCCGACACGCCCGTGTTCGACCTGACACGCCCGTGTCAGCCAGTACACGCCCGTGTTCCCGGGCATGTTCCTCCTTCCACACAGGACCAACACCAACCCAAGACTCACATGGGTCTTGGACATGCCCGTGTCCTATTTGACACGTCGGTGTCATACCCGAACATGCCTGGGCTCCAGGCCGTGTTCACAGTCTCGACATTTCATCGAGCGCAGTTTGTCGACTACCCGACACGGCCTTGGACATGGCCTTGGACGCGCCCGTTTTCTAGGCCGTGTTCCGTATCTCGACATTTCGTCGAGCAAAAAATCGTCGACTCCCCTGGAAGATCGTCGACATGAGCTCGACATGCCTTGAGACACGCCCGTGTCTCAGGCCGTGTTCGCTGCTCGACGATCGTCGACTCCAAAATTCGTCGACCTCTCGGCCAAATCGTCGACCCAAACATGACACGCCCTGGGATACGCCCGTGTCCCAGGTCGTGTTCCCCTACCAGATTCCAAATTTGGCTCAAAATGCCTCCCGCCGCTCTTTTGAGTTTCGGGGCGTTACAACTCTCTCTCTCTTAAAATAATTTCGTTCTCGAAATTACATAATAGGAAAGAAACATAAAACTTAAACGGTACCTGAGTGAAACAACTCCGGGTACTCCTCAAGCATGGTTTACTCTCGCTACCAAGAGAGCTCCTCGCGACCGCAATTGTCCCAACGAACCTTGACCATCCTGATCTCTTTATTGCTTAGCCGCTTGAATTCCGAGTCCTCAATACGTACGGGCTTGACCTTCGTCGTCAACCCACTATCGACCGACACTTGATCGACCGCAATCATTTGCGTAGGCTCTTGCACCGCCTTCTGTAGCACCAATATATGGAATACATCATGTAAACCACTAAGCTCCACTAACATCTTCAACTGGTACGCTGCTTCACCAATCCGCTCCAGAACCTCAAACGGTCCAAGGTACCTCGGGTTTAGCTTCTTTAAGTGTCACACCCGCGAGACACCCTTGAACGGCTTAATCTTCAAGTACACCCAATCGCCAATAGCAAACTCCCCATTCCTGTGCTTGGCATTATAGTACTTAGCCTGGCGGTCCTGAGCGATTAGCAACCTCTCCCGAATGGTTCTCACCAAAGAAGTAGCATCCTCCACCTCTTGTCGCTTGTACAACTTTGACTCGCCCATTTCCAACCAAGACAACGACGTGCGACATCTTCTACCATAAAGGGCCTCGAAGGGCACCATTTGTATGCTTGCCTGGTAGCTATTGTTGTACGCGAACTCCATCAAGTAAAGATGATCTTCCCACTGCTTTCCAAAGTACAGAACACACATGCGAAGCATGTCTTCCATTGTCCTATTGACCCTCTCGGTCTGCCCATCCATCTGCAGATGGAAGGTTGTGCGAAAACTCAGCTTCGTTCCCAACATCTGCTGCACCAACCTCCAATCGTTGGACGTGAACTGCCCATCTCGGTCACTCACGATGCTGCGGGGCACACCGTGAAGCCGTACTATGTTATCCACATAAGGTTTTGCCAATTTCTCAATCGGATCACCCTTCCTCTGCAGAATGAAGTGTGACACCTTCGTTAGACGATCTACGACCACCCAAATGGCGTCGTTCCCCTTTTGCGACCTTGACAACCCGTGCACAAAGTCCATAGTAATGTCGTCGAACTTCCACTCCGGAATAGGTAAGGATTTCAAGAATCCTCACGGCTTTTGGCACTCTGCTTTCACCAAGGCGCAAGTTTTACACTTCGCCACGTAGAGCGCCACATCCTTTTTCAGCCCTGGCCACCAGAACAATTTTTTAACATCACGGTACATCTTTGTGCTCCCCGGGTGAATTGAGTACTTGGTATGATGCGCCTCGTACAACAATTCCACCCGCAAATTGCCCACGTTTGGGACGCACAGACGATCGTCCTTCCAAAGCAATCCGTCCTCAATGACGAATTGAGAATTTGACCCATCCAGAGCTTCAACCATGATCTGCTTCATGTGGCCATCCAAATCCAAAGCCTGTCGAATCCGATCAGCCAGGTCATACTGTACTTCAGTCCATTAATAATGCTTCAGCACTTGACTGCTTATCCACACAAAAGATCTCCAACGCCTCCAACTCCTGAACCAATCGCTCGTCATGGAGCGATAGCCAATTGGCTTGAGCTGGGGCCCGGCGACTCAATGTGTCCGCAACCACATTGCCTTTACCAGGCACGTAGTGGATCTTGAATGTATAGTCCCCCAGGAACTCCATCCACCTACGCTGCTGCATGTTCAGATCTTTCTGATCCAGTAAATATTTCAGGCTCGTGTGATCGGTGTAGATATCAATCTTCACACCGTACAAATAATGTCTCCACAGCTTCAAGGCAAAAATCACGGCAGCTAACTCCAAGTCGTGGACCGGATAATTCCTCTCGTGCACTTTCAGCTGTCTCGAGCCATACGCTATAACGCTTCCATGCTGCAGTAGCACGCAACCCAAACCACTGCCCGAAGCATTACTATAAATCTCAAAGCCTTCGGTCCGACACGACAAACTAAGAACTAGCTCCGTAGTCAACTGACACTTCAACTGCTCAAAAGCTCGCGTGCACTCCGGCGTCCAAACGAACTTCTGCTCTTTCCTCGTCAAAGTAGTGAGAGGTAACGCTATCCGCGAGAAGTTCTCCACGAAGCTCCTATAATAGCCGGCAAGCCCCAGAAAGCTTCGGACTTCCGCTACCGTAGAAAGCACATGCCACTCTCGTATCGCAACAATCTTCGTCGGATCCACTGCAATACCGTCTCCACTCACAATATGACCGAGGAATGCCACTGAGGACAACCAAAACTCACATTTAGAGAACTTGGCGTACAACTGATTCCTCCTCGGTGTCTCCAAAACCAAATGTAGATGCCTGAAGTGATCCTCCTCACTCTGCGAGTACACCAAAATATCGTCGATGAAGACGATCACAAAATGGTCAAAGTACTCCCGAAAAGTCTTGTTCATCAAATCCATGAACACCGACGGCGCATTGGTCAGCCCAAACGGTATGACCGTAAACTCGGAATGCTTGTATCTCGTACTGAATACTGTCTTAGGGATATCACTCTCCCTTATTCTCAGCTGATAGTAACCGGACTTGAGGTCTAACTTTGAGTACACCGTCGACCCGACTAAATGATCAAAGAGATCGTCAATCCTTGGGATCAGGTACTTGTTCTTTTTTGTTAGCTTGTTCAGCTCCTGATAATCGATACATAGCCTCAAGCTTCCATCCTTCTTCTTAACAAAGATGACCGGTGTGCTCTAAGGCGAAGAACTTGTTGAATTCTGTGAAGTGAAAGTGGGTGAATGGAAGGCTTGGGAAACCTATCCGCGCGGACTACGCGGACTGGGTTGGCGGACTGCTAGGTCGGCAGGGATGTTGCAGGCGGTTTGCTCTGTGGCGGCCTGGGCGGTCTGTTCGCGCGGACTGCGCGGACAGCAGCGGCGGTCTGACAGGCCAGTGTATGCTCAGCAGGCGGTTTACTCCCAGGAAGTAACCGGGCGGATAGGACTGTTATCCGCGGGGTCCGGCTTGAAGCGGACTGAAGAACTGGAGCTCGGCAGACAAGTTTGGCAGATGCCTTGGTCTTGCTCTAGTGAAGCAGCAAGTGGAAGCCGCGGACACCGCCGGTCAGCGCGGACAGGAACTGGAGGTCGCCCGGTATGGCGGGCTAGATCCAGTGTCCGCCTGTAAGTGCGGACTGGCCCTTGCGGCCAGTGGGCTGGACTTGGTGGGAACTGAACCAAGTCCAGGAGGCTCAGTCCGGGGAGAACGCGCAGTGGAGCGCGGGCTGGTTTCTCAGTCCGCCAAGCGTAGTAGAAGTGCAGTTGCCTTGTTTGCTAGCTTGGGGAAATGCGGACTGGAGAATTGCTTGTGCAGGAGCGTGCGGACTGGAGCCAGAGTCCGCTGAGTCCGGTTGAGCCTTGTGATGAGGTTGACTCAGGGAAGCGGACTGGAGTTCGCTGTGTACGCGGACTGGATCGGCGTGTCCGCTGAGTCCGGCAATGCCTTGGTGATTAGGCAATGGACTTGGGATATGCGGACGGAAGCCGGGTGTCCACTGAGTCCTGTAGGTGCCTTGATGGCGAGGCTGCGGGCTCGGGTTTTGCGGGCTGATGCCTTGTCCGCAGAATGGCGGACACGGCTGTTGTGGAGTCCGGCTGTTGTCCTGGCTTGGCCTCTGGCGGCAAGGCGGACTGGATACTGGAGTCCGGCCTTGGAGAAGCTGGGGCGGACTGGCTATCTGCACAGGAGCGGCGAACTGGAATGTGTGTCCGCGGGCTGGCGGACACATTAGTTCTTGCTGCGGGTTGTGGCGGTGATCCTATCGGGAAGGGCGGTGACCATACTCATCGTCGTGCCTATAAATAGGACCCATGTCACATCAGGATGTACCGGAACCTGGACCGAAGTAAGTGAACAGTAATTGAGCTCGCGTAAGTTGCTGCGGTCTGGACTTTGTGTCCGCGCGGATAGAGAGTTGACCCGGTTGTGCTGTGCAGGTTGTGCGGATAGCGCTGGAAAGCCAGGACTTGGCGCTGATTGCGGTCAGGGACAGTGCGGACTCTGCGGTTAAGCAACAGGCGGTAAACAGCAGGTCGCGGATAGCGACCAGGCGGTCTTCTCTTTGGCGACTTGGTTCGGGGTTCAGGAAGTCGCCTGCTTCAGGCGGACTGTTCCATTCGGTGACGCAGCTTGTGCGGTCTGGCGGCGTGCAGACCGGCGGTGAAGAGCTAAGCATTGGAATAAAGGGTGAGTCCGCGCGGCTTGGGTTGCGGTCTGGCGATCTGGCGGACTGAGCGGACTCCACAGCAGTAGGTCGGCGGCTTGTTTGATTGAGTCCGCGCGGCTTGTTTTTTGTTCTTGTCTTTGTAACTGTCTCTGCTCTCCCGGTGTTGGGTTTTGGTGAAGCATGTCTCGCCATGTATGTCTCGCCTTGTAAAGAAGTTTGCTCTTGATCAATAAAGAAGCTTGTGCTGCATGTGTTGCTGGTTGTTACTGCTTTATTGAGATAACCCCTGCTAACTCCACGATCCGGGAAAACTTTCAACATATAAGTGGGCGTATTCTCCTTCGGTTTGTTGAATTTTCAGCAGGGTATCCAAGGGGGCGTCTGCGGTTTGTTGAATCTTAACATGGTATCAGAGGGAGGTTGTTGGAGTGGTCAAGCAGTGCTCAATGGAAGTAGTTGCTCGTCTGTCGAGGAAACCAGTGGTAGAACCATGGCAGTGGAGGAAGCAAGTTGTCTTGGTCTTGATCTGCTTACAGAGACGAACTGTGAACGGTGGAAGTCCTGTATGAAGAGCTTTCTTCTTGGCGAGGACCTTTGGGAGGTTGTATGCGGAGCAGGAAGACAAGAGGATACTGCTGGCAATGCTGAGGCGATGAGAGCTTGGAAGGAGGCAAATGCGAAAGCGGAGTCTATTCTCAAGCAGGTGATCTCATCGGAGCTCTTGGACCACATCAGTGGATGTCGGTCAGCTGCGGAGGTCTGGACTTCCCTTGTTGGGTTGTTCAGGAAGAAGGTGAAGGAGGTTGCTGCTGATGATGGTCTCTCTACTTCATATCAGGAAGAAAGGAGTGTTTCTCCTAGGCGTGATAGGAAGAGGAAGGAAGGACCACGGTGCTATAAATGCAAGCAACAAGGTCATCTTCGGAAGGAGTGCAAGGTTACCTTGCTCTCGGCGAACGTTGCTCAGGTAGGGAGGAAGGAGAAGAACGTAGTTGGGACTTCAACTAGTTCTGGATATGATCGGCTGGATGCCAGTGATAGTGCAGCTATCTGGCATGAAAGACTGGGGCATGTAGGGATGGACAAGCTGAAAGCAATGGCGGAAAGAAGACTCGTAAGAGGCTTGCCTAGATTGTCATCCTATGGCGATGGTCGGGGGTGTGCGGGATGTCAGGAAAGCGGAGCCTATCGCTTCATGGTCGACAAAGCACAATCCAGGAGTAATGCACCATTGGCGGTTGTCCATTGTGCTCTGGTGGGACCGACCATCACGGCCAGTCTTGGAGGCAGCAGGTTCATGCTGATATTGGTTGATGACTATTCTGGGTATACTTTATGAAGAAGAAGTCCAACATGGTACGCTTGTTTGTGGAGTTCAAGAAGCTTGTCGAAGGCCAGCTTGGCCGGAGGATCAAGGTGTTGAGGACAGGTTTCGGTGGTGAGTTTGGCTCAACCGAGTTCTCACGCTTTTGCAGGAAGCAAGGGATCCGGATGGAGCTTTCTTGTGGACATACTTCACAACAGGGTATTATTGCAGCTCGGATGATCCGTTGGTTAACGGAGACCTGCAAGTGTTGGCTTCGGAGTAAAGGCGTTCCGAAGGCTCTTTGGGCAGAGGGAATAGCCTGTGCTGCTCATGTCATCAACCGGATGCCTCTTAGTCCGATCATAATGAAGACTCCTTATGAGCTAATGTTCGGAGTGAAGCCCTCAGTGAAGCACCTTCGGGTGTTTGGATCTACCTGCTATATACACACTCCGGGTGCTCTCAAAACAAAGCTAGTCTTTGTTGGGTATGATGAGCAGAGAAGAAGATGGAGGTGTATGGATCCTGCGACGAAGAAACTCATAGTGTCGAGAGACATTGTTTTCGATGAGTTGATGCCGTATTGGGGTAGCTCTTATGTGGAGCTAGAGATAAGCAGGTCAGATGGTGGGCTGAAGAAGGCTGCTGCTAAGGAAGTGGAGTTGCCTGAGTCACCAGGTGCTCCAGGTTGTTCTAGCTCCGAGGCAAAGGCGTCAGAGTCGGGAAGAAGGGGGAGCGATGCTCCAGGACCTTCTGGCTCGAAGGCTGAGGCTTCCTGTTCAGGAAGCAAGGGGAGCGATGTTCCAGGCAGTTCATGTTCAAGAGGGGAGTCTTCTGGTTCAGGTAGCAGGGGGAGCGTTGCTCCAGGTGCTCTTGGTTCCAGTAAGGAGGCGTCTTGTTCAGGGAACAAAGGGAGCATTGTTCCGGGTTTGCCCGGGAACGGAGCTGGTTCAAAAGCAGCGGAGGTGGTTAGCCATGATCAGGTTCTTCGGAGATCGAAGAGGATCAGTAAGCCACCAGCTCGATATAGTGAAGGGAGCACGGCGGACTTGGTCCCGTGTTTCCTTGTTAGCCCTCAGGTCGAGCAAGGGACTTCTGGCTGTGATGACCCCACTAGAATCAAGGAGGTGGTTGACACCAAGTCTGATGAGGTGACTTCTCTCAGAGGCAACAAGGCTTGGGCTTCTGGGTCCAAGGAAGTTGGTGATACTCCTGTGATGCATTAGTGGAGGTTGAAGCTGAAGAAGGCAGAGGGAAGCATGGCTCCTTTCAGGAGATGCTGGAGGGCTCCCTCATGGTCCATGATATGCGGGGCGAGGACTATGTCTTGGACATCTCTTCGTAAATGCTATCGGAAGGACCAGGTGCAAGGTTACGGGAGCTGCTGGAGTTATTCACCACTTCTCACTTCAAGGGGGAGTGTTGAATTCTGTGAAGTGAAAGTGGGTGAATGGAAGGCTTGGGAAACCTATCCGCGCGGACTACGCGGACTGGGTTGGCGGACTGCTAGGTCGGCAGGGATGTTGCAGGCGGTTTGCTCTGTGGCGGCCTGGGCGGTCTGTTCGCGCGGACTGCGCGGACAGCAGCGGCGGTCTGACAGGCCAGTGTATGCTCAGCAGGCGGTTTACTCCCAGGAAGTAACCGGGCGGATAGGACTGTTATCCGCGGGGTCCGGCTTGAAGCGGACTGAAGAACTGGAGCTCGGCAGACCGGTTTGGCAGATGCCTTGGTCTTGCTCTAGTGAAGCAGCAAGTGGAAGCCGCGGAGACCGCCGGTCAGCGCGGACAGGAACTGGAGGTCGCCCGGTATGGCGGGCTAGATCCAGTGTCCGCCTGTAAGTGCGGACTGGCCCTTGCGGCCAGTGCGCTGGACTTGGTGGGAACTGAACCAAGTCCAGGAGGCTCAGTCCGGGGAGATCGCGCAGTGGAGCGCGGGCTGGTTTCTCAGTCCGCCAAGCGTAGTAGAAGTGCAGTTGCCTTGTTTGCTAGCTTGGGGAAATGCGGACTGGAGAATTGCTTGTGCAGGAGCGTGCGGACTGGAGCCAGAGTCCGCTGAGTCCGGTTGAGCCTTGTGATGAGGTTATGGACTCAGGGAAGCGGACTGGAGTTCGCTGTGTACGCGGACTGGATCGGCGTGTCCGCTGAGTCCGGCAATGCCTTGGTGATTAGGCAATGGACTTGGGATATGCGGACGGAAGCCGGGTGTCCGCTGAGTCCGGCAGGTGCCTTGATGGCGAGGCTGCGGGCTCGGGTTTTGCGGGCTGATGCCTTGTCCGCAGAATGGCGGACACGGCTGTTGTGGAGTCCGGTTGTTGTCCTGGCTTGGCCTCTGGCGGCAAGGCGGACTGGATACTGGAGTCCGGCCTTGGAGAAGCTGGGGCGGACTGGCTATCTGCACAGGAGCGGCGAACTGGAATGTGTGTCCGCGGGCTGGCGGACACATTAGTTCTTGCTGCGGGTTATGGCGGTGATCCTATCGGGAAGGGCGGTGACCATACTCATCGTCGTGCCTATAAATAGGACCCATGTCACATCAGGATGTACCGGAACCTGGACCGAAGTAAGTGAACAGTAATTGAGCTCGCGTAAGTTGCTGCGGTCTAGACTTTGTGTCCGCGCGGATAGAGAGTTGACCCGGTTGTGCTGTGCAGGTTGTGCGGATAGCGCTGGAAAGCCAGGACTTGGCGCTGATTGCGGTCAGGGACAGTGCGGACTCTGCGGTTAAGCAACAGGCGGTAAACAGCAGGTCGCGGATAGCGACCAGGCGGTCTTCTCTTTGGCGACTTGGTTCGGGGTTCAGGAAGTCGCCTGCTTCAGGCGGACTGTTCCATTCGGTGACGCAGCTTGTGCGGTCTGGCGGCGTGCAGACCGGCGGTGAAGAGCTAAGCATTGGAATAAAGGGTGAGTCCGCGCGGCTTGGGTTGCGGTCTGGCGATCTGGCGGACTGAGCGGACTCCACAGCAGTAGGTCGGCGGCTTGTTTGATTGAGTCCGCGCGGCTTGTTTTTTGTTCTTGTCTTTGTAACTGTCTCTGCTCTCCCGGTGTTGGGTTTTGGTGAAGCATGTCTCGCCATGTATGTCTCGCCTTGTAAAGAAGTTTGCTCTTGATCAATAAAGAAGCTTGTGCTGCATGTGTTGCTGGTTGTTACTGCTTTATTGAGATAACCCCTGCTAACTCCACGATCCGGGAAAACTTTCAACATATAAGTGGGCGTATTCTCCTTCGGTTTGTTGAATTTTCAGCAGGGTATCCAAGGGGGCGTCTGCGATTTGTTGAATCTTAACAGAACTTGGACGCACATATCCTTGCTCCAACAACTCTTGAAGTTGCACCTTCAGCTCCGTCATTTCCTTAGGCGCTAGCTGATACGGAGATCGTGACACAGGCTTTGCACCTGGTACTAGCTCAATCATGAAATCTATCTCCCGCTACGGTGGGGGCTCCTGGAAGATCACTAGGGACACAGGCTTCGCACTTGGCTCTGGCTTTACATCCTCCACTAGCGTAAAGAACAGCTCTGCTACAACACGAACCGCCTTCACCACCTGAAGGGCAGACATCAATGTCTTGCTCGACCCTTTCAAGCTCGTAAAAGTCGTCTCACGACCTGCTCCCAACTTGACTTCCTTGCGACCGCAATCAATATAAGCTTGCTGCTCCGAGAGCCAGTCCATGCCAAATATAACGTCGAACACCACCAGCGATAGTAACGATGCTTGTAGATCGAACTCTTGATTCCCAATGAGAATCTTAACACCGCAGATTTTATCCGCGCGCATCGAATACCCATTCGGTAACAACACATCCAACTTGTCCTTCGCCATCGAAAAAGGTACTCCGATGTGCGATATGAATCCTTCGGACAAGAAGGAGTGTGAAGCACCCGTATCAAAAAGTGCTCTTGCCGGATTCTCACAAATCAAAACAAATCCTAAACAAGCAGTGGTAAGGTAACACGCACATAACCAGCATAAAACAATTTGACTTGCTAAAAATTTAAATCATACTTGTCACCACATCCGCTTGTTTAATGGCCTCCTGTTATCCAAGATTATAAACTCTCGGTTGAGCCGGAGTATAATGGGACGCGGTTGACTCCACCGCCTTGCCCTTCTCTTCATATGTTTCTCCCGGCTTCCTTTCGGACTTGGGACGTCCGTGATGGCGACGATGCTAATGCGGCCGTGGATCTACGACATCGAGAGTTCGTGGATTGGGACGGTCGTTGCCGCAAGCTCGAAGATGAGAGTCTACCACGATGTTTCTTCGCCAACGCCACCACCGCTACATGTTTTGCTCGACGTCCGCCGCCACCAATAAATAAAATATATAATTATAAATTACATAATTATAATTATATATTTTATCAATTTTTATTTTAAACAATCTATTTTAAAAGTACTTTATTTCATGCATTTTATTTAGTTAGTGAATTATTTAATTTCATGTATTGTATTTTCATTTCATGTATTATAATGGGTGCATATAACCATCATAATTTCTTTTTGAATTTTGAATTTTGAATGGATGATGATTGAGTGGTGTAGGCTATATATAGTCATGGTTATGAAGGAATAATTAGAGAATGAAAGAAAGAAATCCTAAGAATTCAAATTTTGAATTTTCCCCCTCCTTTCTCCTTCCTCTTTGAGAAATTCTCCCCCTTTCTCTTTTCTCTTGGCCGTCGGTCTTCTATCTCTCCGACTCTTAGTGGCTCGGCCACCTTCCCCCTCCCCTCCTCCTCCTCCTCCCTCTCCAAGGGTTTGTCAAAAGGAGAGAAACGGCGAGCGTCTTCATCGTCCGGTGCGGATCCGAGGATTTCTGCGTGGAAATAGAGAATATACCACCGTCAACGTGTGTTCCTCCACTCATCTCTGTGGAAGGTTTTCCTGGGATTTGGGTAACGATTTCTACACCTCTTTGTGTGATTTCTTCTAACTTATTTTGTGATGTTTTGGTGGAATTAGAAGGCTAGTTTTTAGTCCGGATTTATATTGAAATTAGCGCTTAATAAAATCTGAATTTTCAAGCATATATTTCCCGAATATTTTTCATATAACTTGGAGCAGGTAGATCTCGTGAACACTTGAAGGAATCGGGTTCATCACCTTTGATTTCCCCTTGTGCTCAAGTGATTTGGTAAACCCTCATTTTAATTAATTTGGGATTGAAATTAGGACTTCATTTTAATCAATAATTTAGCCTGGAACTTTTTTTGTTGGAATTGTGAATTGCTTGCACATAATCTAATTTGAATAGCTAACTGTCCGGATCGTGTGGGTCCTTTTTCGCTTGAGCGAACATTGCCCTATAGCCCTTATTCAATCTATAAAAGGGGATGCGTCCCTTTGCGTTGATGGTTGTGGAATTTTTGCCTCTTAATGTTTGAGTATTTGATAGTACTAAGTAGAGAAACCGCGCACTAGATATTTAATAAAATTGTCGAACAGAAGAACGCGTAGTTTAATCAGTCGAAACCTTGGGCCTGCATCAATTTGGTATCAAAGCGAGGTTGTGCTAATTTTTTAATTAGTACCATCCTAGGAAATATTTCTTTAGCATGTCGACACGCACTTGCCCGTTTCATTGCACAACATATAAACTAATTTTTAAATTTGGTCTGCCAATAGCGGTCTATATTTTTATATTTTTAGCAAAAAAATATCAAAAAAATATTTTAATAATCTTTCATTTATTGTCAGTAAGAAAATCACAAAAAAATATTTTCTTGCCTTAGTTATTAAGCGGGAACAAATATATTTGTTGCATTTTATATAGGGTCAGGTTCATTATTCATTACATGTGCACCAGTTCCGGGTGAGTTTTCTCTCTGGTTCTCATTATTATGGCCTATGACGTTTATGCTTCCCGTTTAGATTACTGGTATGTTAATCCCATGGCTAAACACACCCCAGCCTTGCCTTCATACCATGGGAATACCAACCGTCCCCACGCTCATCCTCCCACTAGAATTGAGGCACCTACTTATGACGGTTTGGGGTATCCCCAAAATTTTAGAGACTGGCTTAAGGGAATAGAAAATTATTTTAATTGTCACTTATGGGACGACCACCAAAAGGTTAACATAGCCCGAGATCGATTAGTAGGTCAAGCCTGCGTGTTTTGGCTAAACGAAGAGCGTCGTGTTGGTAGTTATAAACATGCTTGGCCGGCAATGCGTAGTCTACTCTCGGATCAATTTGATCCCGCCTACCTCCGCACTACTAACACCAAGATTGTGAGTGAGTATCGTTATGACGCTAGTCCCATACCTGCCTATAGGAATGATTATATACCTAACGTTAGATCATTTGTCCCCAAAGGTCGGCCTGCTCTTAGTGTACCTACTACCACCTTTAGGGAAACCATTCTTACTAGATCTTATGCCTTGGACTCAAAAGATGTTACTCCTAGACTTTTGACTCCTTTATCCTCGACACCTAAGCCTCCTGATGTAGTGACTGATAGCCATGAGGATGCTAATGTAGATGTGGTATCTCTTGATCTTGAGGATGACCAACTAGGTGAGTGTATTCCATCATGTACGCTGGTGACCGACGATTCTACTGAGTCTGAAATTGAGATTGGATACCCTAGTGATTTGGAAGACGATGTATGGGATTATTACGTTCCGATCTGTGAGAGTATTACATTGCCTATTACGTGCCCTACTAGCATTGTGTCTGTTCACCCTAGTTTTGAGTGCCCTCTCCATGATACGATCCCCATCGTATTAGATCCTATGATCGCACCCACTGAGATTATATCTGAGTTATCTGAGGAGTCTGAGAGTAAGGATGTCCCAAGTGTTATTTTGGATGAGTTACCATCTAAGGGATGGGTATTTTTGATGATTCAGTGGTTGTACACCCGGATGAGAGTTCTTTGATGTCGTCACCGTTGGGTGAAATTTTTACTGATTCGGATTTTATCCCGGGTTTGATTTTACCGACCCTTCCCCCTATTTATTTTCCTGTCTTAGATGACTTTTTAGGACGTGGAACCGGTATCCCTAGTCTGAGTTGTTGTGTCACGCACACTTTATTAGCTCCTACTTTGACGTTGACTCAGTCTATAGATATTACTATGTTGCGCGCACTAGTATTTGGACTATTCACCGCACCTCATAGTCATGACTACGTGTCACTTTTGGCAGCTCCTTTTTCTGCGTGTCCGTCTACGGTTCTGTCGCCTACAACAAATGACTCTATTTCTTTGGCGACTGTGCCTCTGTATGTGGTGTCCCTTATACATACTTATATACCACACCCGATCGCACGCATTTACTCGCCGCCATTTGATGACCCTCATTTCCCCACGTTAGCGACTATAGTTGGGTCTCTTGAGTTGTTTCGCTCGCATAGCTTTGCACATTCGGGGGCATCCAACTATATTGGTTATGATGCGTGGTTCTCCTTGGCATATATTCATGCCAAGCGTGAAAATATTAAAATTGAAATTAAGACTGCGGTGTCGGAGCCCATAAAAATTATCTCTGATTACAAGGCTGTCGTGCCACCTGACTTACCCCCCTTATCCTCTGCTCTTGGGTCAAGTCATGTAGCACATGGATTCTCTCCTCATGTATCTAGGCCATTAGTGATTCATTTTAAGTTTTATCGCATGCACTTCTACTCCTTTTTGAGACTGTCTGATGCTAGATATAGTGATTTGGGTTTAGTCTGGTCAGTCCCCGAGCGGATGCCTTCTGGCTCCGTTAATAAATTAATATGTAGGAACGCCGACCCATCCGTGATTATGAAGAACGTCGGATTTTATGTTTTTACTTTAGATTTTTATATAGCACATGGTGTTTCACTTTATTTCAAGTTTCTGGACTTTTTACTGTACGTCTCTATTCCACTTGAGCGCCTTTCTCCATCGTCTCTTCTTACCACTAAATATTCTCTTGGGATGGGGAGTGTTAGTACTGTCGTGTCTATTTTCCATGTTGACTCCTTGGTTCTTGAACCGGTCGGTAAGATTCTTGTTTATTTTCTTTTGCTTGACACCCTTTCGAGTTTTCTCGAAAGTCTTGTTGTTTGTGTGCCAGACAGGTTCTCAGTGTTATGGGATGTTCATGCTACGAAGACACGGATTGCGGGGCCATATTGTCCCCATGTTGCTGCTGCTTTAGACGGTTCCCCCCTCACGGGCCACTCATCGGTGATGAGTAATTTTGAGCGGGGGAGGATTGATGGCGACGATGCTGATGCGGCCGTGGATCTACGACATCGAGAGTTCGTGGATTGGGACGGTCGTTGCCGCAAGCTCGAAGATGAGAGTCTACCACAATGTTTCTTCGCCAACGCCACCACCGCTACATGTTTTGCTCGACGTCCGCCGCCACCAATAAATAAAATATATAACTATAAATTACATAATTATAATTATATGTTTTATCAATTTTTATTTTAAGCAATCTATTTTAAAAGTACTTTATTTCATGCATTTTATTTAGTTAGTGAATTATTTAATTTCATGTATTGTATTTTCATTTCATGTATTATGATGGGTGCATATAACCATCATAATTTCTTTTTGAATTTTGAAGTTTGAATGGATGATGATTGAGTGGTGTAGGCTATATATTGTCATGGTTATGAAGGAATAATTAGAGAATGAAAGAAAGAAATCCTAAGAATTCAAATTTTGAATTTTCCCCCTCCTTTCTCCTTCCTCTTTGAGAAATTCTCCCCCTTTCTCTTCTCTCTTGGCCGTCGGTCTTCTATCTCTCCAACTCTTAGTGGCTCGGCCACCTTCCCCCTCCCCTCCTCCTCCTCCTCCCTCTCCAAGGGTTTGTCAAAAGGAGAAAAACGGCAAGCGTCTTCATCGTCCGGTGCGGATCTGAGGATTTCTGCGTGGAAATAGAGAATATACCACCGTCAACGTGTGTTCCTCCACTCATCTCTGTGGAAGATTTTCTTGGGATTTGGGTAACGATTCCTATACCTCTTTGTGTGATTTCTTCTAACTTATTTTGTGAGGTTTTGGTGGAATTAGAAGGCTAGTTTTTAGTCCGGATTTATATTGAAATTAGCGCTTAATAAAATCTGAATTTTCAAGCATATATTTCCCGAATGTTTTTCATATAACTTGGAGCGGGTAGATCTCGTGAACACTTGAAGAAATCGTGTTCATCACCTTTGATTTCCCCTTGTGCTCAAGTGATTTGGTAAACCCTCATTTTAATTAATTTGGGATTGAAATTAGGACTTCATTTTAATCACTAATTTAGCCTGGAACTTTCTTTGTTGGAATTGTGAATTGCTTGCGCATAATCTAAATTGAATAGCTAACTGTCCGGATCGTGTGGGTCCTTTTTCGCTTGAGCGAACATTGGCCTATAGCCCTTGTTCAATCTATAAAATGAGTTGCGTCCCTTTGCGTTGATGGTTGTGGAATTTTTGCCTCTTAATGTTTGAGTATTTGATAGTACTAAGTAGAGAAACCGCGCACTAGATATTTAATAAAATTGTCGAACAGAAGAACGCGTAGTTTAATCTGTCGAAACCTTGTGCCTGCATCAGTCCGCTCCAGCAGTCACGGGCAAAGTTTCCCGACTTTCCACAAGTAAAACATGCACCCGGGGTCCGACCCGTAGTCGCCCCAGAAGCACCGGAAGAAGGAGCTGAACCCGAAGTCATAGCCTTCTTAAAGAACTTACGGTACCCAAACTTTGAGGTAGTCGGCACCTTGAACTCAGACTTCTTATCACCAAAGCTTTTCTTTGCTTGAACATTCTTCATGTCCTTCTCCAAGGACTGGGCCGTATTGACCAGGGTCAAGAAGCCCTGCGTCATCGGCCCCGAGAGTAGTAGCCTCAAGTCATCTCTCAGACCTTCGTAGAAACGGTTGGTCTTACTCTCCTCATCCGCGAACGTAGAACTAGCATACCGACCCAACCGAGTAAATTCGTGGATATACTCATCCACGCTACTCTCTCCTTGTACCAACCTCTGGAATTTGTTCTCCAAAGCTATCCTCTGCGTCGGAGGGAGGTAACTAGCCAAGAACAGTCTCAAGAACTCCTCCATCGAGACGCCAGTAATTTTCCTTCCCCTCAAGAGGTGCAACTCCAAGCCTTCCCACCACAACCTAGCATCACCGTTGTTGGGTACATTGGTTAAATGTACCTGATTTGAAGATGCCTCACCCAACTCAATGATATACATCAAAATGTATTTGATGTGTTTTTGAGTTACTTGTGCAGGTTAAGTATTTGCAGGACTGAAGCAAAAATTTCTAAGTCCATGTGTCGACACCCAGAGGGAAAGTGTCGACACTTAAGAAGACTTGTGTCGACACCCAGACAAGCAGTGTCGACACTTGGAGTCATTGTGTCGACACCTGGAATGCAGAGTCGACACCAGACAGAAAGTGTCGACACTTGGAGCTGTGTCGACACTCAGTGAAGAAAAGTGCAGACAGAAAGTGTCGACACAAGGAGCTGTGTCGACACTCAGTGAAGCTGTGTGTACACCAGAAAGTGTCGACACTTGGAGCTGTGTCGACACTCAGCAAAAGTCTACAGAAACTAAGTATAAGTGTCGACACCAAGAACAAAGTGTCGACACTCAGCAGAAGAGTCAACACATGAAGTAAGTGTCGACACCTAGAACAATGTGTCGACACTCAGCTAAAGACTCGACACTTAGCAAAGAACAGCAAGATCGTCAAATTATTCTAAGTACAAGTGTCGACACTAAGGGAATGTGTCGACACTCAGCTGAAGTCTCAATAGAAGAATCAAGTGTCGACACAAGAAGCTGTGTCGACACTCAGCAAGTATCAACATAGAAGACTATGTGTCGACACCAAGAAACAGTGTCGACACTTAACAGATTCAACATAAGAAGTTGTGTCGACACAAAGGAGATGTGTTGACACTTAGAAGAATTCAGCAAGTTACAGAAGATCAAGTACTTGTGTCGACACTCAATTTCAGTGTCGACACATGCAGAAGAAACTGTGTCGAGACATACAAGGAGTTGTGTCGACACCTTGTAGACTTGTGTCGACACTTACACAACTTGTGTCGACACTTGGCCTATAAGTGTCGACACTTAAAGACTGAAAGTCTCGACACTTTCAGACAGTTAGAGATTTTCAAGAACTGACTGGATGACTTGACAGCTGCCGTTCCAGCCGGTCTACAGCACCTGTCAGAGATGTCAGAAGACAGTTATGAACCGGACCAGCCGGTTACCATGAAGAAGGCCTATAAATAGGCTTAGACAGTTTACAGAAACTGTTGATCAGATTATTGTTCAAGTAGTTATTAAAGTGGTACACAGATTATCAACACAAGAAGATCTAGCTGTCCAAGTGAAGATCTAAGAAGTTGGAGAGAGAGGGCTCCATCCAAGAAATCAGCCATTAGAACTAGGCTGAGAAGAAGGGTTCAGATTTATTCTGAATTCTAAGTGGCAGAGGTCAAGGATCAACTGCAGGAGGATTCATTCTTATTCAGTTCTACTTTCAAGAAGCTTTGAAGAAAGCTAAGTCAGATTGAATCCAGCTGAGTTCTTCCAAGAACTCATCAAGAAACTCTCAACTCCCCTCTCTTGTTTCTGAGTTGTTGAGTTATTATTTCTATAAACATTTTTAACTTGTAGGATCCTTTGGATCTGAGTGAATTGTAAGACTGTATTTATAAAGGCTGAGGGTAGGGCTTGAGAGCCTGAGTGTAGGAGATTGAAATCTCTGAGTGTAGGCCTTGTTGGCTGAGTGTAGGCCTTGTTGGCTGAGTGTAGGCCTTTGTGGCTGAGTGTAGGCTTTGGGATAAAGCTGAGTTGTAAGGCTTTGGGCCTGAGGTATAGGAACCAATTTTGGGTTCTGAGACAGTGAAGAAGTTTGGCCGAATCTAGTACACTGCTAGATAGGCGAAGGGGGAAAGTGGATGTACCCAAAGCTTGGGGAACCACTATAAATCACTGTGTCTGCTGTGCTGTGTTGTGATTTGCTATGTATGCTGTTTGTTTGCTGTGATAACATAGTTAGAAATCTGTGATATTAACTGTTTGCTGCCATTAAAGTTTAAAAAGGATTAGGTCACCTATTCACCCCCCCCCCTCTAGGTGTTTAGGTACCATACCTTTCAAGTGGTATCAGAGCGAGGTTCCTCAAAAAGGACTAACAGTCTGAGGAGATCCTGTTTGGCAGATTCAGTCTAAGTCAAAATACAGATTCAAGAAAATCAAAAACCATGGGTTCCTCTGAAAATCACAAGGAATTGGGTTCCATGAAATTGCCCATATGCAGGAAGGAAATCTTTGGGATCTGGAAGGAAAGGGCAAGGCTGTTTATGGAGGCCTCAGACCCTAGGATATACATCACAGTAAAGGAAGGGCCTTATGTGCCCATGAAGATTTCAGTTCTAGATGCAAATCAGAGAACTCCAAAGGATTTCTCTGAAATGACTAAGGATGAGATTGTCCTAGCCACCATGGACAAGCGGGCACAAAACATTATAGTGAGTGTCATAGATGATGCAACATTTCAAAATCTTATACACTGTAAGACAGCCAAAGAGATGCGGGACACTCTTATTATGTATATGGAAGGATCTGAAGAAGTTAGACAAGATAGAAAATCCTTGCTAAATCAGGAGTATGAAAGTTTTAGACAAGGAAAGGGTGATAGCATAACTGAGTGGTATAAGAAGTTCTACAGAATAGTGAATGAACTCATGTCTTATGGAAGAGAGTTCAGTAACTATGAACTTAATGACAAGTTCCTAAGGTCCCTAACTAAAGATTGGGACACAAAGATCTGTGCCATAAGAGAAATGGCTAAGTTGGAAGAAATTCCTCCACCTACACTGTTTGGCAAATTGTTGTCATATGAGATGCAGTTGACAGTGAGAAAAGAGGAGGAGAAATCAACAAGAACTGAGCACAAGGAAAGAACAGTAGCCTTCAAGACAGAAGCCTCCAGAAAGTGCAGGAATAAGTCATCAACTCCACCTCCAAAGGTAGCTGAATCAGAGACAGATGAGTCAGTCAGTACAAAATCTGCAAGCAGTGAAAGTGATGAAGACTTTACTGCCTTCACTAGACACTTTCAGAAATTCTTGAAGAAGAAACAGTGGAGGCCAAGGCCCTCTACTTCAAAAGGAAAAGAAGATTTTTATCAGGATAAAAAGGCTTCAAAGAGGGACAGGAAGAGGACAAAATCTAGCAAGGCAACTAGTTCTAAGATAGTGTGCTATTGCTGCAATAGACAGGGCCATGTTATTGCAGACTGTCCTGAAAAGAGGAAAGACTCTAGTGACAGGAAAAAGACTTATTTCAAAGGCAAGAAGGAAAAGTCTTTTGTTGCCAAGAAGGAGAAGACTCTATCAGATATCTCTTCTTCAGAAACTGAGTCTGAGGCTGAAGCTTATATAGGGCTGTTTGCTGAAGAAGAAGAAGAAGAAGAATTCATGCAGATAATGGAGTCTATTTATGAACAAGAAGACTGTCAGTGCCAAGGACTGATGACATTGACTGAGAATGACAAAATCCTGGAGCAGCCAGGACCCAGTAAGGTACAAAGTTCAACTCTTAGTTCAGTTTCTTGTTCCAGTTCAGAATCAGAGTTATCTTCATCAAGTGATGAAAGTGTATCTGAGTCTGAGGATGATATTCATCAACCGATAGATGAATATAAGGTACTGTTGCAAGCTTACAAGAAAAGCAAGTCCCTAGCCAAAAGTCAGGCAAAGGAAATTGCTGATCTTAAAGCTGCTGCAATAGATTTTGAGAAGCAATTTGATCAAAAGCTTAATGAGATAGCCAGGCTGAAACACATAACAGTGATTCAGATGGGGACTATCATCTTTAAGAATGATCAAATCAAGAGTCTGGAGATCAATCTTCAGAAAAAGAGAGAGCTTGTTGCTAGGTTTTCTAAACCTAAGTCAGTGTTACCTTTAATTGATGAATTTGTTCATCATAAAGGCAAGGCTGGACTAGGTTTTATTAGACCTGCAAGGACTGAGCAGTCCAAGGGCAAAGCCCCAACATTCAACAAGTCTGTTGTAGATAAGACAACAAAGACTGTACCTAAGCAAAGGTACAATAAGTTTGAATGTTGGTGCTGTGGCAAAGTTGGCCATTTTGCAGTGGACTGTTGGCACAATGCTAGTGCCAAAGTGAGTACCAAACTACCTGTTGGAAAGCCAGTAGGTAGCTTTGTCAGATTGCAAACTAACAAGTACCAAGGACCCAAGAATTCTTTGGGTTCTAAGGTTCATTAATCTGTTTTGCAGGTGAGTCCAAGTGGCCATACCCCAACATGGTACTTGGATAGTGGATGTTCCAGACATATGACTGGAACTAGAGGATTACTGAAGGACTACATACCAATAAAAGATGGTCCAAAAGTCACCTTTGGTGGTTCTGAAAAAGGAATCATCAAAGGATTTGGTAACATTTCTAGCAACTTGGTTACCATTACTCAAGTGGCTTATGTTAAAGGGTTGAAACATAACCTAATAAGTATAAGTCAATTAAGTGATGTAGGGTATGCCATCTCATTTGTTAAAAATGGTTGTCATATCAAGAGGTCAAGTGATCAAGAGATCATTTTGACAGTTTATAGAAAGAGGAATGTCTACTGCCTAGACATTATGGTTGAGAACAATGGTTCTCCAGTTTGTCTTGTAGCTGATGAGACAGTCACTCATTGTGTCAAATGGCACAAGAGGCTAGCCCATCTTAACTACAAGACTATTAGCAAACTCTTTAGCAAAGAGTTAGTGAGGAATGGTCCTCAAGTTAAGTGTGTTAAAGATGGTATTTGCTCAGCTTGTCAAAAGGGCAAGAAGACTAAATCCACCTTTAGAAGCATAGAAAACAAAGATGATGTGAAGTGTTTATACCTCTTGCACTTGGATCTCTTTGGTCCAATGCCAGTTCACAGCTTAGGTAGGAAGGTCTATACCCTTGTAGTTGTAGATGACTACTCAAGGTTTTCCTGGGTGTTCTTCTTAAGATAGAAATCTGAAACACCTAGTGTCTTCCATAGCTTTGTCAAGAAAATTCAGAATGAACTAGATAGTACAGTGGTCAAGATTAGAAGTGACCATGGTACTGAGTTTTAGTCTGATAGCATGACAAAACTTTGTGAAGACTTTGGGATATTTCAAGAATTCTCTTCACCTAGAACACCTCAGCAAAATGGCATTGCTGAGAGGAAGAATAGGACCTTGATAGAGGCTAGTAGGACCCTACTAAGTGATACATCACTGCCAGAGTATTTCTGGGCTTAAGCAGTCAACACTGCATGCCATGTTATAAATAGGGTTACCATCACTAAAAGGCTTAACAAGACCCCCTATGAAGTTGTGAAAGGCAGGAAACCAAACCTATCCTACTTCAGGATCTTTGGTTGCAAATGCTTCATACTTAATAATGGGAAGTCTTACTTAACTAAGTTTGCTGCCAAGTCCCAAGAGGGAATTTTTGTTGGGTACAGCAATAATAGTAAGGCTTATAGAGTCTACAACTTGTCTACACAAGTTGTAGAAGAATCTATGCATGTAGTTTTTGATGATACTAAACTTATTAACAATGAGTTGTCTAGTACTGTATGCAGCCCCACAGGTTTAACAAAGAAGATGGACAAGCTTACTCTAGAAGAAGTACCTGCTGCAAGACAGCAAGTAAAAGACAGTGGCTATTGTCCAGGGGGAGAACTACATGTGCCAATTGCTGATGAAGTACAATAAATACAGCATGATGGAGATGCTGAAGAGGTTCAACCAGAAGTTAGGATGCCTCCAGCCAATAGGCATCTTAGAGATCATCCAGTGGAGCAGATTATTGGAGATCCAAGACAAGGAGTACAAACCAGGAGCAGATATATGAATGCAGCAATCTACTCCAGCTTTCTGTCTCAAGTTGAACCTAAGAAGTTTGAAGAAGCAATACTGGATCCACAATGGACTGAAGTAATGCAAGAAGAGCTTAATCAGTTCAAAAGGTGCAAGGTCTGGGAACTTGTTCCTAGACCTAGAGACCACAATATAATAGGAACCAAGTGGATCTACAGGAATAAGATGGATGAACAAGGGGTCATCATTAAGAATAAAGCAAGACTGGTTGCTAAAGGATATAGGCAAGAAGAAGGTATTGATTTTGATCAAACCTTTGCTCCAGTAGCCAGACTGGAAGCCATAAGGATGTTCTTGGCCTATGCAACCTATCAAGGATTCAAGGTTTACCAAATGGATGTCAAGTCAGCATTCCTGAATGGTAATCTTAAGGAAGAAGTCTATGTAGAACAGCCTTCAGGTTTTGTTGATTCAACTCTACCTCATCATGTCTATAGACTTAGGAAAGCATTATATGGGTTAAAGCAAGCCCCTAGGGCTTGGTATGAAACCCTATCTAGTTTCCTCATTGAGAACAAGTTCTCAAGGGGGAAAATAGATAAGACTCTATTCCTTAGGGAATCTAGAGGCAAAGTTATACTAGTCCAAGTATATGTAGATGACATTATATTTGGGTCTACTGAAAGCAGCCTTTGTAAAAAGTTTGCAAAACTTATGCAAGGTCAGTTTGAGATGAGTAGCATGGGAGAGCTAAAGTTTTTCTTGGGTATCCAAGTTAAACAGACTGAGAGTGGTTTATCCATTTGTCAGTCCAAGTTCACCCTAGAACTCATAAGGAAGTATGGTATGGATTCATCCAGCACCATGAAGACTCCTATGGGGTCAAGTATGTCTCTTAGCAAGGATGATGCAGGGAAACATGTAGATGAAACCTTGTATAGAGGGATAGTTGGCTCCCTATTATACTTGACTGCTAGTAGACCTGACATCATGTATGCTACATGTGTTTGTGCAAGGTATCAAGCCTGCCCTAAAGAGTCTCATTTGACAGCAGTCAAAAGAATATTGAGATATCTAAAGGGCACTCCCTATCTAGGCCTCTGGTACCCTAGGAATGGGGATTTTGAACTAACAGGTTATTCAGATGCAGACTTTGCAGGATGCAAAGAAGATAGAAAAAGCACTACTGGAACCTGTCAATTCCTAGGTGGGAGACTAATTTCATGGAGTAGCAAGAAGCAAACCAGTGTGGCTATCTCCACAGCAGAGTCAGAGTATGTGGCTGTAGGAAGTTGTTGTGCTCAACTTTTGTGGATACAACATCAGCTAGAGGACTATGGATTTCAGGTAAGTAGAACTCCACTCTTCTGTGATTCTACAAGTGCTATTTCAATAGCTAATAATCATGTATCCCATAGTAGAACAAAACATATTGAAATTAAATATCATTTTCTTAGGGAGCATGTAGAAAGAGAAGATATTTTATTAGAATATGTTAAAACTGATAATCAAATAGCTGATATGTATACTAAGCCCCTAGAAGAAGCTAAGTTCAATAGATTCAAAATTGAACTAGGAATGATAAACTTAGAGTAAGTTTACAGAATTGAGATTAGCTAAGTAAAACAGTGTCGACACATAGACAAGTCTATGTCGACACAGAATAGTGGTGTCGACACTTCAGGAAAAAGGTGTCGACACATCTAGGAAGTTGGTGTCGACACTTCAGAATATTAGTGTCGACACATGTCAAGTAGGTGTCGACACATCCATAGTGGTGTCGACACTTAAGTTTTACTCAGAATTTTTCTAAGTAAAGTCTCGACAATGTGTCGAGTTATGTTGTGTCGACACATAACCAAGTGTCGACACATAAAATCTGTGACTAAACTTGTGTCGACACATATGTGTCGAGACATTATAAGTCAGTGTCGACACTTATTGCCAGTGTCGACACATTTTAAGTTAGCTGTCCCGCCTGTTCATCTTCAAAATCAGAAAGGTATAAATAGGGTTCTGTCTTTGTTCGTCGACACTCTTTCAAAGTTTCGAGACTAAAACTTCTGTGTCGACACCTCTCTTCTCTCAAGACAAATTCTACAAACCCTAATGGCGCCTAAGCTTGAAGAGAACGTCAACGAAGGACATGAGCTGGTGCGCGGCGCTTTCAATGATGCTGATGCAGAAATCCAGGCGGTCGTAACCCTAGTCGCAGATTCAGGGTTAGAGTATTTAGTTTCTGAACCTACAAAGATATGGAAGAAAGAGGTTCTTAAATTCCTAAATGGAGCTGAAGTGGATGAATCTGGATACAGAATCAAATCCAGAGTTCATGGAACTAAGGTTAAGATATCGCCAAAGAGCTTGAGAAAGGTGCTTCAATTGCCAAGAACTCAAGATGAAGAAGAAGTTACTGCATCCAAGACCAGGGAAGCGCTAACCTGGTGTGGACTTGATTCCAAGATGAAGATAGGTTCTGTTTTCAACAGGAAAGGCATGAACAGCCAAGGCAAATTCTTGTCTGAGATAGTTGGCAAGGTGATCTTAAGCAAGCCAGGAGGGCATGACAGAGTGTCAGCCTCCATGTTCAATATAATGACCAGGATTATCTTCACTTTAAAGACTGATTGGTCAGTTATAGTATTTGAGAAAATCAAGGAAAGTCTGAAGAAGCCCAACCTGGGCAGAATCATTAGTCTATACCTAGCTGGTGTGATACCAGAGGTAATGAGTACTGCTGCTGGAAGCAAGATAAACCATATGAGAAAGATGGATATGAGGTTGTTTTCAAGATGGGACAGGGTGTTGACTAAAGAGATGCCAACCCCTGAGAAGGTAGTTGCTGAGAAAGACACTCCTCCCAAGAAGAAAAGGAAGACTGCTCCAGTGGCACAAGAGTCCACTAGCAGTTCTACAAGTGAAGAATAAGTTGTCTTCACTCCAGATGAGCATGAGGAAGAGCCTGCAGTGAAGACTCCTGCTCCTCAAGAGGTTGCTGAGATCCAGGGGGAGCTACCTCAAGCTAGCCCCATCCACAAGGATCACAGCCAGGGGGAGCTTCCAGTTGTAGAAGAACCCTCTACACTGGAAAGTGAACAAGCCACCACCATCATACTAGAGGTACTCACTGACCTAAATACTTTAGAATTTCTTATAGAAGATGCCGATTTGTCTGATGTTCATCAGCAAACTCAGCTGAATACTCAAGAACCAGATGGTGTTGAAGATGATACATCTGCTGTACTAGAAGTAATTCCTGATCCAGTGGTTGAAGAACAAAGAATTTCTCATGCACTGTCTCCACAAGAATACACAATGGAAGACTTGTTCCTAAATCTGGATCAAGCATATTTTGATAAGGAAACTGGTGATGCTGCTGTTGAGGGGGAGAAGGTACAAGTTCTGGAAGAGCCTATAAGGCAAGAAACTGAGAAAGCTCCAGCTGTGCAAGCTGAAAAGCTTTCAAGCCCTAAGGAAAGGGTAGACATATCCAGCTCCTCAGAGTCTAAAGATGAGGAGGCTACTAAGGCAAAGAAAAAGAAACTTTATGTCTTTAGGATAAGAAGCCAGAGTTATAAAAAGGCTCTCCAAACTGTTGCTCCACAGTCTATAGTACAGGCAGCCCCAGCTTTTGATCATAATGCACTGATGGTGGCAATGCAAATCAAGTTGGATGAGCAAAGGCAGGCCATAGAGAAATATGTAGATGAAGGGCAAAAATCACTCCAATTTGATCTGGCCCAGGATATAACATCTATAAGGTTTGAAATGAACCTTAACAAGAAAGAAATGACAGAATGCTTCCACAAGGGTGGCAATGCAGTGGTGTACTTGGCAACACACCAGGAAAAGATCAAGGCACAGGTGGATGACATAGCATTGAAGTAAGGATATGTTCTTGAAAATCAACTAAGGATGAATGACAACTTGACTGCTTCTCATAATGCTATAGTCACTGAGTTAAAGAACAAGGCTGCTGAACCTTCTACTTCTACTGCTGCTGCTAAAGCTGAATTTGATAAAGTCTTTCAAAAAGAAATCTCTGTTGTAAATACTGCTATCCAAGCTTCCCAGAAAGTCATATCTGAACAACTTCAAAAGCTCAAACCATTCTTTAAAGATGACATCAGATACTTGGATAGTCAAATCAGATTTCAAAAGGATGATGTCAGAGATCATATGGCTAGAGAAGTCATAAAGGGGGAGAGAGTTTTAGTCAAAGCTAGCTCTGATCATGCCAAATGGATATCTAATTCCATCAGAGCTACACTGGGCTATCCTACACTTTGTGATGATGACAATGTTGCTGAATCTAGCATTCAACCTGCATATCTTGGAGGTGAGCAACCAGAAGTAGCTCAGGTCATTAATCCACCTCCAGATTTTTAGATGATTCATGCTGAGGTACAGACCATGTACAGCCCATCTGGGGGCAAGGACAATGTCCATATTGAAAAGGTTGTTCAGCCTATATCAGAAGCCATGCAAGAGGTATTGTAGAAAGAAGAAGAGATAAGGTTGTCTAAGAAGAGGTTTAGGGAACAAGCAGAACAAAGGCCAGACTTTGAACAGTGGAGCCCTACCTCTAGAAATATTATATTAACTGCCTGGAAAGCTGCCAAGGATAACATTCAAGACAGGAACAAGTGGTTCTCTGAAGCTGAATGGAGAAAACATGAAACCAGACAAGAGGCCATTGTTCAATACAGAAGGAAGGCAAAGATGGGAAAGCTACCTCCTATAGCCCAGGAGCCTAGCAAGTACTTTCCTAAGCCATACCATTATTTTGAGAGGCAGAAGATCAAAGCTGAAGAGCTTAAAAAGAAAGATCTGAAAGGCAAGAAGCCTGCTGATGCTGAAACTGCTGATGCTGCTGTCCAAGCTAAAGTCCAAGCTGGCAAAGGAATAGTTATCAAGGAACCAGAACAGAAATAGATTAAGAATTTACTTGAAGATTATTTTGTAATCTTTTGAATGTAAAACATTTTTTGTGAACTACTGAAAATGTATAAGACAAATGTTAGAACAATATATGATCAATATATTTCATGTTTGTTCTGTGAATATGTCTATTTCTTATTTGTTCTGTAATGATGAATTTGTATACATGTGAAATTGATACATGTTTATGTTTACCCTGCTGTACATTGTCCTGCTTTACATCATTTTGTAATTTTAATTATGAATGGTGTATATCATTGACTAAGGGTTATGACTTCTCCAAATAGGGGGAGATTGTTGGGTACATTGGTTAAATGTACCTGATTTGAAGAAGCCTCACCCAACTCAATGATATACATCAAAATGTATTTGATGTGTTTTTGAGTTACTTGTGTAGGTTAAGTATTTGCAGGACTGAAGCAAAAATTTCTAAGTCCATGTGTCGACACCCAGAGGGAAAGTGTCGACACTTAAGAAGACTTGTGTCGACACCCAGACAAGCAGTGTCGACACTTGGAGTCATTGTGTCGACACCTGGAATGCAGAGTCGACACCAGACAGAAAGTGTCGACACTTGGAGCTGTGTCGACACTCAGTGAAGAAAAGTGCAGACAGAAAGTGTCGACACAAGGAGCTGTGTCGACACTCAGTGAAGAAAAGTGCAGACAGAAAGTGTCGACACAAGGAGCTGTGTCGACACTCAGTGAAGCTGTGTCTACACCAGAAAGTGTCGACACTTGGAGCTGTGTCGACACTCAGCAAAAGTCTACAGAAACTAAGTATAAGTGTCGACACCAAGAACAAAGTGTCGACACTCAGCAGAAGAGTCAACACATGAAGTAAGTGTCGACACCTAGAACAATGTGTCGACACTCAGCTAAAGACTCGACACTTAGCAAAGAACAGCAAGATCGTCAAATTATTCTAAGTACAAGTGTCGACACTAAGGGAATGTGTCGACACTCAGCTGAAGTCTCAACAGAAGAATCAAGTGTCGACATAAGGAGCTGTGTCGACACTCAGCAAGTATCAACATAGAAGACTATGTGTCGACACCAAGAAGCAGTGTCGACAATTAACAGATTCAACATAAGAAGTTGTGTCGACACAAAGGAGATGTGTCGACACTTAGAAGAATTCAGCAAGTTACAGAAGATCAAGTACTTGTGTCGACACTCAATTTCAGTGTCGACACATGCAGAAGAAACTGTGTTGAGACATACAAGGAGTTGTGTCGACACCTTGTAGACTTGTGTCGACACTTACACAACTTGTGTCGACACTTGGCCTATAAGTATCGACACTTAAAGACAGAAAGTCTCGACACTTTCAGACAGTTAGAGATTTTCAAGAACTGACTGGATGACTTGACAGCTGCCGTTCCAGCCGGTCTACAGCACCTGTCAGAGATGTCAGAAGACAGTTATGAACCGAACTAGCCGGTTACCATGAAGAAGGCCTATAAATAGGCTTAGATAGTTTACAGAAACTGTTGATCAGATTATTGTTCAAGTAGTTATCAAAGTGGTACACAGAGTATCAACACAAGAAGATCTAGCTGTCCAAGTGAAGATCTAAGAAGTTGGAGAGAGAGGGCTCCATCCAAGAAATCAGCCATTAGAACTAGGCTGAGAAGAAGGGTTCAGATTTATTTTGAATTCTAAGTGGCAGAGGTCAAGGATCAACTGTAGGAGGATTCATTCTTATTCAGTTCTACTTTCAAGAAGCTTTGAAGAAAGCTAAGTCAGATTGAATCCAGCTGAGTTCTTCCAAGAACTCATCAAGAAACTCTCAACTCCCCTCTCTTGTTTCTGAGTTGTTGAGTTATTATTTCTATAAACATTTTTAACTTGTAGGATCCTTTGGATTTGAGTGAATTGTAAGCCTGTATTTATAAAGGCTGAGGGTAGGGCTTGAGAGCCTGAGTGTAGGAGATTGAAATCTCTGAGTGTAGGCCTTGTTGGCTGAGTGTAGACCTTGTTGGCTGAGTGTAGGCCTTTGTGGCTGAGTGTATGCTTTGGGATAAAGCTGAGTTGTAAGGCTTTGGGCCTGAGGTGTAGGAACCAATTTTGGGTTCTGAGATAGTGAAGAAGTTTGGCCGAATCTAGTACACTGCTAGATAGGCGGAGGGGGAAAGTGGATGCACCCAAATCTTGGGGAACCACTATAAATCACTGTGTCTGCTGTGCTGTGTTGTGATTTGCTGTGTATGCTGTTTGTTTACTGTGATAACATAGTTAGAAATCTGTGATATTAACTGTTTGCTTCCATTAAAGTTTAAAAAGGATTAGCTCACCTATTCACCCCCCCCCCCCCTCTAGGTGTTTAGGTACCATACCTTTCAACCGTCCAGAAGGAACGTAGCTATAGTGGTCATCTGTCACTCCTCAGTTTCAGTAGCTGTCAGGATTCTCTTCACTCGGGATGGGGTTCCCAACCCCGAGAACACAGGAGGATTAAAGCTCATAACGTGCTTGAGCTGCCTTTCAGTTGCTCGCATCGGCACCAAAGGCTCCACTACTACCCGCTCCACTCTTCTCGACTCAACCTCTAGAAGAGGTACCTGCTCAATCGCAGGAGCGGGCTGCTGCATTTGCCTTGCAGGCTGCGCATTGATCAGGGCAAACATTGCTTCGGTAACCAATCGTATGGTTTCAGCCGATGGAGGTGTTGCAGGAGCATCGTTTGGTGCACAACTAGCCTTAGAAACTCGTCATTCTGATGGCCCAGCACCGCTTCTGGTCACCTATAGTTGTACAAAACACCGTTAAGTGACCAAACAAAATTGCAAAACGCATTTATAGGAACGCGCAGGTTCCTCGAACACGTGTATTTTCATTCCTAAGTGGACATTCATGGGTTTTTTTACTGTTATAACGATGACGCACACACCTGTGCTCACCACCCCTTAAAAGAATTCGCCCACGGATTCATTTAAGCCCGACTGAAACCAATAGTCTGATACCAAATTGTAACACCCCCTATCCATCGCATAGCATATAGCAGTAGGTCTGGCCGGGGCCCGATGCCATATACCACAGACAGACCGGGTGGTTACTCAATGGAAACCATCCAACTAATATCAACGTCCTACACAGAGCATTCTAGCAGAAGCAATTAAAATAGTTGCATTAATGAAGAACCCAATACTAGCATGAATGTCCACTAACAAGCCACAGAATGAACATACAAATACACAAGTACAATGGCCTTAAGGCCTTACAATTGTTTACTCAAATAGAAGTGTTTTCCAAACCTCGGCATGCAGGCCGGCCATACATGAATAAAAGGAAAACACTAAGCATTAGGCCTTCGAGGGCCAACACGGCAACTTGGGCTTTAGCCCGCTATTTACCGTTCGGCTGTGCAGCACCTGCAAGCAGAATCCACAGCAACGGTGGCAAACCAAAGCAACGGTCAGCAATACTGACCAAATTATAACAATCCCGACCCCAACTCGGGGCGGCGATGCTCCTTCCCTGCACTTTATTAGCATAACCAAGCAGTATATATATACATTGCCTCACAGGCATTGGCACGCACGGCCACACGCCCCGTGCACTCAGGGCACATTCTCGGTGAACCGGTCAATGTCATGTCAATTTAAGCCATAGACACCCCGGTCTCACCACCGCCACTTTGACGGCCAAACTATGAGCATTTGTCTTTCAGGCATTGGTCACGTCATTTTAAGCCATAGACTGTCTAAGACCCTCATCTATGCCAACGGCTCCAATCGGACGACATAGAACGAGTACGGTTCCGCCTAACCCGTGCTCACATCGCAACGACAATTTAAGCCATATGCGCAGGTCATACTTCTCTGAGTCCCGTTTCCGTTACACACTTCACATAACCCAGTTATGTTCGAGATGGCTACTCGGCCACCACGTTGGCAGAATCACGCATCTACCCAGTTTTTTGGGTGCACATTGGAGTTAATCCCCAAGGCTCCCTGTTGCAATCTACCACGTAGAAAACCCGAAAAACAACCATTCGCACGGAGTCTTCTCCAGCCCTTATGCAATGCAACATCACCGATCCAGACCAACTTGTCCGAGTAGGCTTCACACATCATGTCTATACCCATTCTTGACTACGGACTCTACACAATGGGGATTATTCATGTCTACCCGAAGGAACGCCTCAAACTCACCGCAAACTCGCGAGAGCGGGCTTCCCTATGCAAAAGAAGTAGAGCTTCACATACCCAAGTAGAGAATCGTTACCCTAGCATTCGTCCTTGGCGCCATGGAAATGTACGCGGATGAAAAGCACCGCAATCTCCTTGCCTCCATAGATCCGAAGTCGGCTCGCGATTTGGAGATCCGAAGCTCCGCCGGTGACCGGATCTAGGCTTCTTCTTCCTCCTTTGCTCTCCCCTCTCTTTAGACTTAGAAAGAGAACCACTCAAGTGAAATGAGGGTTTCAAAGGCCCAATCCCGGGTATATCCCAGTAGGAACAACCCCCAGCTGTCGGATCCCAAAATAAGTAAACGAACGGCTATGATCCGTAGCTAAAATGTAAAACCTGGGCTGAACATGGCCTGCGACACACCTGTGTCCAGGGCCGTGTCCCTCATTCGCCGTCAAAATCGACGCGTCTCGAAAAACACACGGGCACCCGACACGCCCGTGTTCGACCTGACACGCTTGTGTCAGCCAGTACACGCCCGTGTTCTCGAGCGTGTTCCTCCATCCACACAGGACCAACACCAACCCGACAATCACACGGGTCTTGGACACGCCCGTGTCCTATTTGACACGCCGGTGTCATACCCGAACATGCCTGGGCTCCAGGTCATGTTCACAGTCTCGACATTTTGTCGAGCGCAGTTCGTCGACCACCCGACACAGCCTTGGACACGCCCGTGTCCTAGGCCGTGTTCCGTATCTCGACATTTCATCGAGCAAAAAATCATCGACTCCCCAGGTAGATCGTCGCCACGAGCTCGACAAGCCCTGAGACACGCCCGTGTCTCAGGCCGTGTTCGCTACTCGATGATCGTCGACTCCAGAATTCGTCGACCTCTCGGCCAAATCGTCGACCCAAACACGACACGCCCTGGGACACGCCCGTGTCCCAGGCCATGTGCCCCCTGCCAGATTCCAAATTTGGCTCAAAACGACTCCTGTCACTCTTTTGAGTTTCGGGGCGTTACAACAAGAACTTGGGAAGCAAGAGTAATAGACGCGGATATCCATCGCATCCAGGGCCGGAATATTTATAGCAAATATGGTGAAATGATTAATGCGCGGGAAAAGGTACAGAGGGAAAGGGAGGGTCGGTCGGTGTTTTACACTCCCTCTCCTAAAAAACCTCGATTAGCGTGGTAAGTCGCAATCATGAGACATTGATTAAAAAAAATTAAAGAGTATTTAAACAGGCAATAAAAAAATATATATTCAAATACCGTCCCGCAATCAGCGGATATCAAGTTCTGACAATACCAGCAAGACAACAAGCAACACACAACATTATTTGATTATTGTTACATCATTCAGAGAAAATAGAAGAGAAGGGGCGAGACGGAAGGCCTTCAGTACGGGTGCCATTGCCAACGGCCACCACGAGCTCCCGCGCAGGGAGGTCTACTGCGCGAGTGGAAGGCGCGAACAGAATCAAGCCCACGGCACGCGAGACGAAGCTGCATGTCAGTCTCATTGATGATGGTGTCTCGGTTGGTGCCATCAACATCTAACTCAACATTAGCCTCGTAGGATAGACGGGCACATTCGTTCTCTAGCCACTCGATGCGCCTATCCGCCGCCTACTTATCCAGCGCCAGCGAGTGGATGATGCGCGTGATTTTTTGGAATAGCTCGGTAGTCTTGTGCGTCATTTCCGCCGGGTTCGCAGGGTCGCCAAGAAAATCTTCAATCCCGTCAAGAGGAGGAAGAGGCGGGACGACAGGTTGCCCAGGGTGCTCCTCTGCAGGCGAGTCAGTCTGGGCGCCTACGGAAGAAGTAAAGGAGCAGGGTGAGAGCGGCTCCCGCAAGAGGGTGTGGGAGTAGCGAGTGGGACAGCGAAGCGAGAGGGTAGATTCCTTACCAGGGGGACGAGAGGTCCCGACAGCCTGGGAAGGTTCATTCCTCCTCTCGCTAGGAGGCATAGTTAAAGAAGTGGAAAGAGGTTGCGAGTCGGAATCTTCGTGATGGGCGGCAGAGTCATCTCGCGGGCTTTCTGGTCATTGCGAAGCCGTGGGGGCTCCCTGAGAAAAATAATTAACAGGGCTGCAAATATTGAAGGAATAATAAAGATAGAAATAAAGACAGAAGTGAGAGCTCACCCCTTTCTCTTTGGGAGAAGCGGGAGGAGGGGTGGGGCAGGTCTCAAGCACCGTGCGAGAAGGCCCCTCGATAGTGGAAGAGGGGCCACCAGATTTTACCCCCTTCAGGCGAGAGGGAGAGGATGGAACAGAAGGAAGGGGGCGAACTAGGGTTGAGGTGTAAGCAGCCATAGCTGCCTTGTTCTATCGACGCACTTTGGCGAGGCGCTCGCGAAAGCTCTGGCTGTGAGACATGATGAACAGTGCTGCAAGGAATGAGGAGGTGTGCAAAAGGGCAGCCTCTATTCGGGATAGGAATCCCATATTTATAGGTTTTGATGGGGGGACCCAGAAGATTCTCTCATAAATACGTCAATAAATAAGTATCAATAGCGAGCCTCGGTTGGATGTTCTTTCCGAGCTTAGAATAATCTCGAAAAGAGCGGGGATTGTATACAACTTCGGGCTCACGGGAGGTCCTCAAAGCTCGTATAGACCAGACAGGCGAGTGGGACCATATGGTCCACTCGCAGGTGGCGAGATAAATAGCCTCTATAGTAGGCGAGACGCCCCTCCTGAGGGCGCGAGAAGGCCTATGACCGCGAGAAGGTCTCAAGGTGAAAGAAATAGTGCCTAATCACCTAGAGGGGGGTGAATATGTGAACTTAATCTTTTTAACTTTAAAGGCAGAAACACTGAATTATAAGACCTGTATTTGCAATTCTCTACAGCAATTCAGCATAGATAACACAGCAATCACAGAATTAATCACACACAGAGTACACACAGATTTTTATAGTGGTTCCCCAAGGTCTGGGTACATCCACTTTCCCCCTTCGCCTATCTAGTAGTGTACTAGATTCGCCCTAACTTCTTCACTTCTCCTCAGATCCTCAGATCTTACAACTCAGAACCCCAAACAGGTTCCTACAACTCAGAGTGACCCCACTCCTACAACTCAGGCACAAAGCCTTACCACTCAGTCTTCACCAAGACCTAAACTCAGGATAAACAGCCCTACCTCAGCCTTCAATCAAGGCCTACACTCAGAGAATAGAATCTCCTACACTCAGGCACTAAAGCCCTACCTCAGCCTTTATAAAATAGGCTTACAACTCAGATCACTTAGGATCCTACAGAAAATAAAGTTTACAAAGTATATAACCACAACTCTAAAAGAGAGAGATGAGTTGACTGGCTTCTTGATGAGTTCTTGGAAGAACTAGGCAGAGATCAACCACCCTTGGCTTTCTTCAAAGCTTCTTGAATTAGAACACAGTAGGGTTGAATCTTCTGTGCAGATGATCTTCAATCAACTGCTTTCTTGAGAATCAGATCTCAATCTGAAACTTACTTATCAGCCTGGTTCAACAGCTGTTCTTCTTAGAAGGATCTCTCTCTCTCTAACTTCTTAGATCTTCTCTTGAAGGTCTTCTTCTTGTTGTGTTGTTTGTCAATTCATTGATCACTTCTTCTATTGCTTTCTGTCGAAGGAGAAAGGTCTATAAATAGTCTTCCTCCAAGATAACCGTCTGATCCGGTTTCTAACAACCTTCTGACAGCTCTGACAGTTGTAGTTGACCGGTTGAAATGGCAGCTGTCAAGTCATCCAGTCACTTCTTGAAATCTCTGTCACTGTCTGAAAGTGTCGAGACAGATAGTATTTATGTGTCGACACAAATAGACTAAGTGTCGACATAAGTAGACTAAGTGTCGACACTAGCCTTGATGGTGTCGACACAACTCCTTGTGTTGTTGTAACAGCTTCTCAACACTGCTTCTTCAGAATGTGTCGACACTGATCCTGTGTGTCGACACAAGCCTTCTGTTGAATGTGTCGACACTGATTGAGTGTGTTGACACAAGTACTTCTTCTTCAATACTTAGTTGGTTTCTGTTGTGTGTCGACAGAACTCCATTGTGTCAACACAACTTCTTGTGTTGAAACTTGCTAAGTGTCGACACATCTTCTTTATGTCGACATATGCCTTCATGTGTTGAAACTTTGCTGAGTGTCGACACATCTCCTTGTGTCGACACATTCTTCATGTGTTGAAACTTTGCTGAGTGTCGACACATCTTCTTTGTGTCGGCACTTGTACTTAAACTTTGTTGAAGTTCGCTGAGTGTCGACATAGCTTCCTGGTGTCGACACTTTTGATGTCGACAATGTTTCTCTGGGTGTCGACACTGCTTTTAAGTGTCGACACTGATTATGTAGATAATTCTTCACTGTGTGTCGACACTGCCTGTATATGTCGACACATTTCTTCTGGTGTCGACTCTGCCTTCCTGGTGTGGACACAATTACTGCAAGTGTCGACACAGCTTCTCTACGTGTCGACACAAGCCATCTTAAGTGTCGACACTTTTCTTCTAGGTGTCGACACATCGACTTAAAAACTTTTCCTGCAATTCTGTAATTACTTAACTTGCACAAATAAACTCAAAGCACATCAAATACACCTTGATGTATATCATTGAGTAGGGTGAGACTTCTTCAAATCTGGTACATATATTCCAATGTACCCAACAATCTCCCCCTATTTGGAGAAGTCATAACCTTTAGTCAATGATATACACCATACATACCAAATACTCAATATGATGTATAAAAATATTAAATGACAGGGTAAGAACTAAACATGTATAAACAAAACATGTATAAACAATTATCTCAGAACAATAATGTAATAGATTGAACATATAACATTGTTCTTACAACTTCAAACATTTTCATTAATCAAAAGTTTACATAGAGTTAAATGCAAATGATTACATATTGTAAACTTAAGAAAATTTCTATCCTATGGCTGCTCTGGTTCCTTGATTACAATGCCCTTTCCAGATTGAATCTTTGCTTGGGCTGGAGCTTCATTGTCATCAGCAGGCTTCTTCCCTTTAAGATCTTTCTTTTTTTTGTTCTTCAGCCCTTATCTTTTGTCTTTCAAAATAGTGATAAGGCTTAGGGAAATACTTGCTAGGCTCCTGTGCATTAGGAGGTAGCTTCCCTAATTTGGCCTTCCTTCTGTATTGTACTATGGCCTCTTGCCTAGCCTCATGTTTCTTCCACTCTTGGTCAGAATACCATTTGCCCCTCTCTATGAATTTATCCTTAGCAGCATTCCAGGCAGTCAGAATAATATTTCTAGAAGTTGGGCTCCATTGCTCAAAATCTGGCCTTAATTCAGCTTGCTCTCTGAACCTTTTCTTAGATAATTGAGCCTCTTGTTCTTTTAGAACTTCCTCTGGCACATGTTGTAAAACTGTGTCAAGAATAAAATTCTGATTACCCTCAGGAGGACTATACATAGACTGTACCTCCTAATGTATCATGTCAAAATCTGTAGGAGGGTATATCACTTGAGCCATTTCAGCTTGCTCTCCTCCAAAGTATGCAGGATTGATGCCAGACTCTACAACATTATCATCATCACATAAAGGTGGATATCCAAGGTTAGCTCTGATGGAGTTTGAAATCCATTTTGCATGATCAGAGCCGGCTTTGACTAGTACCCTCTCCCCCTTTATGACTTCTCTCTCTATGTGATCCCTAAGATCATCTTTCTGGAATCTGATTTGAGCATTCAAATAGTTAACTCCATCTTTATAAAAAGGTTTTAACTTTTGGAGCCTGTCAGTAATAATCTTTTGAGAATCTGCAATAGCAGTGTGAACGGCAAGTAGGCTTTCTTGGAGTTGCATATCAAACTCAGCTTTGGCTGCAGTCCTTGCTGTAGTTTGAGCAGCAGCTAGATTCTACATTTCAGTGACTATCACATTGTGTGATTCAGTTAAATTGTCATTCATTCTTATCTGGTTTTCCAGGACATATCCTTGTTTGACTGTCATGTCATCAACCTGTTTCTTGATGTTCTCTTGATGAGTAGCCAGATAGACCACTGCATTTCATCCTTTATGGAAGCAGTCAGTCATTTCCTTTTTATGTTGATTCACTTCAAATCTTATGGATTTTATGTGTTTAGCTAAGGAAAATTGTAGCTCCTTATGGTGCTCATCCATATAAGTTTCCATGGCCTTCCTTTGCTCATCTAGCTTTATTTGCAATGCCACCAACAGAGAACTATAATCAGTTGTTGGGGCAGGCTGTGGATCAATTGTCTGTAGTGCTTTCTTGTAGGTCTGGCTTCTTCTCTTGAAGATCTGGAACTTCCTCTTCTTGGCTCTAGCAGCCTCTTCATCCTCTGAAGCAGAAGTACTAGCAATATCTACTCTATCCTTAAGACTAGGATGTAAATCCTTCTCAGTCCTTGGTAGCTCCTCAGCAATTCTTTGCTCCTCAGTCTCTTGTCTAGCAGTCTCCTCTACATGCTCCCCCTCAATATTGACCTTCTCCCCCCCACAGCTGTTATCTCTCTCTCTCAAGGTCTGTCTGTACAAGATCAGGGAACAGGTATTCTAATGTAAACTCATGCTGAGGTTGTACATGAGAATCTCTTATTTCTGGAGCAACTGAGTCTACTCTATCAGTAACTGATGTGTCCTCCATGACAACATCTTGTGGTTCACTATGTAACTGTATTTGCTGATCAATATCAAGTAATGATTCAGTCAAAACTTCATCCTCAGTAGGGAAATTTAATTGATTAACTTTAGTAATTACCTCTAGAATGGTTTGGGTAGCCCTTTCACTCTTTAATGGAGTTGACTCATCCACAAGTAGAGGCTCCCCCTGGAGTGGATCCAGGTGAATAGGGCTAGCTGATGGTAGCTCCCCTGCCTCTGAGAATCTTCTTGTCTTGCTGGTGACTGTCCAGCATTGTCATCCTCTCCATCATCTGAACTAAACACCACTTGCTCCTCTGAGCTACTTGAGGATTCTTGTGTCACAATGGCTGTCTTCTTCTTCTTATGAGGTGTTTCCTTTTCTGGAGTTGGTAGTTCCTTTGTCAATACTCTATCCCACCTTGAGAAAATTCTTACATCCATTCTCCTTATGTGGTTTATCTTTGAACCTGTAGCTTGGTTCATCACTTCAGGAATACTTCCAGCTAAGTATAGACTCAGAATTCTACCCAGATTGGGTTTCTTCAGACTCTCTTTTATCTTATCAAACATTATAACAGACCAATCAGTCTTAAGCTGGAAAATTATCCTTGTCATCAGACTGAAGATATGAGCTGAAATTCTATCATGTCCACCAGGCTTGCTTAGTATAACCTTGCCAACTATCTCAGATAAAAAATTGCCCTGTATGTTCATTCATTTCATGTTGAATACTGATCCTATCTTCAGGTTTGAATCAAGTCCACACCATGTTAGTGCCTCCCTTGTCTTTGAAGTAGATACATCTTCCTCTTCTTTTGTTCTAGGGAGATGTAGAACTTTTCTTAGAGTCTTATGGGAGACCTTCACCTTTGCCCCCATGAACTTTGAACTTAATCTTGAGTCCAGATTCATCAAGAGTTGCTGCACTCAAGAATTCGTGGACTTCCTTCTTCCAGATCTTGATTGGTTCTGATACAAGGTACTCTAATCCAGTCTCGGCAATTAGGGTTACCACACCTTGGATTTCAGGTTCCACGTCATCAAAGGCGTGTCGCACGAGCTCATATCCTTCATTAATGTTCTCTTCTAGCTGGGGCGCCATTAGGGTTTGAAGAAATTTTGAATTTAGAGAAGAGAGATGTCGACACACAAGTTTGGTCTCGAAACTAAGGTGAGCGTGTCGACAAACAATGGGGAAAACCTATTTATACCTTTCTAGAATTGAAGGTGAAAAGGCGCGTTAACATACTTGAATTGTGTCGACACTGTTGAAAAGTGTCGACACTTACTGCTAATGTCTCGACAACTATGTGTCGACACAAATATAGTCGACAGAATATATGTGTCGATACTTATATATCTCAACTCGACACTTAGTCGAGACTCTACTAGACTAATTCTGTGTAACTCCTAAGTGTCGACACCACCCTGGATGTGTCGACACCTTCACTGCATGTGTCGACACTAATTCTCTGAAGTGTCGACACAGACTTCCTAGATGTGTCGACACCATTTCTCTGAAATGTCGACACCAAATCTATGTGTTGACACAGACAACTCTGTGTGTCGACACTATTTTACTTAGCCAATTTTTTTTGTAAACTATTCTAAATTTATCATTCCTAATTCAATTTTAAACTTATTGAATTTGGTTTCATCTAAGGGCTTAGTAAACATATCAGCTAACTGATTATCTGTCTTAACATACTCTAGGGAAATATCTTCTTTTTTCATATGTTCTCTTAGAAAATGGTACTTTATTTCTATGTGCTTAGTCCTACTATGAGAGACAGGATTATTTGCAATAGAAATGGCACTAGTAGAATCACAAAATAAAGGTGTCCTACTTACTTGAATACCATAATCTTCTAGCTGATGTTGAATTCATAGAAGTTGAGCACAGCAACTTCCTGCAGCCATATACTCTGATTTTGTTGTGGAGATAGTCACACTTGTTTGTTTCTTGCTACTTTATTACAGCAGCCTTCCACCTAGAAATTGACAGGTTCTTGTTGTACTTTTCCTATCCTCCTTGCAGCCTGCAAAATCTGCATCTGAATAACCTGTCAGTTCAAAATCTCCATTCCTAGGGTACCAAAGGCCTAGATAAGGAGTGCCCTTAAGATATCTCAAAATTCTTTTGACTGCTGTCAAATGAGATTCTTTAGGGCAAGCTTGGTACCTAGCACAGACACATGTAGCATACATGATGTCTGGTCTACTAGCAGTCAAATACAGTAGTGAGCCAACTATCCCTCTATACAAAGTTTCATCTACAGGTTTCCCTGCATCATATTTGCTTAGATACATGCTTGACCCCATAGGAGTTTTCATGGTAGTGGATGATTCCATACCATACTTCCTTATCAATTCTAGGGTGAACTTAGACTGGCATATGGATAATCCATCTTCAGTCTGTCTAACTTGGAGACCCAAGAAGAACTTAAGCTCCCTCATACTGCTCATTTCAAATTATCCTTGCATAAGTTTTGCAAACTTTCTGAAAAGACTACTTTCTGTAGACCCAAATATTATGTCATCTACATATATTTGACTAAGGTAATCTTGCCTCTGGATTCCCTAAGGAATAGAGTCTTGTCTATTTTACCCCTTGAGAATTTATTCTCAAAGAGGAAAGTAGACAGGGTTTCATACCAAGCCCTAGGGGCTTGTTTTAACCCATACAAAGTCTTTCTAAGTCTATATACATAGTCAGGTTTTAGAGAATCTACAAAACCTGATGGCTGCTCTACATAGACTTCTTCCTTCAGATTTCCATTCAGAAAAGCTGACTTAACATCCATTTGATAGACCTTAAATCCTTGGAATGTTGCATAGGCAAGGAACATCCTTATTGCTTCCAGTCTTGCTACTGGAGCAAAGGTTTGATCAAAATCAATACCTTCTTCTTGCCTATATCGCTTTGCAACAAGTCTAGCTTTATTCTTTATGATTATTCCATTTTCATCCAACTTGTTCCTAAAGATCCACTTAGTTCCAATAATGTTGTGGTCCTTGGGTTTAGGAACTAGCTCCCAGACCTTGCATCTTTTGAATTGATTCAGCTCGTCTTTCATGGCCTCAATCCAATGAGGGTCTAGGATTGCTTCTTCAAACTTCTTTGGCTCAACTTGGGATAGGAAACTTGAGTAAAGAACTGTACTTAGATTCCTGCTCCTTGTTTGCACTCCTTGTCTGGGATCTCCAATTATTTGATTGGTTGGATGATCCCTTAAGTGCCTATTTGCTGGAGGCAGCATGTCTTCTGGTTGTATGCCTTCAGTCTCTTCATTTAGCTGCACCTCTTGGTCTTCTTCAGCATCAGGAGTATCTTGTACTCCCCCTGGACAACAGCCACCATCCTCCACTTGCTGACTTGTAGAAGGACCTTCTGTTAAGGTAAGCTTGTCCATCTTCTTAGTTACACCTGTAGAGCTGCAAACACTTCTTGGCAATTCATTGTTAATGAGCCTTGCTTCATCAAAAATTACATGTACTGACTCTTCTACAACTTGAGTAATCAAGTTGTCGATCCTATAAGCCTTACTATTATTGTTGTACCCAACAAAGATCCCCTCTTGGGATTTGGCAGCAAACTTGGTTAGATAAGACTTACCATTGTTAAGGATATAGCACTTGCAACCAAAGATCCTGAAATAGGATAGATTTGGTTTTCTGCCCTTCACAATCTCATAGGGGGTCTTCTTGTGGCTCTTGGTGATAGTAGCCCTATTGATTACATGACATGTAGTATTAACTGCCTCAGCCCAGAAATATTTTGGGAGAGAAGTGTCACTCAATAGGGTTCTACCAGCCTCTATCAAGGTTCTATATTTCCTTTCAACAATACCATTTTACTGAGGTATTCTTGGTGAGGAAAATTCCTGAAAAATTCCAAACTCTTCACACAGTTTTGTCATAGTTTCAGACTGAAATTCAGTACCATGGTCACTTCTGATTTTGACCACTGTGAAAGTGCAGCTAGATCTGATATACTCTAGAGTGGGGTGAATAGAGTATATGGTGCTTTGAAACTTTTTACAACAATTGTTGTAATATGTGTGAGCAGGGAAGCAATAATAAATCTAATCACAGCACTAAGTTAAACAAAAGCTAAGCACATAAAAATCAAGGCCAGAAACAAAAATGAAAGCAAGCAAAACCAGAAGACACAAGGAAATATAGTGGTTCCCCTAAACTTGAGTACATCCACTCTTCTACCACCCTAGGTAGGAATCCACTGCAGGATGAGTTGATCAGGTGTCCTGGGCACCAATGAGCTTTTGATAAGGTGCTCAAAAACCAAAGCAGATTTTTTTGATCAGGTGTCTTGCCACCAATGAGCTTTTGACAAGGTGCTCAAAAACCAATCTCAAACTTTTGAAGGGAGTTTGAGAAACCCTTTACAGAGTGGGGGTGAGAGAGTGATGGCAGTCTTCTCTTTTTCAAACAACTGAGAGGACTATGTGGATTGCTGTCAAAGCTCCCCCTGAATCCTTGAGATCTTCAGGAAGAAAAAGCTTTGCTGAGGGTGATAGGCCTTCAAAGATTGAACTCCAGCAATAGATGATTTCAGCAATAGCTGAAATGTTGAATGTCTGGAGTCTTGAAAATATGTTGGCCTTGAACACTTTGAAAACTAAAGAGATCTGAAGATTTGAGAAAGCTTGATCTCCTTGGATGTGTGTTCTATGAGAGATTCAAAAATTTTGTCTTTTATTCTCTGGTACTGAACAAAACATTCTCTCTGAGAAGAATAGTCGTTGGCCTGCATTAATTGCATCCTTAATTGCATAAACTCTTCTGGAGGAAAGTCCACAGAAACATTCCTTTAAAAATCCCTTGAAACTTGGTCCAGAAATGAATGAAACGGTTAGGAAATCTCTGAATTAATTGCAGAATAACTCATTAACTGATTTGAATTTGAATTTAAAAACATCCTGGAAGTTATCTGAAATCGTCGAACTGAGCTCTGCTATCGTCGAGCGGAGCTCAGCGATCTGGAAATATACAACAGCAAAAATATCGTCGATCTGAGCTCAAAGATCATCGAACTGAGCTCAGAGATAAAGATCCAAAGCAGAGTCAAAATCGTCGACCTGAGCTCACCGATCGTCGAACGGAGTTCGACGATATAATGAAGTTGAGCTCAGCGATCGTCGAATGGAGTTCGATGATCTTGTCGAAGTTGAGCTAGACGATCGTCGATCGGAGTTCGACGAATCGTCGTGCTGAGCTCGACGATATGACTTAGTCTCCAAACACAAAATTTTGGTCTTCAGGGCAGCTTCCAAACCTAGACTTCTAACCCTTAGACTCAATTCTAATTGACCTATTGAGCTATACAGGAGGTCAAGCAAAGGTTCCTAGAGACATAGTGATCCTGACCCAAATTAGTAATAGGGTGTTCCAACAATCTCCCCCTATTTGGGTTAGGATTACTATTTACAGACTTTGGAAAAATTTAAATAACAACATACAATCAGCAAAACTAGAAAAACAACAGCTAGACATAGCAGAATCACAGAGATATATATCATCCAGATAGTAATCAGAAATCACAGAAACTATCACCTTACAATATCATTTCTTCTCTTTGCCTTTAACAAGTTTAATTTCTCTGTTAGGATTGAGGGCTTTCTTGTTTGACCTGGTATCATCTGTTGCACCCAAATATGTTTGCTTTTTAGGCCTGGGAACCACAGCTTCAGGATGTAATTCCATGTATCTGTCAGCATCAAAGAATTTACTTGAAGCATATCTCTCTAGTTCTTTCTGTCTTTGTTCAGACATAGTAGAAATGTTGGAAGAGTCTAATTCTTGTTCTCTGGCCTTTTTAATCTGATCCAGTGCAGCTAATTCCTTTAACCTTGCAGTCCAAGCAGCTGGATTATTTTCAGGATCCTCAAAAGGTACAGGTCGTTCATACCTGTTGGAGGGATTGTCTTGAGGAGGCCTGGCAGACACAGTCTCTTTTAGCTTGTAGGGGAAAGGACCAGAAGTTGTATCAGAAGAAATTTGTCCTCCCCTAGAATATGGGTGTTGCCTGGAGTACCCTTTGGAATATACTTGAATATCTCTTTGACTTCCTCTATATCCTTCTATCCTAGAATGTGAACCCCTGGATTGGCTTTCCCTGTGGTAAGATCTGGCATGAGGTTGATAGGGAGCCTGGCTTCTGGCTGGGGGTTGACTTGCAGAGCTTCCACCTGCACCTGCATCAGGAGGAGGTGGTGGAGGAGGATGAGAGTGCTGGAATTGGGATGAACCCTTCTCATATTTTCTCTTTTTCTTCATTGCTTTCAGCTGATTTTTAGAGTATTGCATCCAGTGTTCAGTGATTGGGCAGTTATGTAGAATGTAATATGGATATCATTGTTATCTTTAACTTTAGCAGGAGGTACCCTTTTCATTGTTTTGCTCCTTGCCTTCCTTTTCCTGGCAATGGTAGCAGAAGAGTCATCAGAGTCTGTTTTAAATTCATCAGATTCAGAACTCTGGTCATCATAGAGAGCATCTATTTTCTTCATCAAGTCCTTTTTGAGCTGAACAGAAGCAGATGAGGCAGAAGTTGAAACAGCAGCAGCAGGTGTTGAGATGGTAACAGAAGAAGCAGCGGCAGATATTGAGGGTGAAACAGCAGAGGGAGTAGAAGTAAAAACAACAATAGCAGCAGCAGGCTCTAGAGAGGTGACAACAGCAGCAACTTCACTAAAAACAGTAGAAACAGCAGATTCACTATCAACAACAGAAACAGAAGGAACATCATCAAAGACTGCAGAAGGCTCAAATGCAGTGGCCTCTGACATCAGAATGTCCTTGGAAGATGGTTCATCAGAAACAGTAGGAACTTCAGCAGCAGTATGAATATCTTCAGCAGCAGCAGTATCAACAATCCTTTCTTCAGAAGAAGCAGCAGCAATTACTGAATTTACAAAGGAGGTGATCATGCTAGGGTCACAGCAAGAAAAAGGCACAAGTGCCTTGGATAAATCTTCTAGAGGCTGGACAGCATGGACCTCTGGTAGACAGCTAAAGTAAGCAGAATCAAAAACTGATAGCAAAGACCTGAGGTCTATTGCAAGAACTACAGTTGAAATCTGACTTTGTGCTGAAGGCACAGCAACAGCAGAAGAAGCAGAACTAACAGCAGCAGCAGACAGACAGCTTGCAGAAACAGCAGCAGCAGCATGAAGATTCACTTCATATGACATCTCCCCCTGCCTAGATGCAGACATGTCTGGATCAAGGCACACTGCTGTAGGTGCTGCTTGAGGGAAGAGGGAAGAGAGCCTGGCAGAAAGGGCTGCCACTGACAGGTGTAGAGGAGCCAAGGAGGTCTCCAACAATAGAGAGAGCCTGGGGGCAAGCAGCTCATACAGCCTGTCAGCAAGGGCTGAGAGGTCTACTTGCTCAAGAGCTGGAGCATAGGTAGAGGGTATGGAAGCAGCTGAAGGTTCTGGAGGTGGAGAGCTGGAGAATTGTGGAAGGGATGGCTGAGGTGTTGGCAAGGTGGAAATGGAGGATAGGGGAATGGAGATGGATGGGGTGAATGTTGGTTGGTCTATGATTTGGTGTAGGAGGTCTTGAAATGAAGTGGAGGAGGAAGGTAACTCAGGAGGAGATGATGGGGAATCATCCATAAAGGAATCATCAAGTAGGGTGAAGGATGGATGAGAGGGTGATGAGGTGACATTTGGTAGAGGATAGGAGAATAGTGGGTGGAATTGTTCTTCTGGTGGAGGTAGGATAGGTTCTGGAGAAGGTGTTGATGTTGGAGATGGGCTGGATATGATGATGGTGGATGGAGCTGGAATGGTGGATGGTATGGGAAGGGATGGAATTGGAGGAGGAGGAGCAGAGGCAACTACAGCAGGCAGGTCATCTGCAGGGGCAGAGACCTGTGGAGGAGTGACTCTTAGAGTCCTTGTGCCTGAAGGAGCACTGGAGGAGGGCCTGCTAGGCTTGCTTATTTGTCTGTCCCACTTTCCAAAGAGGGCACACGACAATCTCTTGGAGGCATTGATATGAACTCCAGAGGAGACCAGCAAGGCAGGGCACCTGTGCTGCAGAAATACTCCAATAATTCTCCCAAAATTAACAAAACTTTTGTTTATTTTCTTTTTGATGAGGTCAAAGAAAACCTCTCCCCGATTCAGATTCTTCTTGTCCACAAGAGCTCCCATGAGGCAGAGGTGATATCTTGATATTGTATCATGGGCAGAGTGCTTTGCCAGTAGCACTTTCCCAACCACATCTGCCATGAACCTATATTCTACAGACAGGTTCCTTTTGAAGAGCTTGCTAGGGTTTCCCTCTGGATGACCCATCCTGGCAAGCAGTTCAAAATATTCTTCTCCAGATAACTCAGCAGAATCTTCTCCATTTCTCAATTCAAAAACTTCTGATAGAATGGTTGGGGTCAAGGGTACCTGATTTCCAGAAATAGACCCAACAATGGTAGAGTTATCTTGATTATGGGCAGTATAAACCCACTCCTTGATCTCATCAGAAGCCAGCTTGATCCTGGTGGTCATTATTGCTGTCAGATTCTGGTCCTTGAACAAACCCAGTATATCTTGAAAAATCTGGTCAGTCGTGCTGAAGGATTCTATATCAATGTCAAAACCGGCATCAAACTTCATTGCAGCAAGAACAGCAACTGACACAGCCATGGGTACCTGCAGAAATTCAACAAACAAAACGACCAAGTGTAGAACTGTTTGGAGGGAAAGAAAATTCTTGCAGAGAAATCGAAAGCGCAAATGAGAACGACGGCGAAAAAAGAGTTTTATATTAGGGTTCGATGCAGAATTGGAAAGATCGTTGAACTCAGTTCGACGATCGAGGCTACTAAAGGAATCTGAAGAGTCTTCAACATCGTCGATCTCCGTTCGACGATATTGGAGAGCGACGAGCTCCGTTCGACGATCGTTCAGAGAATATAATCGTCGAGCACCGTTCGACGATCGTTGACCGGAAGAGATAGTTCATACTATCTGATAGACGCTGAACTCAGTTCGACGTTTTTTTGAAATCGTCGATCTCCGTTCGACGATCTTGGGGCAAATCGTCGAGCGCAGTTCAGAGATCAGAAAAATTCTAGACACTAAGAAAAAATCAGAATGTTTGCCTAGTCTTGGTCAATTTTTAAGCTTTCAAAATCTTGGATATTATTTAAGACTTCCTCCATCTAACATTCCTAACTGATTTAGGAAGAAGGTGTGTTTCTTTTCATCCAAGGGCTTGGTGAAAATATCTCCCCTTTGTAAATCAGTTGGGATATATTGTAATTCAATTTTATTTTTTTCAACATTATCCCTTAAGAAATGATGTCTAATCTCTATGTGTTTTGTCCTACTATGGAGGACTGGATTTTGAGCTATGGAAATAGCACTTGTATTATCACAAAAGATTTTAGACTTCTCTAAGTTGTAGCCATAGTCTAGGAGTTGGTTTTGAATCCACAAGATTTGTGAACAACAACTGCCTGCAGCCATATATTCAGCTTCAGCAGTTGAAGTTGACACAGATGTTTGTTTCTTACAAAACCAAGAGACAAGTCTGTCACCAAGGAACTTACAAGTTCCACTGGTGTTTTTCCTGTCAATTCTGCATCCAGCATAATCAGCATCTGAGAATTCAGTTAAATCAAATGCTGAATCTTTTGGATACCAGAGACCTAGATTTGGACAACTCTTAACATACCTGAGAATCCTCTTTACTAAAGTTAGGTGTGACTCTCTAGGGCTTACTTGGAACCTAGCACATATACATGTAGCAAACATTATATTTGGTCTACTAGCTGTAAGATACAGTAAAGAGCCAATCATTGCTCTATATGTTGTCTGATCAACAGGTTTCCCATGTTCATCAGCATCCAATACAGCATTGGTAGGCATGGGTGTTTTCATACAAGATGCCTCAGACATACCAAATTTCGTAACCAGTTCATTTGCATATTTGGTTTGAGAAATAAAGATGCCTTCAGCATGTTGCTTGACTTGCAATCCTAGGAAGAAGGATAGCTCACCCATGCTACTCATCTCAAATTTAGAATGCATCAGGTTAGAAAACCTTCTGCACAATTTAGAGTCAGTAGAACCAAAAATGATATCGTCTACATAAATCTGTACTAGTAGGGTATGGGACTTATGGGTTCTAATGAAAAGAGTTTGGTCTACTCTACCCCTTATAAAACCATTTTCTAAGAGAAAGCATGCTAGGGTCTCATACCATGCTCTAGGAGCTTGCTTGAGACCATATAATGCTTTGTTCAGTCTAAAAACATAATCAGGAAAAGTTGGAGAGATAAAACCTGGAGGTTGTCTGACATAAACTTCCTCTTTGATGTCTCCATTCAAGAAAGCACTTTTGACATCCATCTGATATACTTTGAAGCCTTTGTGAGCTGCATAAGCTAGAAATATTCTGATGGCTTCTAATCTTGCAACAGGTGCAAAAGTTTGGTCGTAGTCGATTCCTTCTTCTTGAGAGTATCCCTGAGCAACTAGCCTTGCCTTGTTCCTTATAATTACTCCTTGATCATCCAATTTGTTTTTGAATACCCATTTTGTTCCAACAATGGAATGATCCTTAGGCTTTGGCACTAGTTCCCATACTTTGTTCCTCTCAAATTGATGCAACTTCTCTTGCATTGCAATGATCCAGTGTGGATCTTGCTTTGCATCTTGAATGGACTGAGGTTCAATTTGAGATAGGAAGCAGGTGTGCAACAGGTTTTGGTTGACCTGATTTCTGGTTTGCACACCAGCTGAGATTTCTCCAATTATTTGGGAAATTGGATGGTCTCTTGATGTTACTAAATCAACAGGGGGTGTTGATTGTTCACCAACCTGTGTTGTTTTTTCCTCTTGTGGTACAACAACTGGCTCTTCAAGTTGTTCTTCATTATGTTGAGCATTCCCTTCATCTTCACTGCTTTCATCCTCTTGAGTAACCTGTAGCTTGTTCAAGTCTTCAACTAGAGAATGTTCCTGCAAAGGTTCTATGGTAGAAGAATTCTTCTCCTTGAAAGACATGTTAGTTTCATCAAATGAAATGTGAACAGATTCCTCAATTTTCAAAGATGATTTATTATAGACCCTATAGGCCTTGCTGATCATGGAGTATCCCAAAAACACTCCTTCATCAGCTTTGGCTTGAAATTTTGCTAGATATTTCTTGTCATTATTGTGAATGTAGCAAATACAACCAAAGACTCTAAAATAGTCAACTTTAGGTTTCTTCCCTTTGAGTAATTCATAGGGAGTCTTTCCCTTTAGTTTATGTATCAGACTTCTGTTCAGCACATAGTTGGAGGTGTTCACTGCCTCTGCCCAAAAGGATAGAGGTAGATGAGCATCTGACAACAATGTGGTGGCAGATTTAATAAGGGTTCTATTTTTCCTTTCAGCTACCCCATTTTGTTGAGGAGTTCTAGGAGCTGAGAAAGTATATCTGATCCCTTCACTCTGACAGAACGCTTGAATAAGAAGAGAATCAAACTCTGTCCCATGATCACTTCTGATCAGGGCAATGTGAGTATTGAACTCAATCTATATACATTTGAGAAACTCTGTCAGACACTTAAAGTTATCAGACTTCTTCCTTAGAAAGAACACCCAAGTGAATCTAGAGAAGTCATCTACGACTACTAAAGTGTAGGATTTCCCTCCTAGGCTTTGTACTGTGATGGGTCCAAAAAGATCCATGTGTAACAGATACAATATCCTAGGTGAATCACTCTTATTAAGTGACTTAAAGCTGTTTTTAGTTTGCTTGCCTAATTAACATGCCCTGCAGAGTCCTTCCTTCTTGTAGGGGCCAGAGGGTAGTCCTCTAATAAGGTTGTCCTTGGATAACCTAGCAATAGTTCTAAGGTTTAGGTGTCCTAATCTCTTATGCCATAAAATATTGGGTCTACAGATAGAATTAAACAAGCAGATATCTACATCAGTTGAAAGAAAATCTACTAGATAGATGTTACCTTTCCTTTTACCTGTCAACACAGTTGTGTTGTCCTCTGACTTGATTTTGCATAAGGCTTTGCTGAAGGTCACCTGGTAGCCTTCATCACACAGCTGACTGATGCTGATTAGGTTGTGCTTCAGTCCTTCCACATAAGCTACCTTCTTGAAAGTTACTGAACCTATCTGGACTGCACCATATCCTTTAGTCTGTCCAAAGTTTGAATGACCAAAGATAACTTTGGGTCCAAGCTTGGCTCTGAAGGATGTGAGGTTGTCCTTGTTCCCTGTCATGTGCTTAGAGCACCCACTATCCAAATACCATTGTTGGTTGGATGTTGGATAGGTCTTCACCTGCACATAAGACAATTCATTTGTTTTTGACCCAGTTTACCTTGGGCCTAGGTTGATAACCTTTAAATTCTGAAATGAAAGACATCCCAGGTTGACTCTTATATCCTTCAGGATGATATCTCCTTGGAGGTATAATCCATTCAGTATAAGGGTTAAAGATTTGGGATGAAGGACCCTTAGGATTCAATTTTGATTTGCCTTTGAAAAATTTTCCAGAGCTCTGACCTCTGTTCGACGATCTTGGAGCTGCGTTCGACGATCTTGGGTCAGATCGTCGAGCTCCGTTCAACGGTCGACTATAGCTGAGGTCAGGTATTTGAGATCGTCGACCTGCGTTCGACGACTTTGGCTGAGATCGTCGATCTGCGTTCGACGATTGTGCCTGAGATCGTCGAGCTGCGTTCGGCGATCGTCGATCTTTATTCGTCGATCGTCGATCTACGTTCGACGATTTCTGCTGGGACTTGGTTTTCTAAGGCAGATCAGAATTTTTCCTAGTAACCTCTACAACTCTCTTTCCTTTGTCAGAAATGAATTTGATTGGAGTTGTTAGAACTATGGGTTGGCTAGATGAAGCACCCAAGCCCAGTGTACTGTTGAATCTGGAGTTCACTGTGCTTGTGATGTCCATCAGCTTGATGCTTCTCCCATTGAGGGATTCTTCAAGCTTCTTGGCCTCAGAGAGCTCACTTTTCAGTGAAGCTATCTGTTCCCTACAGCACTCCAACTCCTGAGAGAGTTTGAGGTTTTCTGACTTTAAAGTATTGTGATCAGATAATTGATTTCTGAGAGAGATAATCTCTTTCTCAGACTTTAGCAGGTCTAAACACAGTGCTTTAAATTCAGATTTAAAATCCTCTGAACTAAAATCAAAAGAACTAATTATCTGATCTTCTTCAGGTTGAGTCTCTAAGTCTGACTCTGACTCCTCTTCTTCTGAATTATGCTGTGAGGCATTGATTGCCATCATGCAGAACTCCTTTTCTTCTGCATCATCCTCATCATCACTGGAACTGGATGAGGCTTCTGACTCCTCTTCAGTCTCACTCCAGGATTCAGCAACAAACCCTTTTCTTGTATGCTTGTTTTTGCTTGAAGAAGGTTTGCCATTGCCATTCTTTTTGGAGTCTTTCTCCTTTCTTCTTTCTTTCCTGTCCCTTCTGTCCTTGTTCTTGTTCTCTGGACAGTTAGGAACTATGTGCCCTGGTTTCCTGCAACCAAAGCAAATAATGTCTTTATTATTACCAATGGACTTGTCATACCTTGGCTTGTCCTGCTCCTTGTATGATCTTCTTCTGAAGTCCTTTCTGGCCATCTTGTAGAATCTTTTGGCCAACAAGCTGAGTAGTTCATCATTTCCTGTGTCTTGGTCTTCAGGCAGATCTTCAGTTGCCTTAAAGGCTATGGTCTTCTCTTTTCTTGTGGCTGGTGAGGCAGCCTTCTGTTCTTCCTCTCTATTTTTGATGAGCAGCTCATAAGATTTGAGCTTACCCAATAGAGCTTCAGTGGTGATCTCATTCAGACTTCTGTCATCCTTAATTGGCCAGATTCTTGAATCCCAAGTGCTGGGGAAGCACATTAGGATCTTGTCATTAAGTTCTGTTAGAGAGATCTCTTTGTCCAATGTCCTGAGTTCACTGATAATTAGACTTAGTCTGTTGTACATATCTCCCACTGACTCAGTTTCTCCCTTTTTGAAATTCTCATATTGAGAGATGAGATGGGATCTTCTATCCTTTCTCTCATCAGCTGAGCCTGAGACTATTTCTAAGAGTTTGTCCCAAATTTCCTTGCCTGAATTACATTCAGCTACCTTTTGAAATATGTCATCTGACATTGTCTGGGCTAGGATGTTCATAGCCTTAGCATCAGCTACCTTCCATCTCTTGATGTCAGCATCTGTTCCTGATGGAGGTGGAACAGCATTTGTACTTGTGTTCTCTGGAGGTCTTGGACATACTGTCAAAACAGAATTAAAAATATCTTCGTCAATAGAATTCATATAAAGCCTAATCCTTGCTTTCCAAAGTGCAAACTTGGATAGATTGCACACTGGAGGTCTGGTGCTAGCATAATCTTTGTTTTGGGCCATGATTTGTGAAAGCAAAACTAATAATAAAATACCAAAGAAAAGCAGATCTAGTTTGGGATCTTTGGGTTCAGGTGTTAGCCTGTACAACCAATCAGGTATGGTATGTTTAACCAACCTCGCTCTGATACCAATTGAAAGTGCAGCTAGATCTGATATACTCTAGAGGGGGTGAATAGAGTATATGGTGCTTTGAAACTTTTTAAAACAATTGTTGTAATATGTGTGAGCAGGGAAGCAATAATAAATCTAATCACAGCACTAAGTTAAACAAAAGCTAAGCACATAAAAATCAAGGCCAGAAACAAAAATGAAAGCAAGCAAAACCAGAAGACACAAGGAAATATAGTGGTTCCACTAAACTTGGGTACATCCACTCTTCTACCACCCTAGGTAGGAATCCACTGCAGGATGAGTTGATCAGGTGTCCTGGGCACCAATGAGCTTTTGATAAGGTGCTAAAAAACCAAAGCAGATTTTTTGATCAGGTGTCTTGCCACCAATGAGCTTTTGACAAGGTGCTCAAAAACCAAGCTCAAACTTTTGAAGGGAGTTTGAGAAACCCTTTACAGAGTGGGGGTGAGAGAGTGATGGCAGTCTTCTCTTTTTCAAACAACTGAGAGGACTATGTGGATTGATGTCAAAGCACCCCCTGAATCCTTGAGATCTTCAGGAAGAAAAAGCTTTGCTGAGGGTGATAGGCCTTCAAAGATTGAACTCCAGCAATAGATGATTTCAGCAATAGCTGAAATGTTGAATGTCTGGAGTCTTGAAAATATGTTGGCCTTGAACACTTTGAAAACTAAAGAGATCTGAAGATTTGAGAAAGCTTGATCTCCTTGGATGTGTGTTCTATGAGAGATTCAAAAATTCTGTCTTTTATTCTCTAGTACTGAACAAAACATTCTCTCTGAGAAGAATAGCCGTTGGCCTGCATTAATTGCATCCTTAATTGCATAAACTCTTCTGGAGGAAAGTCCACAGAAACATTCCTTTAAAAATCCCTTGAAACTTGGTCCAGAAATGAATGAAAACGGCTAGGAAATCTCTGAATTAATTGCAGAATAACTCATTAACTGATTTGAATTTGAATTTAAAAACATCCTGGAAGTTATCTGAAATCATCGAACTGAGCTCTGCTATCGTCGAGCGGAGCTCAGCGATCTGGAAATATACAGCAGCAAAAATATCGTCGATCTGAGCTCAAAGATCGTCGAACTGAGCTCAGAGATAATGATCCAAAGCACAGTCAAAATCGTCGACCTGAGCTCACCGATCGTCGAACGAAGTTCGACGATATAATGAATTTGAGCTCAGCGATCGTCGAATGGAGTTCGACAATCTTGTCGAAGTTGAGCTAGACGATCGTCGATCGAAGTTCGACGAATCGTCGTGCTGAGCTCGACGATATGACTTAGTCTCCAAACACAAAATCTTGGTCTTCAGGGCAGCTTCCAAACCTAGACTTCTAACCCTTAGACTCAATTCTAATTGACCTATTGAGCTATACAGGAGGTCAAGCAAAGGTTCCTAGAGACATAGTGATCCTGACCCAAATTAGTAATAGGGTGTTCCAACACACTGTACTGTCCAATTCATTTTTAATTTGTTTAACAAAACTATACAAGGTACTTGGAGTTTCTGATTTTTGCCTTAGGAAGAACACCCAGGAATACCTTGAGTAGTTATCAACTACCACAAATGTGTAGACCTTCCTACCTAGGCTGTGAACTGGCATAGGACCAAAAAGATCCATATGCAAGAGGTATAGACACCTCACAGCATCTTTGTTCTCAAGGCTATGAAAGGTGGATTTGGTCTGCTTGCCTTTTTGACAAGCTGAGCATATCCCATGCTTTATACACTTAACATGAGGACCATTCCTCACTAACTCTTTGCTAAAGAGTTGACCAATTGTCTTATAGTTAAGATGAGCCAGCCTCTTGTGCCATTTAACACAATGTGAGACTTTCTCATCAGCTATAAGATAAATAGGAGAAACAATGTTCTCACACATAATGTCTAGACAATAGACATTTTCTCTTCCTATATCCTGTCAGAATGATCTTTTGATCACTTGACCTTCTGATATGACAACCATCCTTGACAAATGAGATGTCATATCCTAAATCACTCAGCTAACTTATGCTAATGAGGTTATGTTTCAAACCCTTTACATAAGCCACTTGAGTAATTGTAATCAGGTTACTAGAAATGTTACCAAAGCCTTTGATGATCCCTTTTTCTGAACCACCAAAGGTAACTTTAGGCCCATCTTTGATAGATGTATAATCCTTCAGCAACCCCCTAGTTCCAGTCATGTGCCTGGAACATCCACTGTCCAAGTACCATATAGGGGCATGACCACTTGGACTCACCTGCAAAACAGATTACTTAACCTTAGAACCCAAATAATTCTTGGGTCCTTGGTGCAGGTTAGTTTGACTTTTAACAAAACTACCTGTAGCTCTTCTAGAAGGTAGTTTGCTACTCTCCTTGACACTTGAATTGTGCCAACAGTCTATGGCAAAGTGGCCTATCTTGCCACAACACCAGCACTCAAACCTGTTGTACCTTTGTTTATGTACAACCCTGGCTAAACTATCTACAGTAGGCTTTTTGTTTAGTGCTGGGGCTTTGCCCTTAGACTTGGACCTATCAGTCCAGGCAGGTTTTGTAAATCATAATCCAGACTTACCCTTATGAGGTACAAACTAATCTACCAAGAGTAAAACAGATTTGGGTTTAGAAAAGCTAGCCACAATATCCTTCTCCTTCTGAAGTCTAACCTCCAGATTCCTAATTTGATCATTCTTAAATGTAATAGTTCTCATCTGAATAACTATAATGTTCTTCAGCCTGGCTATTTCATTCAGTTTCTGATCAAACAACTTGTCTGAATCAGCAGCAGCCAATTTAAGACTAGCAATCTCCTTTGCCTGATTTTTGGCCAAGGTTTTGCTTTTCTTTAAGGCCTGCAACAAGTCTCTATATTCATCAATTAACTGATGAATATCACCTTCAGATTCAGACCCACCCACATCACTTGATGCAGATGTATCTGATTCTGACTCAGTACAAGAAATTGAACTAGAAGAATAATTTTGTTCCTTACTTGGTCCAGGCTGATCCTGGATTTTGTCTCCTTCAGATAAGGCAATCAACCCTTTGCACTGATTGTTCTCATGCTCATAAATTGAATTCATTAACTGCATGAACTCATCTTCCTCCTCTTCAGCAAACAACCCAATATAGGCTTCAGCTTCTGAATCTGTTTCTGATGATGACTGATCAGTCAAACTTTTGTCTTTCTTGGCAACAAAGGACTTTTCCTTTTTGCCCTTAAACTGTGTCTTCTTTCTATCAGTTGACTCCTTCCTCTTTTCAGGACAGTCAGCCACTACATATCCCTATCTATTACAACAATAGCATACAATCTTTGAGGATGTAGTCTTACTTGGCATGGACTTTCTTCTGTCATTCCTTGATGACTTCCTGTTCTGATAGTAGTCATCTTTTGTCTGTGAAGTGGATGACTTAGACCTCCACTGCTTCTTCTTCAGAAACTTTTGAAAATGTCTTGTAAAAGCAGCAAAGTCTTCATCACTTTCACTACTATCTGAATTCTTGCTTTCTAACTCATCTGTCTCAACCTCAGCAACTTTTTGAGGTGGAGATGGAGACTTGCTTTTATATTTCCTAGTGGCTTCAATCTTGAAGGCCACAGCTCTTTCCTTGTGCTCCACTCTTGTAGTCTTCTATTCCTCCTTTCTAACCATTAACTGCATCTCATAAGATAACAATTTTCCAAACAAAGTTGGAGGAGGTATATCAGCTAATTTGGTCATTTTCCTAATGGCACAAATCTTGGTATCGCAGTCCTTAGTCAGGGATCTTAAGAACTTGTCATTCAGCTCATAGTTGCTGAATTCTCTTCCATAGGACATCAATTCATTTACTATCCTATAGAACTTCTTGTAGCATTCAGTAATGCTATCAGACTTTCCTTGTCTGAAGCCTTCATATTCCTGATTTAACAAAGACTTCCTGTCTTGTCTTACTTCTTCTGATCCCTCCATATAGACAATTAATGTATCCCACATTTCTTTTGAAGTTTTACAGTGAATTAAATTCTGAAATGTTGCATCATCAATCGCACTAACAATAATATTCTGGACCCTCTTGTCCATAGTGGCAAGAATAATTTCATCTTTAGTCATTTCTGAATAGTCTTTGGGAGTTCTCTGATTTGCATCCAGAACAGATACTTTCATTGGCACATATGACCCTTCTTTGACTGTAATGTATATTCTTGGGTCAGAGGCTTCCATAAAAAGTCTAACCCTCTCTTTCCAAATGTTAAATATCTCTTTTCTACAGATTGGCAATTTCATGGACCCCAGCTCTTTGTGATTCTCAGTTGAACCCATTTTGTTGAATCTTGATTAATCTGATTCTGCCTACAGGATCTTACTTAGACTGTTATGTCCCTTTTTGAGTAACCTGGCTTTGATACCACTTGAAAGAAATAGTGCCTAATCACCTAGAGGGGGGGGGGTGAATAGGTGAACTTAATCTTTTTAACTTTAAAGGCAGAAACACTGAATTATAAGACCTGTATTTGTAATTCTCTACAGCAATTCAGCACAGATAACATAGCAATCACAGAATTAATCACATACAGAGTACACACAGATTTTTATAGTGGTTCCCCAAGGTCTGGGTACATCCACTTTCCCCCTTCGCCTATCTAGTAGTGTACTAGATTCGGCCTAACTTCTCCACTTCTCCTCAGATCCTCAGATCTTACCACTCAGAACGCCAAACAGGTTCCTACAACTCAAAGTGACCCCACTCCTACAACTCAGGCACAAAGCCTTACCACTCAGTTTTCACCAAGACCTACACTCAGGCTAAACAGCCCTACCTCAGCCTTCAATCAAGGCCTACACTCAGAGAATAGAATCTCCTACACTCAGGCACTAAAGCCCTACCTCAGCCTTTATAAAATAGGCTTACAGCTCAGATCACTTAGGATCCTACAGAAAATAAAGTTTACAAAGTATATAACCATAACTCTAAAAGAGAGAGATGAGTTGACTAGCTTCTTGATGAGTTCTTGGAAGAACTAGGCAGAGATCAACCACCCTTGGCTTTCTTCAAAACTTCTTGAATTAGAACACAGTAGGGTTGAATCTTCTGTGCAGATGATCTTCAATCAACTGCTGTCTTGAGAATCAGATGTCAATCTGAAACTTACTTATCAGCCTGGTTCAACAGCTGTTCTTCTTAGAAGGAGCTCTCTCTCTCCAACTTCTTAGATCTTCTCTTGAAGGTCTTCTTCTTGTTGTGTTGTTTGTCAATTCATTGATCACTTCTTCTATTGCTTTCTGTCGAAGGAGAAAGGTCTATAAATAGTCTTCCTCCAAGGTAACCGGCTGATCCGGTTTCTAACAACCTTCTGACAGCTCTGACAGTTGCAGTTGACCGGTTGAAATGGCAGCTGTCAAGTCATCCAGTCACTTCTTGAAATCTCTAACACTATCTGAAAGTGTCGAGACAGATAGTCATTATGTGTTGACACAAATAGACTAAGTGTCAACACAAGTAGACTAAGCGTCGACACTAGCCTTGATGGTGTCGACACTACTCCTTATGTTGTTGTAACAGCTTCTCGACACTGCTTCTTCAGAATGTGTCGACACTGATCCTGTGTGTCGACAAAAGCCTTCTGTTGAATGTGTCGACACTGATTGAGTGTGTCGACACAAGTACTTCTTCTTCAATACTTAGTTGATTTCTGTTGTGTGTCGACAGAACTCCATTGTGTCGACACAACTTCTTGTGTTGAAACTTGCTAAGTGTCGACACATCTTCTTTATGTCGACACATGCCTTCATGTGTTGAAACTTTGCTGAGTGTCGACACATCTCCTTGTGTCGACACATTCTTCATGTGTTGAAACTTTGCTGAGTGTCGACACATCTCCTTTGTGTCGACACTTGTACTTAAACTTTGTTGAAGTTCGCTGAGTGTCGACATAGCTTCCTGGTGTCGACACTTTTGATGTCGACAAAGTTTCTCTGGGTGTCGATACTGCTTCTAAGTGTCGACACTGATTATGTAGACAATTCTTCACTGTGTGTCGACACTTCCTGTATGTGTCGACACATTTCTTCTGGTGTCGACACAATTACTCCAAGTGTCGACACAGCTTCTCTACGTGTCGACACAAGCCATCTTAAGTGTCGACACTTTTTTTCTAGATGTCGACACATGGACTTAGAAACTTTTCCTGCAATTCTACAATTACTTAACCTGCACAAATAAACTCAAAGCACATCAAATACACCTTGATGTATATCATTGAGTAGGGTGAGGCTTCTTCAAATCTGGTACATATATTCCAATGTACCCAACACAAGGCATATAAGGTTGGCGAGACGAGAGGAAGATTCGTCTCGCCGATAGATACTCCCCCACTCGCCATTTAGAAGAAAGGCCATTTTGACAAATCTAGGCCCCAGGGGGATTTTACTCTTCTACCCCTAGTATTTTTACCCTTTTGACCTTTGTGGTCTGCGTGTAACTCCTCAGAACAGCGGAGTTTGGCTGTTGGCAGACTCAACCAGGGGTATTCTGGTATTTTTCAGGTCAGCCCAGTATGGTTATTTGCAGATCCAATTCAGAAAACTATAAATAGACCCAGTGGGGTTCTTCAGAATCAGATATACACATCTTTCCCGGGACTTAAGAGGCTTTTGTCTGTGCTTTCTGAGGAGCTCCAAGCCCAGCTTTTGGCTTTGGAGGGGAAGCTCTCAGAGATCTTCTGGGTAAGCGGTGGGACCTCCCTGTTGAGGCCTTGGGTCAGTTTCTAGTCCTTCACGATCAGTCGGAGGTCAGAGCTTGGGACGAGTAGGTGTGGGCTACGCCCCTATTTTTCGAACTCTTGTCGAAGTCAGATTTTGGCTTCAACAGTTTCAAATTTTTATTTCTAAATGGCCAAATTTTCAAAAATTCCAATTAATGGGATTTTTGATCCCAAAAATCACATTCTTTCTATGGGAGGTATATTTCACCCCTTAAACTTCTATCCAGAGTTTCATGGGCATTCAATGTCCTAAATGGGCTGAATTTCTCATTTTGCTAATTTTGTTATATGCACCCCAACCCTAAACATAATTTTCTCATGCAAGTGGGATTACCCAATATGCAGAGGTCCAAAGAGGCCAAAATTTTTACTATGGTCTGGTATTGACCCAATGGACATGCCACCAAAATTTGGGATCATTTGGGGTTGTATTTCTCCAAATATTCAATTAATTTAAATAAGTGAATTTTACTAAAAACTATAGAAAAGTTTTTCCAAAAATTCCAATTTTTGGTCAGTAACTAAGTGTGACATAGTCACATGCATGACCAAAATCCCAGGTCATGAGGACTTATGGTTTGGCCTGTGCACTCATTTAAATTTATGCTCTAGCCTTGGACCAGTCTTGGTGGATTGGCCCTACAGGGAGCTCTACTACTCTAAATTTCAAATTTAGGAGGGCAAAATGAAGGTAAGACCTAGGACTACAATTTTCATGTTGATGTTTGGTTCTGAAAGTGCATTTAAGAGGCCTATTTTTAGCATGCAATAACAGTGTAAAAGTGTGACATTTAATTTACTATTCATATCAAATTAATTTCCTGAATCATATGAAATAAAATGGACGGAATCCGTTTATCCCCTACCTCCAGCCAACGGCTGGGATGAGCCCGACCTGGATCAACTTGATTTCCCATTTCCGGCCACTTGGGCCGGCGCCACCGCCAGCGATTATTGCCACCACCTTCGTTGAGGTGGTGGCTGGCGTTTCCCGGTGGTGAGGCTGCCGGAGGCGGCTCCTCCGGCAATCCAGAGCAAGAAGGAAAAGCACGGAATTTTGCTCTCTGCTCACATGGTATCGGGCTCAATTTAGCCCAATGTATCTCCTAGTCATTCTAAAAATCTAGTACGGTGAGAGGTGAAGTGAAACGGACCTGGAGTCGGGCTTGGCGGCGCGTGCGGTGGCGGTGCTCCATGGCCGACTCTTGCTCCAGCGAACTAGCCCAATTCCTTGATTCTCCAGCAAAAACAATGCTCCAGATGTCGATCTCCACTCGCCTGAGCTCACTGAAGATGGTGGTGGGCTTGCTTTTAGCTGCGAGTGGCTGTGGGAGGAGTTGGAGTTAAGGGGGGGTGGCCGGCCAAGCTTTTGAACTTCCTCCTGGCCACCAGGTGTCCCCAAATCCCTCCACCTTGCAGGAATAATGCTGAGGAGATCAGCCAGCTGCTTGGGTAGAGAGAAGGAGGGCCACATGGCCACCATTTCTTCTCTTCCCCATTTCTCTCTCCTCTTTTCCTCTAAAAAGTCCAAATTGCCCCCATGCATGCATTCTCTCTCCACTTTCTGAGGGGTAGGGGTAGTCCTTGACCTCTTGGGCTGGTCATGGGCCTTAACTAATGGGCTTAGCCCATGGGGAGTGGGTTTGGCTTCTTATTCCTTTCTTTAGGCCTTTTTGTTGACTTGTTGACTTTTGGGGTTGACTTGGTCAACATGGGGAGTGGGCTGACCACATTTGAAGGTCATGGACCCTATGGCATCACCCAACTTGGGTTGGGCCATGGTGGTGCCCCACTTGGACTATTTGGGCTTTTGGGTGTGTGTTTGACCAATTTAAGGTTAAGGGTTGACTTGGGTCAACTCTAGTCAATTGGTGGCCTTGTGATATGGCTTATGATTTCCCTTAGGTTGGTGTTAGGATTAGTGATGCAGTGGTGGAATCAATGTGTGGCTAGGATCCCAATTTGGGCTGGTTTGACTTAGACTACCTTGGGCCCTATTGTGGGCCACATGTGACTAAACCCTAACCCTATGATTCAAACCTAGCCTAAACTCATGCCCCCCCCCCACCACATGCCCTAACCCAATCTAAGTAGAGGGGTCTAATTGAAAGTGGGATGTTACAAATGCTATCCATGAGAAGTTCTCTACGAAGTGCATGTAGTGGCCGGTAAGTCCCAGGAAACTCCGGACTTCCGCCACAGTAGACAACACAGGCCACTCCCGTATCATAACTATATTCGCCGGATCCATCGCAACACCCTCCCCGCTAAATACATGACCGAGGAATGCCACTGAAGATAGCCAAAACTCACACTTCGAGAACTTGGCGTATAAACAACTCCTCCTCAGGTTCTCCAAAACAGTGCGTAAGTGATCCGCATGTTCTTCCTTAGACTAAGAGTACACCAGGATATTATCAATAAAGACTATCACGAACTGGTCCAAGTAATCTCTGAACGTTCTGTTCATCAGGTCCATGAATACCAAAGGAGCATTCGTTAGGACAAACAGCATGACCGTGAACTCATAATGCTTATAACGTATACTGAATGTCGTCCTGAGAATGTCACTTTCCCTGATTTTCAAGTGATAATAACCTGACTTTAGATCTAGCTTTGAGTACACAATCGATTCACCTAGCTGATCGAACAGATCATCGATTCTCAGAATCGAATACCTATTCTTCTCCGTAAGTTTATTCAACTCCTGATAATGTATACACAACCGCAAGATTCCATCCTTTTTCTTCACGAAAAGGAC
>CM077152.1:169284264-169575571 GCA_039583875.1 Platanthera guangdongensis
TACCTACTCACCTATAGGGGGGGTGAATAGGTGACTTAAATCTTTTTAACTTTTTAGGCAGAATTCAGAGTTTATCACAGAATTATAATTACTTTAACACAACAATTAACCAACAATCACAGCAATCAATCCAGCACACAGTGAACACACAAATTTATAGTGGTTCCCCAAGATTTGGGTACATCCACTTTCCCCCTTCGCCTATCTAGTAGTGTACTAGATTCGGCCAAACTCCTCCACTATCTCAGATCCTCAGATCTTACACTCAGAACCTCAACCGGGTTCCTACAGCTCAGGCCCAAGGCCCTACAACTCAGCTTCTTCACAAAGCCTACACTCAGCTTCTTCACAAAGCCTACACTCAGCCACCAAGGCCTACACTCAGCCACAACAGGCCTACACTCAGAGATTCAAATCTCCTACACTCAGGCACTCAGGCCCTACACTCAGCCTTTATAATTACAGGCTTACAAACTCAGATCTATAAGGATCCTACAAGATAATAAGAATACAAAAATGTAAACTCTACAACTCAGAGAGAAGAGAGAAGAGTTGTGAGTTTCTTGATGAGTTCTTGGAAGAACTCAGCTAAAATCAACCTGACTTGGCTTTCTTCAAAGCTTCTTGAATGTAGAACACAATAAGATTGATCTCCTCTGCAGTTGATCCTTGATCTCTGCAACTTAAGATTCAGAATAAAATCTGAACCCTTCTTCTCAGCCTGGTTCCAACGGCTGTCTTCTTGGATGGAGCTCTCTCTCTCCAACTACTTAGATCTTCACTTGATTCTTCAAGGAATAGCTAGATCTTCTTTGTATTACTTGATGTGTTGATCATTTCTTTCTGTAGACAGTATAAGCCTATTTATAGGCCTTCTTCATGGTAACCGGCTGGTCCGGTTCTTAACTGATTTCTGACAACTCTGACAGTGCAGTAGACCGGCTGGAATGGCAGCTGTCAAGTCATCTAGTCAGTTCTTGAAAAATCTGTAACTGTCTGAAAGTGTCGAGACTGTCTGTCTTTAAGTGTCGACACTTATAGACTAAGTGTCGACACAAGTTGTCTAAGTGTCGACACTAGCCTACAAGGTGTCGACACAACTCCTTGTGTTGTAGACTTGACTTCTCGACACAGCTTCTTCATCATGTGTCGACACTGATATTGTGTGTCGACACAACTCCTTGTTCTTCAGTATTTTGCTGAATTCTTGTAAGTGTCGACACAACTCCTTTGTGTCGACACATCTTCATGTGTTGAACTTATTCAGTGTTGACACATCTTCTTTGTGTCGACACATGCCTTCTGTGTTGATACTTGCTGAGGGTCGACACAGCTCCTTGTGTCGACACATTCTTCTTCTGTTGAGACTTTGGCTGAGTGTCGACACTTCTCCTTTGTGTCGACACTTGTACTTAGAATATTGTTGAACTTTTCTAAGTGTCGACACAGCTCCTTGTGTCGACACTTTCTTCAAGTGTTGAGTCTTCAGCTGAGTGTCGACACATTCTTTCTTGTGTCGACACTTTCTTCAAGTGTTGAGTCTTCAGCTGAGTGTCGACACATTCTTTCTTGTGTCGACACTTTCTTCAAGTGTTGACTCTTCTGCTGTGTGTCGACACATTGCTCTGGGTGTCGACACTTATACTTAGACTCTGCTGACTTTTCCTGAGTGTCGACACAGCCTCCAAGTGTCGACACTTTCTGATGTAGACACAGTTCCTCTGGGTGTCGACACAACTGCTAAGTGTCGACACTGCTTCACTGGGCTTCTCTTCACTGAGTGTCGACACAGCTCCTTGTGTCGACACTTTCTGTCTGGTGTCGACTCCGCATCCCTGGTGTCGACACAAATACTCCAAGTGTCGACACTGCTTGTCTGGGTGTCGACACAAGTCTTCTTAAGTGTCGACACTTTGCTCCTGGGTGTCGACACATGGACTTAGAAACTTTTTCATCTTTCCTGTAAATACTTAACCTGCACAAGGAAACTCAAAAATACATCAAATACATTTTGATGTATATCATTGAGTAGGGTGAGGCTTCTTCAAATCAGGTACATTAGAACCAATATACCCAACACTAACAATCAAAACGTTCCCAATGAAAACGACCAGGATGACCTAGGTCAGGAGGGTCAGGTAGAACAGAATCAGCAACCTGCTGGGGTTAGGAGAACCTGTCGTGAGTACAATATGCCTTTTAGAGGGGGCTGCAATACAGCATCATCAAGCCCGGCATTGAAGCCAATAACTTCAAAATTGACTCCATGGCAATGAACCTAGTGTAGTAGAGACAATTCAGTGGACTTAGTCATGAGGGCCCAAACCCCTATCTACAGAATTTCATGGATGTGTGCGACACATTCAAGATCAATGGTGCGTCAGACGAAGCAATTAGACTGTGTCTATTTCCATTCTCTCTGTCGGGTAAAGCGAAGGAGTGGCTCAATTCCCAATAGGGTCTCACCACTTGGATGCAAGTGGTTGATCTATTCTTAGCCACCAAGGAACTCTTAAGAAAGTGTCCTCACCACGGGTTAGCGATGCATCAACAAATGTGGACTTTCTATAATGGCCTCCAGACGTCTACCATGATCCGAGTAGATGGAGCTGTGGGAGGATCCCTCATGAACAAGTACCCCGAGGACGCATACGCAATCCTCGAGGACCTATCTTAGAATAATTATCAGTCATTCGGCTGACATGTCCCTTTTTCTTCTTCTATGGGAGGCGTACGTCAGGTTGATCAACTCACTTCTTTCGCCGCACAAATTACTGCACAATTCAACTCGATGAACAAGCGGCTGGATGCTTTAACTTTAAATCAAAATCAAGCTCAAATGAACCCTCAAGTCAATAGTATAGTTGCTCCTCTGATTAATATGAATCCTTCACTCACGGTGGAGCAACTCATTAGTAGTAACGAGGAGGTCAACTACATAGGTGGGTAACCGAGGTATATGAATCATAATAATCATAATGCACTCCCAACTCATTATAATTCAGATTTACGTAATCACCCAAATTTTTCGTGGAAGAATAATTCGGGAATGGCACACCCACCCACCCGTATTCAACTCATACAGGATGATACTTCTACTATATGTTGTCTCAGTTACACGTTCCCCCGGGTTAATTAGTGTCTCAACCACGCATTAGTGTGTGCGCGCGTGCCTGAATGCGCGCGCCTGACTGCGCGCGCGGGGGCTCGCGCGCCAATGTGTGTCTGGCCACGCTTGGAAATGCGTGCATGGTCGCGTGTGGGCCTTGCTGCGTGCGGTTCCAGCCGCACGCGCTCAACTGTGTGTATCTGGTTGGGTGTGCCTGGTTGTGCATGAGCGCGCGCATGTGTGGGCTCGGGCAAGGCGCCCTTTGGCTCGTGACAGGGATGGACGACCTTTTTGATCGGACATTTTGATCTAATTTTATTTATTTTTTAATTTCTAATACAGGGTTCAAAACGTACTGCGAGGCCCTTGTGCCTCCGCTCTTCGCTCACCGAGGATCACGTAGCGATCTGGCGGAAGAGGTATTGTTTACCTGTCGGTCTTGAAGTGAAGATTTCACGCGTTGAGGAGAGGGTCCAGAATAATCCTCGTGGTTGGCTGATGACTTGCGAGACTACCTTGCGGTCAGGTTTTTGGTTCCCACCGTGCCAGGAAGTGGTCGAAATTCTGAAGTTCTGCGGCATGCCGATTTCTCAGTTTATTACCTTGGGGGTAGTATGCTTTATGGGGCTGGTAGTTTTTTTTCGCAAGCATGGCGGGAAACTTTCTCTGGACTGCTTCCGAGATTGGTGCGATGTCCGCTCTGACGGTGGCGAGCGTGTGGAGGTTCATAGCAACAAGAGTTGGCTAGAATTCGAGATCCGGACGGACTCTCGCCACGAAAATACCTTGTTCAGTAATGTCCGAAACTCTTGGGGCTTGCCGGAGTTGTGGAACACCTTGACCGATCATTGCCGTTGTCAAAAGGGGGGAGAGAGGGAGTTTTCTCCGGTACTCGGGTTTTCGGATCCTTGCAAGTTGGCGAACCGTCTGTTTTGCATTTCTTCATTCGTGGAAGAGAAGCGCTTATTGTGATGTCGTATTTCTTTGGGTTCTGGACGGGTTGCTGAGATGTCTTCGAGTTGTAGTCAGAAACGGAAGGCCATCATAGTTTTTCGAGGTGGCGGTAGTGCGGCGCCTTGCTTGTCTTCTCAGGTGACGACACTCCTGGTGGTGGTGGCGGTTCGCCTCCTGAGGTACAGGTGCTTGGATCATCTGCCCCCAGTCTTTCCCTGCGGAGGCGGCGGCTCCAAGTCTATCCTCTTCTTTGAAGGCGATGAATGAAGTGGTAAGCGAGCTTGATTTATTTTTGGCACTTCTTCATAGTTGTATTTTGTTGACCTCTCTTTATCTTTTTTCTCTTTTGTAGATTGAGGCTCAGGTCCAAATTATTGTTACCTGGAATGATCGTTATGTGAGTTTGAAGGACAGGAAGCTGGCCCTCCAAGAGAAGTTTCAGGTTACATAGGGTTCTCTTGTCGCCTTGAAGGATGATCATGACCGAGATGTTACTCGATTTCGCCGGATTGGGTCGGAACTGAAGGTGGAATTGGAGGAGACACGAGCATCTCTGGAGGTGGAAAAGCCTTTGGTAGAGAGGACTACCCAGATCCTGAAACGTGCTCAAGAGGAGACTTCTCGTTTGGAGACAGAGCTGGGTGCGGCAAAGGCCAAAGTGGAGGCGCTATCTTCTGATAGCCATGTGTCAGTGTTGAAGGCAGCTGGTCTTGAAGAGTACATGAAGTCTCTCGATTACAAGCGGGATCAGTGCTTGATCGTCGAGGAAGTTCGCGATGAGATCTGGAGCAAGGAAGTGGAACCTCAGATGGAAGACGTTCGAGATTTGGCCCTTAGACGTGAGGTCTACAAGTCTTTATGTCTTGTTAGCATGATCTTATGATGTGATGTGTCCGGCCTTGCCTTTGATGATATATCTGGTGACGAGAGTTCTGATGTGGACACGTCTGACGTGTAGCGGCACTATTTTCTTATATTAGTGTTTTTGCATTTTTTTTCTTTTTCTGACTTGGCGTCTTGTATGTTGTCTTTATTTTTTGACAGTTCTTGATTATCGCGTTTGCGCATGTATTTGCATATTGATGTGATGATAATTGTGTCCTTTTTCTGTTCGAGCGTTGTTTGACTCGTAGTGTTGTTTTGCGGGGGTTGTGATTGTGTCTGTAGCTAGTTAGTAACCTAGCTAGCACGAGCATCGCTCATAGCTTAATTCGCACGGGGATTGTCCGCGTCTTAGTTTGTACGGGGATCGCCCGTGGCTTAGTTCGCATGAGGATCGCTCGCGGCTTAGTTCGCACTAGGATTGCCCGTGGCTTGGTCGTGAGGGGGGCAGGCCCTGACGACATAGTTCGCACGGGGATCGCCTGTAGCTTAGTTCGCACGGGGATCGGCTGTAGCTTAGTTCGCACGGGGATCGCCCGCGGCTTGGTTGTGAGGGGGGCAGGCCCTGATGACATAGTTCGCAAGGGGATCACCTGCGGATTAGTTCGCACGGGGATCCCTCGCGGCTTGGTCTTGAGGGGGGCAGGCCCTAACGACATTGTTCGCATGGGGATCGCCCGCGGCTGAGTTTGCACGGGGATCGCCCGCGGCTTGGTCGTGAGGGGGTCAGGCCCTGATGACATAGTTCACACGGGGATCGCCCGCGGCTTAGTTTGCACGGGGATTGCCTGCGGCTTAGTCGTGAGGGGGCAGGCCCCGACGATATAGTTCGCACGGGGATCGCCTACGGCTTAGTTTGTACGGGGATCGCCCGTGGCTTGGTCGTGAGGGGGGGGCAGACCCTAACGACGTACTTCGCAAGAGGATCTCTCCCGACTTAGTTTGCACGGGGATCGTCCGCGGCTTAGTCTTACCTTTAACTAGTTGGGCATTGTTGAAAAGGAAACACAATATTTTATATAAAAATGGTTTTCACAAGTTCAGGCTTGTGGCTTGCACAGGTTGGGGAACAATGGCAAAGTGAAAAACTGTTTTATAGTTTAGGGAAAAAAAGCGGCGGGAGCGGGTTTAGAAGACGTCCAGGAGTGATTGTTGCAGTATCGCGGTGTGATCACAATCGGCTTGGATGACAAGAAATTGCACATCATAGGTGGCCTATTCGGGTTCCTCTCCAAGAGTGACATGAATGATGATGGTGCCTATGACAGGTACTGAAGTGCCTCCAAGGATGTGTGCGTTAGTTGATTCCAGCTCGAGGCTGTGTAACACCTCCATCTATCACAGAGCATATAACAGTAGGTCCGGTAGGGGCCCGATGCCATATACTACAGACAGACCAAGGAGTTACTAACTGAAATCATCATCCAACACAACGACCCCTAACACAGAGTACATTCTAGCAGAAGTAATTTAGAGGTTATATAATAAGAACTCGTAGAAACATGAATGTCCACTAACCACAAACCAGGAATGATAAACCAATACACAATTAAATAGTCTTGGCCTTAAGGCCTTACAATGTTTACTTCAAATTAAACTGTAATACAGACATCGGAAAGCAGGTCGGCCACACGTGAACTAAAAGTAAATACTAGCTTTTCGCTTTGGACTTCGACGGCCGGCATAGTTATCCTGGGCACTAACCCTCTATTTGCCACTTGGCTCCGCGGCACCTGCAAGCAACATCCCACCGCAACGGTGGCAAATAAAAGCAATGGTCAACATTAGCTGACTAAATTATAACGACCACACCCCTTGTTTGGGGTGGCGGTGCTCCTTCCATGTAGGCATTAGTATTCAAAATAGTATGGCCACAATAATGTTCACAGTAAACATCAATCGCCACAGATGTTGGCGCTACCGGCCACATGCCTCGTGCACACAGGACACCTTACCGGTGTGCCGAGATTTCAGGCCCCACCGCCATTCACAAGACGACACCATTGAGCACTAAGAGACTTACTAGGGTCGGAGCCAAAAGTCTCTCTCTCTATGCAATGACAAAGTCAAGGCTCTCCCAACCGGATACATGCCAATGACTCATTCCAAGTCGAATGCTATAGAGTGGGTGCAGTTCAGCCGATGACCAATGCTCAAACTGTCATGTGCCGAAAGCCGAAACCTTCATTGTTGTTACATGACGCGGGTTCAACATCCCCTTGCCCATACACAACACACATAACCGGGTTATGCCCAAGGCTGGAACTCATGGCCCAAGGATGGAACCGGGTTATACACAACACACATAACCCCATCCCATGGGATCAAGCCACGTGTAGTTCTTCAAAAAGTGCTTCTCAAGATACTCACCTCTGAGCTCGAACGTTCACCAATCCTTTGCAATATATGAACTTCTGGACTGAAAGCACCTTTGTGAGCATGTCTGTAACACCCCCATCCGCCGTATGACATATAACAGAAGGTCCAGCTGGAACCCGACGACATATACCACGGACAGTCGGAAGGGTTACATAAGAATATCAAAACAATCCAACTACGACTACTCGCCCTAACACAGAGCATTCTAGCAGAAGCTTTTAAACTGTTGGAAAGAACCCATAATTGAATAATCAACTAACATGAATATCCACAACTACCACGGGAATGAAATAACAAATACACTGAAAGTATTTGGCCTTATGACCTTACAAGTGTTCACTTAACAAAATAGTTTCTTACATACATCGGCTCGCAGGCCGGCCACACACAACAAAAATAAAATACAACTATTCGCTTTGGCCTTCGAGGGCCAGCTCAGCAACATGGGCTTCAGCGCGCTATTTGGTACTCGGCTCCGCAACACCTGCAAGAAACATTAATTCCACCGCACGGTGGTAAACAAAATAACGATCACCCAAAGCCAACCAAATTATAACGACACCGCCCCTTACTCTGGACGGTGGTGCTCCTTCCATGCAGTTTATTAGCCCAGCTAAACAATAAAGTACAACCATTCTTCGCCACAGGTGAAGGTTTGCACTGACAAACACCCCGTGCACTCAGGGCACATGATCGGTGAATCCGGTCAATTCTGTGGCTTCACCACCATTCTGAGGATGGCAACAACGTGAGCATTTTAGCCTTTCTGACCACTATCTAAGGCTCCCGACTATGCCAACGGCTAGTCCCTCTTTTGTGTCTCTCGCACCGAACCACATAGCCCGGGTCCGATTCCACTTGCCTGTTGCTCACTCTGACTAGTCACTTTAAGACGAACGTGCGGGCCAAGCTTCTCTCGGATCCCAAATCATTCCCAAACAACACATAACCCAGTTATGTTCAAGGCCGGCTCCCGAGCCGCCAAGTTAGCAGAATCACATTTCCGCTCAGTTTTCCGGGTGCGTCTTGGAGTTAATCCCCAAGGATCCCTGCTGCAATCTACCGCGTAGAAACCCGAAAACACAAAGCACGGATTCTTCTCCGGCAAACCATACAAAATGCAACATCACCGATCCAAAACAACACGTCCGGGTAGGCTTCACACACAATGCCTATGTCCGTACTACGGTTCCGGACTCTATATACAATACAAGGGGGACTATTCATGTCTACCCCAAGGAACACCGCACACTCACCGCACACTCGTGGGAGAGGGTTTCCTTATGCAAAAGAAGGAGAGCTTCACATGCTCAAGTAGAGAATCGTTACCCTTGTAGTACGCTTTTGCGCCATGGAAAAACTATACAGATAGAAAGCTTCGCAATGGAATTTCCTCCGCAGATCTGCTCTCGGTTCTCAAATCGGTGCTCCGATGCACCGCCGGCGGCCGGAATCCTCCTCTTTCTTTCTCTTTTCTCTCTCCCCTCTCTAACTTCTTAGAAAGAGAGTGCTTAAGAGAAAAATGAGAAATTAAACCCCCATTCCCAGCCTTAACAGAGCAGGAACACATCTGGGCCGTCTGATATTACTTAAAGAAAACGAACGACTCAGATCCGCACAAAAATCCTCAAACCTAGGCTGAACACGGCCTCGCACACGGCCGTGTCCTAGGCCGTGTGCCTCGATCCAAACACGATCGTCGAGCAAAGAAGAGTACATGGGTCAAGACACACTCGTGTCTCAACCTGACACGCCAGTGTCGGTTTCCGACACGCCTGTGTCCCTAGGGCGGGTTACCAGTAACCGTCACGCCAACCGACACGACTCATGGCAACACGGGTGGTGATACGGGTATGCACACGCCCGTGTCCGTTGACACGCCCGTGTCACGTTACCTTGTTTCTTGTTGTGTCCTTCTCTAGACACAGCCGGCCAACACAGAGAACCACACGGCCTTGGACACGCCCGTGTCCCAGGCCGTGTACCCCTATACTGCTCCCAAAAATTCTATTGGACGTGACCAGTTCGATTACGATTTTCGGGGCGTTACAAATGTAATGTCCTGATTCGCACTAGGCCCCTCGTTTGCGTGTTCGAGTCAGGAGGGCTGACTCGGGTCCAGGGAAGTGCAGGAAATTGGGCTGCACTTGTGGTGGAATGGACAAATTATTCCACAGCCCTGTGTTGACACAGCAGCTGCCTGTGACACAGCAGCTGCCTGTGTCGACACAGCAGCTGCCTGTGTCGATACAGCTGCTGCCTGTGTCGACACAACAGCTGCCTGTGTCGACACAGCTGCTGCCTGTGTCAACACAGTTGCTGCCTATGTCGATACAGCAGCGGGTTGTGTCGACACAGTTACTTCCTGTGTCGACACAGCTGTTGTCTGTGTCGACACAGCTGCTGCATGTGTCGACATAGCAGCAGGCTGAGTCGACACAACAACTCTGTGTTGACACAGCAGGCCTGTGTCGACACAGCCCATGTGTCGACACTCGAGTAGAAGGACTCGGCCAAGTGCACGACCGTGTCATATGGGCACGGGTATGGACACGGGCGTGTCCCTACCCGTGTCGAGTATTGAACTCGACGAAGCATGTTCAGATCGACGAAGAGTACCCGAGAAGGACACGGGTAGAGACACGGGTGTGTCCCTACCCGTGTCAGTGCATTGAATAGACGTTGTAACCGTCTGTAAAGCTTTGCCCGTGCCACTTGTTATATATATACGGACCGTGAAACCCTAGCCGTTTCACTCTTCATTCCAGCCCCATTGCCAGAGAGAACTTCGGTAGGAAAGAAATCTGCCACCGCCGTGAAGGAGGAAATGCCCCCGAGACGAGTTACGAGATCCATGGCAGGAAATGGTGGAACCGCTGGAATCGATGTGAGTTTCCTACCCTCTCCCTTGGTGCTAGATCTGTAGATATGTAGGCGAGATGTCAACTCGGTAGAGTCTTGACTTGTGAGAAGATGTTTTCTCTAGGATGAGGCCGATCTAGGGCTGGTGCCCTTGGATAGTGGTGTCTTCAACCTCTCCGATCTTCTATGTGGAGATGGGGGATGGTTTCGTGAAAAGTAAAGGCCTCACGAGGGTGAATAAGAGTGGAGGAAATTTCTGGAGGAGATTTAAGAGGATCAACTTGAGGAGGAAGTTGAATCGATTGCGTTCATTTCGCCTCAAGATGCGTGCAGAATCTGTGCTCTGCGCGCAGCGGTATTCGTGGCCATTTTCATGTAGGATATGGCCAGATCTAGGCTTTCGACTAAACACAAAAGTTGAAGTCCTTGAAAATACCTTTCCAACGAGTGACTGCACGACTTCAGGTGACATTTGTAGCCACGGGAAAGTCTGAACGAATATGGTGTTCGATAAATCCTGCATGCAGATATTCCTTTTTGTACGCAGCGTATCTCAAGGCTGATTTCTAATAGGACACATTCAAATCTGAGTTGTGGGCTGAATATAAAAGTTGTAACCCATGGAAAGACCTTTCCATCGAGGGGTTACCCGTCTTCACCGGATTCATGTAGCTTCTGAAAACTCCGGTCGAAGTTGCTGTCTAGATTTACTCTGCACCTAAATCTTGGGTTTTATATAATATGGATTTGGATTCGGTGGAATTTAATATTGCAAGTTACTTGGATTGGATGAACTCTTTTATGATTAATCATTTGAGTTGTATGATTGATGAGGTTTATTAATCAGATTTCAAATAATCAAATTGTGAAGCAAGCTTATTTAAACGAATTGACTCGATAGAAATTGATAGGTCGTAAATTATGCACATCTTGTTTATAATATGTTGTTATCATTTGGAAAGATTGATGGATCTTTATACGCGCATCATGTTTATAATATGTTGTTACTTTTGGATAGATTGATAGATCTTTATATGCGCATCATGTTTATATTATGTTGTCATCATTTGGAAAGTCAGGTAGAAGAATAAATTATGGCCATGAGTATGTTTGATTAATGGAATGAGTTTAGTAGTCCAATACTTAGAGTGTCGTCTCCCTACGGGTAGTATTGTGAGAGGATGTTAGTGTTGTGTTGACCGTCACTTGTTTGTTTTATGTTAAGATAAGGTATGGATGGTTGGGCTGTGTCCTCGTGCTTACTTCCGAGGCCCCTTCCATGCTATGGCGATGTGGCATTTGCATGCGGTGTGAGTCGACACGCGGTGTCGTAATCCTGGGTTAAGGATAGTGTGGCAGGTCTACGGGCTCGCCGATCGTCACACCGACGGGAGTTGACCGTTAGACTTTAGGCGGTTGGGCTGTGTCCTTAGTGTTCACGTCCCGGGGCCCCTTCCGTGACAAGTGAACGGTTGGGTTGTGTCCTCGTGCTTACTTCCGAGGCCCCTTCCGGGTCACACAAGGCCAGTTCGGGCTGTGTTCTTGGTGCACATCTACCCAAGATCCTGCTGGGCCATAGTACGCATGGGCTCCGCTGTTGTGTTCTTAGCAGTGAGGCGTACGGAGGCCTAGGTGAAGTAGTGTGGATACCCGCCTAGTAGTAGAAGTGCTCGTTCTACTGTCACTGCCTGGCCACGGCGGCTGATGCCTGAGAGGTTAGCTACCTGCTCGAAAAGTGGGAACTATAGTCTGTGTCGACATAGCAGTTGCATGTGTGCGATCATGGGTGAGTCATTGCATAGCATACATAACATTTCATATCATTGCACAACAAGATCCTCATCGTATAAGTTTGTATGGGCACTCCTATACGATGAGTTACTTTATGTAACCTGATCCTTAACTTATAAGCTTGTATGGGCATCCTTATAAGTTAAGTTACTTTCTTGCTACTGATACTTTACTTGTTAGTTTGATATAGCTCTCATATAACTGCTAGATTATGATACTGTAACTCTTACACTATTGCCACCTACTTGCGCTTCTTTTATTACTAGCATATATATATTACCTTGTTCCTTCTCTCCGCCCAGTGCCGAGGAGTCACCGGGGGAGCGGATGTGAAGCCACTTAGTCGTTTCGACTAACGGTTGCTACGTCTTCCTTTTTAGGTCACGCCACAGGTAGAGCAGTCGCAGACTACGCAGCAGGACAGCCAGGCCAGGACGACATGGCCTGAAGTAACGGTGCCATCAATACCGTCGGTCACAGATGTGAGTGTTGAGAGGTTTTGATGTAGCCCCTTTTTGGGCAATTTCTATAACTGTACTCTGATTTGTAGAAGCATGTTTTAGCTTCTATATTTTGATGTACTATTTGGACATTATTACTTAGTGTGGATTTGACTTCTTGTGCATTTGTTTTGGTTGGGTTGGCATGTTCTATTGATATTGTTTGTAGCCGGCGGAATGGGCGTCTTGTGGTACAAGTTAGCCCGTGCGCTAATGCCACTGCAAGGCGGCTGTTCCGGGCATAAGACCCCCCTTTGTGTCGTGTTTTGGGATCCGGGAGGGGGGGTCTTACAAATGGTATCAATTTGCCACGATCCTCAACTAAAGAAGTCATTCAACAATGGAACAACCCTCGTTCGATTAGTCAATTTGCGGACAAACTGACTTAGTGAAAGCAGTGGTGTGCCCATATGTAATTCACACTAGGTATGTCCAACTTTGACCCTAAGATTAGCCAACCTGACCATACGTTTGTGCTTTATGTGTAGATTCCAGCGCTCGTTGAGCAGATGGGAGGGACTCCTGTGCCCTCCATACTCACTCCCACTCAGTTCCAACAATCTGAGTTGGGGCAGACGCTCACTGCCATCCTCGATGCTTTTAGGGCGCAGCAGCCCCCGGTGCAACAACAGGCCCCGAGCTCCAACTGGCTGAGCACCTTCCGGGCTCTCTCCCCTCCCGCTTACCTTGGGACGGAGTCAACCATACGTACAGAGGAATGGATAGACACGGTACAGGAGTTGTTGGCTGGTATCCGTTGCCCTACCAACATGGCAGTGACATTGGTGGTGTCCGTCTTGGACTTACGTGCTAAGAGGTGGTGGAAGTCCCTCATGGACTCTACCTTCCAAGGTCGGGTCTACACAAAGATACGTTGGAGTGAATTCTCGGGTGTTTTCTTGGAGCACTTTATCCCTACATCGGCCCGAGATGAGCTTGAGCAGAGGTTTCTTCTACTAAAGCAGGGATCAAAGTCGGTTATGGAATACCAGCGGGAATTCCAGCATCTCGCAAGGTTTGCGGATTCTTACGAGTTGGATGATAGAGGTTATGCCAAGCACTTCTACAAAGGGCTGCGAGATCCCCTAAGGAAGTCCCTTTTGTTTATAGCGGATGGTAGCTTGGCGGAGATCATTGATATGGCGAAAAGATTGGAGGCGGACCAGCTGGGATGTAGTAAGAGGCCTGCGGAGGACGTGATGGAAGCCGACCCAAGAAATAGAAGGAGGCGGGACTTCAGAGGAGGAAGAGGATATCAAAGAGGTGGAGGGCGTGTCCACCAAAACTATAGGGTGGAGAATCCGGTTCCGCAGCCGCCTGCGTTGCCTCCACCACCACATCCTCGGCAATTTCAACAACTTGAAGGGCGTCGTGGGCTGGTGTGCTTCGAATGCAACCAGCCGGGCCACATCCGACGTTTCTGCCCGCAGCTATTTGGAAACGTCCCTCCCTCTCTCCCGCTGGCAGCTCCTCGAGGGCGGGGTCACATACGTGGTCGGGGACGAGGACCGCAAGGAGGTAACCACGGCCCTGCTAGTGATCATGTGTACGCGCTTGACATGGCGCAGGAACGGAATCCCCAAGATGTGATTGCAGGCACCGTGATAATTGGCGGGAAGACGGCCTACGCGCTGATTGATACTGGTGCCTCACACTCCTTTGTGTCCGAGGACTTCATCAAAGACGTGGAGGGTGTACAGTACTTTACTGGCATAGCCCAACGAGTATGCCTTCCGGACGGCTCGGAGATGATCACAACCGCCAAGTGCGAGTTGGAGTTATTTATTGATGGGAAGGCCTTTGATATGCCGGCCACGGTCCTGAGAATGCCGAAGTTCGACATCATTTTGGGCATGGCATGGTTGGACTGGCACTTCGCGAGGATCGACTGCGCAGATAAGCGAATCTATTTGAGACATGGAGACTCCGACGTCATCTTCCAAGGTATTGGCTTCACGCCGCGTATGATATTATCTTCTGTTCAGGCTGTAAAAGCTCATATGAAGGGGGACGAGGTCTTCATGATCTGGTTCGAGTTGAAGGAAGAAGCATTGAAAGTAGAGGATGCACGGGTAGTGCGGGATTTTTCCGAGGTTTTTCCTGAGAAGCTGCCAGGATTGCCCCCTCATAGAGAGGTTGACTTCCAGATTAATCTAGTACCAGGTGCCAAGCCTGTATCCAAGGCTCCGTACCGAATGGCCCCGAAGGAACTCGCAGAGTTTAGAGTTCAATTGCAAGAATTGGTGGAGTCAGGGTTCGTTCGCCCCAGTTCATCACCCTGGGGAGCCCCTGTACTGTTCGTGAAGAAGAAGGATGGAACCCTGCGGTTGTGCATAGATTATCGGGAACTCAATCGGTTGACGGTGCGGAACACTTATCCACTACCTCGTATCGACGAGTTGTTCGATCAACTAGTGGGAGCACATTGGTTTTCCAAACTGGATTTGCGCTCTGGATACTATCAATTGAGGATTCAAGAAGGGGACATCCAAAAAACGGCCTTCAGTTCAAGATATGGTTTGTATGAGTTCACGGTAATGTCGTTTGGGCTCACAAATGCCCCTTAGGCCTTCATGAGCCTGATGAACAAGGTGTTTGAACCATATTTGGACATCTTCGTCATTGTTTTTATCGACGACATCTTGGTCTACTCAAAGACGGAGGAGGAGCATGTCGAGCATCTAACCTTGGTGTTGAAGAAATTGAAGGAGCACGCCTTGTTCCCCAAGTTTAGCAAGTGTGAATTCTGTCTTAAGGAGGTTGCTTTCTTGGGGCATGTGATCAGTGGAGCAGGATTAGCAGTGGATCCAGCAAAGGTCCGATCCGTGAAGGAGTGGTCGCCCTTGAAGTCAGCGGCCGATATACAAAGCTTTCTTGGACTTGCTGGGTACTACCGCAAGTTCGTGAAAGGATTCTCCAAGATTGCCCTTCCTCTTACTTCTTTGACGAAGAAATGTGTGCCATTTGAGTGGACTCCCCAATGTGAAGCGGTGTTCCATGAGCTGAAGGATAGGCTTACCTCCGCTCTCATCCTTGCACTTCCATCTGGGAAGGAAGGATTTCAGGATTACACCGACGCGTCGTATCAAGGGATGAGAGCAGTACTGATGCAGCACGGGCACGTGATCGCATATGCTTCAAGACAGTTAAAGAAACACTAAATTAATTATCCGGTCCATGATTTGGAGTTGGGAGTAGTGGTGTTCGCCTTGAAGGTCTAGAGGCATTATCTATATGGCGTCCACTGCGAGATCTTTTCCGATCACAAAAACTTGAAGTATGTCCACACTCTGAAGGACTTGAACCTGAGATAATGGCGGTGGTTGGAATTTCTATGCGACTATGAGTTCACCATGAACTACCACCCCGAGAAAGCGAACTCGGTAGCCGATGCATTGAGTAGAAAAGTGTCAGGATCTAGCCCAGAGTCTCGGTTAATGAGTATGGAGTTGGCTTGGATGATTAAGGAGATGGACATTACTTTGGTATTCAAGGCTCCATCGGCAGAGTATGCGGAGCATTTGGCAGGCATGAGCATAGTTTGTGATATCCAGGACCGGATTCGGGTGGAGCAAGAAATGGATGTGTCCTTGGCCCCGGCAATCAAGGCAATTGAAGATGGGACCACCGATGAGTACACACTAAAAGACGGCCTCGTTTAATTTCGCGGCCGGCTCTATATTCCCAAGGGTGGCAAAATACGGGAGGATATCTTGAGAGAGGCACATAGCTCCCAATATTCAGTGCACTCGGGTATTGCCCAAATGTACGCCGGCTTACGGAAGACCATGTGTTGGCCGGGAATGAAGATGTATGTTCGTTACTATGTTACACATTGTGAAGCTTATCAAAGGGTGAAAGCTGAATGTAAGAGTCCCGGTGGTTTGTTGCAGTCGTTGCTCATTCCCGAGTGGAAGTTTGAGGATATCTCCATGGACTTCGTCCATGGTCAACCTCGCTCCCGCTCCGGGAATGATTCAGTGTGGGTTATTGTTGATCGACTGACAAAGGTGGCCCGGTTCATCCCAATGAAGAAGGAAGCGCACGTGGACGTTTTCGTATGCCTCTTTGTGGAGCAATTCGTACGGTATCATGGCGTGCCCAAGACAATTGTTTCGTATCGGGATGTCCGGTTTGCTTCCAAGGAGTGGAAGGCGGTACGGGCGTATTTGGGCTCGCGCCTAACCTTTAGTACTGCATTTCACCCTCAGACGGACGGGCAGTCTGAGCGGACCATCAGAACATTGGAGGATTTATTGAGGTTATGTGTGCTGGACAGAGGAGAGCCGTGGGAAAGTCTCTTGCCCCTAGTGGAATTCTCCTATAATAATGTTGGGTTTCTCTATGGGGTTGGCACAACGCTTGTGCACGCAGCGGAAAGGAAAAACATCAAGAAAACCCAAAGAGATGCGGATCGATCCATGACGGTTGAATCAAGAAGTTAGCAAAACTAGGCAAAAATTACCTCGGTGGCGTTGAGTCACAACTCAACGGAGAAGCTCCAAACTTTATCTTCTTGCTAGCGGCGAGTTCTACGTGGAATAGTGTCCACGTTTCTGCAGAAGTCCACACGAGCGGGAGAACGCCGAGCTTTCCGTCGCACGGAAGATCGGGAAGGAGAAGACCGCACCTTTGCTTTCCCACGGACCGCACGATCGCCGGAGAGAAGGTGGTCAACGGAGCAAACACGGCGGCGGAACTCTTCCGGCGGCGGGATCGGGATCGGCGGAGCGAACACGGAACTCCTTCCGTCGGGTTCGATTCGCACAGAAGAGACATATCGTATATCTTCCCGAAACCCTAAGTGTTATATTTATACTTAAAGTATAAAATAAACTCAGGAAAATCGCTATCCGCAGACCACTCGAAATTAGGGTTCAAAATCGGCGAGTATGAATCGGTGAGAATCGGCGACAATCGGCGAGAATCACTGAGCAGGTTCGGCGAGAATCGTTCGACGAGTATCACATTGGATCGGCGAGAATCAGAGTACAATACTCGACGATTCTCGCCGATCGTCGAGCTACACTCGACGACACATAGTGATACTCGACGATCGTCGATACGCGGTCGACGACAATTGTCAAGGTAGTCGATCGTTGAGAATCAACAATTGATTCTCGACGATTCTCGTCGATCGGCGAGAATCATGGAGACGATTCTCGCCGATCGGCGGGAATCAGAAGACCATTCTCGACTAATGTCTTTGACCCTTGGACGACGAACCTAACCAGCCCTCCAAGGCAACATTTGCCCAACCCGATGATCCTATAAGGCAACACTTTGCCCATAACCCTATTCAGGTCGGTGATTGGTAACCTTTACCAACACAGTCAGTCATCCAACTTCTCCACATCTCTTATGTGCGACCCTGCAGGCTCATATTGCGTTGGCAGTGAGATTACATGTTTGACCACTTCTAGATCATCATGGTAACTCCAACAGACTCCCACTTGATCTCGAAAGTATCAAACCAAAAACCTCACAAACAATGAGCGGCATCTAGCAATGCATCATTGCTCCCCAAGCAATAAGAGTTAATAACTCATAAGCCTTTATGACCAATGTATCAGCGTTGTCTTTGTCCCTTTGTCCCTTACATCCGGAAAGAACTAGAGGCATGGACCGTGTCACCCTCGTAATAGCTCAATCCAAGTTTTCTTGATCCAGGACGGACTTCCAGAGAATGGTGAGTCCAATATCACATATTGACTCAACCAAGCATGGCCATGCATTTCTCAGTCCAGATCCATCAAGGGGCCCATGGATGCAACTCCTGTCATACAGGAGGACAAATTCCATATCTGCTCACACACAAACACCCAAATGATTCGTAACATGCCCAACAACCACCCTTATCATCAACCTTTCTCAAGGAGGACTTTAGATGGCATCAAAGCACGCTCTTCCTCACTTGATGAATGCTGTGACTTCAGGTCAAAGGACCACAACACCATTGTCAAATGAGACCTACTCGTGACACGATTGGATGACAATCCACAGAGTAGTCTCAGGTTGGGTCTGTCCAGTACAACTTGTTCACTAACAAGTACCCACGTGATGACTTGATATCACAATATCATGACCTGTGAGAACCAGTCATCAGTCAACACACGTGCTAGCCTTCATGCATCATCATCACCCTTAGCATCTATGATGATACTCGACCAGGGACCTTTAAGAATGAAGCTTCAAATAAATCATAGGCTCTCACATTCAAGTCACGTACTTGATGTCCTATGAAAGCGAACATTCTAAGGGTATCTATTATGTTAACATTTAACTATCATATATAGAAAAACTCACAATAAAAGAATTTGCCATTAATTATAAAAGAAAAACTAGGTACACAGTTCATCATATGAACAAACAGCCAACAAAATACATATTTACATGCAATCCACAAGATCCTCGCTAGAGTTGATCGTTTAGGTATCGCATACCCATCGATCTAGTATGACCATCATACTTTCTCTGTGCGAGAGGCTTTGTCAGCGGATCCGCAATATTTTCCTCAGTCGGCACTCTGCAAATATTTACATCTCCTCGTTCGACAATCTCACGAATAAGATGAAACCGCCGGAGTATGTGCTTGGAGCGCTGATGAGATCTAGGTTCCTTAGATTGTGCAATTGCACCATTGTTATCACAGTAGAGAACTACGGGACCAACAATGCTAGGAACTACATCAAGCTCGCCGATGAATTTCCTAATCCATACAGCCTCCTTCGCTGCATTAGCTGCGGCGATATACTCGGCCTCTGTTGTAGAATCAGCAACTGTCTCTTGCTTGGAACTCTTCCAGCTCACAGCTCCTCCATTCAGGCAAAACACAAAACCTGACTGAGACTTGGAGTCGTCTCTATCAGTTTGGAAGCTAGCATCTGTGTAACCGCTTACAACGAGCTCTTCCTCTCCACCATACACTAAGAACACGTCCTTAGTCCTTCTCAAGTACTTCAGGACATTCTTGACTGCAATCCAGTGACATTCACCAGGGTCTGACTGATACCTGCTAGTCATGCTCAAAGTAAAGGAAACATCGGGTCGAGTACATAACATCGCGTACATGATTGATCCAATTGTCGAAGCATATGGAATCAACTTCATGCGGTCCTTGTCTTCACAAGACTTTGGACACTGGTCCTTAGAGAGATTCACACCATGAGACATGGGCAAAAATCCTTTTTTGGACTCAAGCATGTTGAACCGCTTCAACACCTTTTCGATGTACGTACTCTGGGTCAAACCCAGCAACTTCTTCGATCTATCTCTATAGATCTTAATACCGAGTATATAAGTCGCTTCACCCAAATCTTTCATTGAAAAGCAGTTCCCTAGGTTGTTCTTAACAACTTTCAGGGTAGGAATGTCATTCCCGATCAACAGTATGTCATCTACATACAATATCAGGAAGACAACAATGCTCCCACTGATTCGCTTGTAAACACAAGGCTCATCTTCATTATTGATGAAACCAAACTCTTTGATTTTCTCATCAAAACGAAGATTCCAACTTCGAGAGGCCTGTTTCAGTCCATAAATGGACTTATTCAGCTTGCATATTTTAGTGGCTTCATCTGGGGATACAAAACCCTCGGGTTGTGTCATATACACTTCCTCAAGGAGGTTTCCATTAAGGAAAGCCGTTTTGACATCCATCTGCCAGATCTCGTAGTCATAATACGCAGCAATAGCAAGCAATATCCTAATGGACTTTACCATGGCAACAGGGGAAAAGGTCTCATCATAGTCAATACCATGAATTTGCTTGAAACCTTTAGCCACCAGTCGCCCTTTGAATGTCTGTACATTCCCATCCATGTCGGTCTTCTTCTTGAAGACCCACTTGCACCCTATGGGTCGTACCCCTTCAGGTGGTTCCACCAAGTTCCAAACTTGGTTTGCATACATGGAGTCCATTTCGGATGTCATAGCCTCAAGCCATTTGTCGGAGTCCGGTCCATTCATAGCCTCTTGGTAGGTTGCTGGTTCATCATCATGATCCATAAGCAACACATTACCTATTTGAGACACGAGAAATCCATATCTCTCAGGCTCAAACCTCGGTCTACCAGATCTACGTAGGACTTGTGTTCCCTGAGCAGGTTCTCTAGCTACAACATCTTGTAGTCCTGACTCAGAATCCAATTCCGGTTCATTCACTACATGTGGTTCTTGAACTTCTTCAAGCTCTACCTTTTCAGTCTTTCTTGATAAGAACTCTTTCTCCAAGAAGACACCAGTCCTTGCGACAAACACTTTGCCCTCAGACGGTAGGTAAAAGTAATACCCTTTCGTTTCCTTAGGATATCCCACCAGATAACATTTATCCGATTTGGGTTCCAGCTTGTCAGGCATTTGACGTCTCACGTATGCCTCACAGCCCCAAATTTTAATGAACGACATACTATGACGCTTCCCAGTCCATATCTCATATGGTGTCTTCAGAATCATTTTAGTTGGAGCGCGATTCAATGTCATTGCAGCAGTCTCTAAAGCAAAACCCCAAAAGGAAACAGGCAAGTCTGCATGACTCATCATCGAACGTACCATGTCTAACAGAGTACGATTTCTCCTCTCAGACACACCATTATGTTGTGGTGTTCTAGGTGGAGTGAGCTGTGATACAATACCACACTCTTTCAGATGATCACGGAACTCATGACTCAGGTATTCGCCACCTCGATCAGATCGGAGTGCTTTAACCCTCTTACCCAACTGGTTTTCTACTTCATTCTTGAACTCTTTGAACTTTTCAAAGGTCTCGGATTTGCACTTCATAAGATACATATATCCGTATCTACTGAAATCATCAGTAAACGTAACAAAGTAGAAATACCCACCTCTAGCTATGGAACTTCATGGGTCCGCATACATCACTATGTACAACACCCAAGAGATCCTCAGCCCTCTCAGTATAACCAGTGAAAGGAGCTTTAGTCATCTTGCCTAACAAACAAGATTCGCATCGCTCAAATGATTCATAATCAAATGAGTCCAAAAGTCCATCTCTATGGAGCTTGGATATGCGCTTCTCGTTGATATGGCCCAAACGACAATGCCAGAGAAACGTAGGGTTCGAATCATTTGTTCTTAGTCTTTTATTATTTTCTACATTATAGATCAGATGGTCCAAGTTCAAAACGTAAAGACCATTAAACAATTGGGCTACAGCATAACAAACATCATTCTTAAATATAGAACAACAATTGTTCTTAATTATAAAAGAAAATCCAATCATGTCCAAACATGAAATAGATATAATGTTTCTAGTTATCGCCGGAACAAAATAACAGTTATCTAATTCTATTACAAGCCCACTGGGCAAAGAAAGACGGTAAACTCCTACGGCTACAGTAGCAACTCTTGCTCCATTGCCGACGCGGAGGTCCACCTCCCCTTTACTCAGCAATCTTCTCCTTCCCAGTTCCTGCACATTTGTACAAATGTGAGAACCACATCCGGTATCCAATACCCAAGATGAAGGAGTAGAAAGGTTTATCTCTATAACGTAAACATTAGAAGCAGAAGTCATACCTCCCTTCAATTTCTGCAGACCCTCAATGTACGAAGGACAGTTCCTCCGCCAATGACCAGCCTTGCCACAGTGGTGGCATTTCCCTTCCTTCACCGTGCTCTTCTTCTTGATCAGTGCTGAAGACTTGGGCTCAAGATATGACTTAGGTCCTACCTTCGTCTTCTTAGAGCCCTTGGCTTTGCCCTTGCCCTTATGCACCATCAGTATGGGGCTGGCAAGCTTGGCCTTCTTCATGTTGATCTCGGCAGTTCTTAACATGCCTAGGAGTTCGGGCAGTGTCTTGTCTATCTCATTCATATTGTAGTTCAAGACAAAATGCTCATAACTGTCCGGCAACGATTGCAGGATCAGATCCGTGACCAACTCTTGACCAAGAGGAAAACCCAGCCTTTCAAGGTTCTCTATATACCCAATCATCTTGAGTACGTGAGTCCCTACTGAGTCTCGAACTCCCATCTTGCACTGAAATAACGCTTTAGTGATGTCGAACCTCTCTTGACGAGCGTGCCCTTGAAACATTTTCTTGAGGTGCTCATCAATCTCCTTGCACCCCATGTTCTCATGTTGCTTCTGAAGCTCAGAGTTCATGGTGGCAAGCATAAGGCACTCGACATCCAAAGCATCGTCAGTATACTTCTTATAAGTATCCTTCTCAGCACGGGAAGAGTTCCCGGTCGGCACCTCGGGGGCTTCTTCTTCCAAGATATAGAGCTTTCGCTCTTGCCTGAGAACAATTCTCAGGTTCCTATACCAGTCCATATAGTTTGTCCCGCTGAGCTTATCCTTCTCAAGGATGGCTCTCAGAGACAGCGTGGAGTGTGAAACGCTTGCCATGGAATTCTACAAGAATTTATGCAGAATAAAATCAGTACCTAAATTTCCATTACAATTTATTCTAATTAGGACTTCAATTAAAATATTCCCACTATTTTATTCGAAATGATAGCCCTCACTAACAATTCGGAGAGTTCATGCGAGCTACTCTCTTAGTGGACAAGATCCGTATTTCACCAACACAATGAGTCCGCTTTGGCGTTCCTCTCACGATGTGGTTATTTAGGTAGGCAACGCTTGTCAATTGCATCCTCATGCAATTCTTGTATGGTTGGTGAATAACTCCTTATTCGCATCCATCACATGGTGCATGCCAACCCTATGCCTCTAGGCACTCAACCTTTGAGGTCACCTAGTTAAGCTGGACCCGATGTCGACAGTGGGATATCACAATTATCCGCTCGCACCCTTACCAAGATAGATTAATGCACCTTGCTTTGGCAAGCCCACATTTCATCGATCGAGGCAGGAAGAGTGTCATCCATCGGAAGGCATCCGAACACTTAATATTAAAAGAAGGGATTTCAATTTTAGGTTAACAATTAACCATGATCAACATTTGATCAATGTGCACATCCAAAGAAAAACAATTCTAAACCACATGCATCCCTTATGTGCACATCCTTACACCATCAACAATTTGATAGAAGGAAGGGCTAAATCTGAACATCCGGAAATTTCCAAATCCTCAGATTTACATGCATTGGACAGAAGGCAAAGACAACTCAACTTAAGCAGTAGACAAGCTCATCTCTCTATGTTGGATTCAAAATCCACAACATACTCGAGGGATGGTTACTGCTAAGGAGACAACAATTTCTAACACTTAGAAATTCCACCGAAATTCCAATCGTTCTTGGCGAAGTGCCAAGACTAAATCTAGACATTTAGAACACTTCTAAATTTCTAGGTTTACACGCATTGGAATAAGACAACTTCCAAAACAACAGTCATGGCCGAACCTGGCTCTGATACCACTGTTGGGTTTCTCTATGGGGTTGGCACAATGCTTGTGCACGCAGCGGAAAGGAAAAACATCAAGAAAACCCAAAGAGATGCGGATCGAGCCATGACGGTTGAATGAAGAAGTTAGCAAAACTAGGCAAAAATTACCTCGGTGGCGTTGAGTCACAACTCAACGGAGAAGCTCCAAACTTTATCTTCTTGCTAGCGGCGAGTTCTACGTGGAATAGTGTCCACGTTTCTGCAGAAGTCCACACGAGCGGGAGAACGTCGAGCTTTCCGTCGCACGGAAGATCGGGAAGGAGAAGACCGCACCTTTGCTTTCCCACGGACTGCTAGGTCCGCGCCAGGGATTGCAGCGCCAGCGACGATCGCCGGAGAGAAGGTGGTCAACGGAGCAAACACGGCGGCGGAACTCTTCCGGCGGCGGGATCGGAATCGGCGGAGCGAACACGGAACTCCTTCCGTCGGGTTCGATTCGCACAGAAGAGACAGATCGTATATCTTCCCGAAACCCTAAGTGTTATATTTATACTTAAAGTATAAAATAAACTCAGGAAAATCGCTATCCGCAGACCACTCGAAATTAGGGTTCAGAATCGGCGAGTATGAATCGGTGAGAATCGGCGACAATCGGCGAGAATCACTGAGCAGGTTCGGCGAGAATCGTTCGACGAGTATCACATTGGATCGGCGAGAATCAGAGTACAATACTCGACGATTCTCGCCGATCGTCGAGCTACACTCGACAACACATAGTGATACTCGACGATCGTCGAGCCGCGGTCGACGACAATTGTCAAGGTAGTCGATCGTCGAGAATCAACAATTGATTCTCGACGATTCTCGTCGATCGGCGAGAATCATGGAGACGATTCTCGCCGATCAGCGGGAATCAGAAGACCATTCTCGACTAATGTCTTTGACCCTTGGACGACGAACCTAACCAGCCCTCCAAGGCAACATTTGCCCAACCCGATGATCCTATAAGGCAACACTTTGCCCATAACCCTATTCAGGTCGGTGATTGGTAACCTTTACCAACACAGTCAGTCATCCAACTTCTCCACATCTCTTATGTGCGACCCTGCAGGCTCATATTGCATTGGCAGTGAGATTACATGTTTGACCACTTCCAGATCATCATGGTAACTCCAACAAATAATAGCCATCAGGCGAGCATCGGCATGGCTCCCCATGAAGCCCTTTAAGGAAGAAGGTGCAGGACTCCCTTGTCTTGGGTGCAGGATGAAGATCCGAAGGAATTGGGAAATGAATTTATAGATGATACTGATGCGGCGGTCAGATTGATACGGGATCGCATGTTGGAGGCTCAAAGTCGGCAGGCGAAGTATTATAATGCAAAGCACCAGATGGTGGAGTTTCAAGTGGGTGATAAGGTGTTTCTGAAGATTCGGCTGATGCATGGAGTTTCACGGGTGCGTGGAGTGAAAAAGCTCAGCCCAAGGTATGTTGGGCCTTATACTATGCTGGAAAGGATTGGCTCGTTGGACTATCGGTTGGAATTACCGCCCGAGCTGGAGAACCTTCATGACGTGTTCCATGTGTCGTCGCTTCGAAAGGTGCTGTTGTGGCCCGATCAATATACCCCCACTGCTGATGGTGCGGTGGCGTCCGATAGGTCTGTGCGACTAGAGACGGTGCGGATCGTAGATAATGAGACGAGAGTACTGCGTCGCAAAAGTGTCCCCTTGGTGAGGGTGCTATGGTCTAACTATGGGAAGGAGTACACATGCGAGCCAATGGATTTGATGCAACAATGCTACCCGGAGTTGTTTGCTCAAGGTAATTTTATTTAAAAGCATATTATATTTTATGTTATGCTTTTCTTCCCATAGCCCTGACCTGATTTCGGGGACAAAATCTTTTATTTTGTTTATAGGATTTATAACGTCCCGATTCGTATTAGGCCCCTCGTTTGCGTGTTCAAGTCAGGAGGGCTGACTCGGGTCCAGGGAAGGGCAGGAAATTGTGCTGCACTTGTGGTGGAATGGACAAATTAGTCCACAGCCCTGTGTTGACACAACAGCTGCCTGTGTTGACATAGCAGCTGCCTGTGTCGACACAGCAGCTGCCTGTGTCGACACAGCAGCTGCCTGTGTCGACACTGCTACTGCCTGTGTCGACACAGCATGTTGCTATGTCGACACAGATGCTGCTTGTGTCGACACGGCAGCAGGCTGAGTCGACACAGCAGCTCTGTGTTGACACAGCAGGCCTGTGTCGACACAGCCCATGTGTCGACACTCGAGTAGAAGGACTCGGCCAAGTGCTCGGTCGTGTCATGTGGGCACGGGTATGGACAAGGGCGTGTCCCTACCCGTGTTGAGTATTGAACTCGACGAAGCGTGTTGAGATCGATGAAGAGTACCCGAGAAGGATACGGGTAGAGACACGGGCGTGTCCCTACCCGTGTCAGTGAATTGAATAGACGTTGTAACTGTCTGTAACGCTTTGCCCGTGTCGCTTGTTATATATATACGGACCGTGAAACCCTAGCCATTTCACTCTTCATTCCAGCCCCATTGCCAGAGAGAACTTTGGTAGGAAAGAAATCCGCCACCGCCGTGAAGGAGGAAATGCCCCCGAGACGAGTTACGAGATCCATGGCCGGAAATGGTGGAACCGCTGGAATCGATGAGAGTTTCCTACCCTCTCCCTTGGTGCTAGATCTGTAGATATGTAGGCGAGATGTCGACTCAGTAGAGTCTTGACTTGTGAGAAGATGTTTTCTCTAGGATGAGGCTGATCTAGGGCTGGTGCCCTTGGATAGTGGTGTCTTCAACCTCTCTGATCTTCTATGTGGAGATGGGGGATGGTTTCATGAAAAGTAAAGGCCTCACGAGGGTGAATTAGGGTGGAGGAAATTTCTGGAGGAGATTTAAGAGGATCGACTTGAGGAGGAAGATGAACCGATGTCGTTCATTCCGCCTCAAGATGCGTGCAGAATCTGTGCTCTGCGAGCAGCGGTCTTCGTGGCCATTTTCATATAGGATATGTCCAGATCTGGGCTTTTGACTAAACACGAAAGTTGAAGTCCTTGAAAATACCTTTCCAACGAGTGGATGCACAACTTCAGGCGATGTCTGTAGCCATAGGAAAGTTTGAACGAAAATGGTGTTCGATAAATCCTGCATGCAGATATTGCTTTCTGTACGCAGCGTATCTCAAGGCTGATTTCTAATAGGATACACTCAAATCTGAGTTGTGGGCTGAATATGAAAGTTGTAACCCATGGAAAGACCTTTCCATCGAGTGGTTACCCGTCTTCACCGGATTCCTATAGCTTCAGGAAACTCCGGTCGAAGTTTCTGTCCAGATTTACTCTGCACCTAAATCTTGGGTTTTATATAATATGGATTTGGATTCGGTAGAATTTAATATTGCAAGTTACTTGGCTTGGATGAACTCTTTTATGATTAATCATTTGAGTTACATGATTGATGAGGTTTATTAATCAAATTTCATATAATCAAATTGTGAAGCAAGCTTATTTAAACAAATTGACTCGATAGAAATTGATAGGTTGTAATCTATGCTCATCTTGTTTATAATATGGTGTTATCATTTGGAAAGATTGATGGATCTTTATACGTTCATCATGTTTATAATATATTGTTACTTTTGGATAGATTGATAGATCTTTATATGTGCATCATGTTTATATTATGCTGTCATCATTTGGAAAGTCAGGTAGAAGAATAAATTATGGCCATGAGTATGTTTGATTAATGGAATGAGTTTAGTAGTCGAATACTTAGAGCGTCGTCTCCCTACGGGTAGTATTGTGAGAGGATGTTAGTGCAGTGTTGACCGTCACTTGTTTGTTTTGTGTTAAGATAAGGTATGGATGGATGGTTGGGTTGTGTCCTCGTGCTTACTTCCGAGGCCCCTTCCATGCTATGGCGATGTGGCGTTTACATGCAGTGTGAGTCGACACGCGGTGTCGTAATCCTGGGTTAAGGATAGTGTGGCAGGTCTACGGGCTCGCAGATCGTCACACCGATGGGAGTTGACCGTTAGACTTTGGGCGGTTGTGCTGTGTCCTCGGTGTTCACGTCCCGGGGCCCCTTCCGTGCCAAGTGAACGGTTGGGATGTGTCCTCGTGCTTACTTCTGAGGCCCCTTCCGGGTCACACAAGGCCAGTTAGGGCTGTGTTCTTGGTGCACATCTACCCAAGATCCCGCTGGGCCATAGTACGCATGGGCTCCGCTGTTGTGTTCTTAGCGTTGAGGCGTACAGAGGCCTAGGTGAAGTAGTGTGGATACCCGCCTAGTAGTAGAAGTGTCCGTTCTACTGTCACTGTCTGGCCACGGCGGCTGATGCCTGAGAGGTTAGCTACCTACTCGAAAAGTGGAAACTATAGTCTGTGTCGACATAGAAGTTGCATGTGTGCGATCATGGGTGAGTCATTGCATAGAATACATAATATTTCATATCATTGCACAACAAGATCCTCATCGTATAAGTTTGTATGGGCACTCCTATACGATGAGTTACTTTATGTAACCCGATCCTTAACTTATAAGCTTGTATGAGCATCCTTATAAGTTAAGTTACTTTCCTGCTACTGATACCTTACTTGTTAGTTTGTTATAGCTCTTATATAACTGCTAGATTATGATACTGTAACTCTTACACTATTGCCACCTACTTGTGCTTCTTTTATTACTAGCATATATATATTACCTTGTTCCTTCTCTTCGCCCAGTGCCGAGGAGTCACCGGGGGAGCGGATGTGAAACCACTTAGTTGTTTCGACTAACGGTTGCTACGTCTTCCTTTTTAGGAGGTCACGCCACAGGTAGAGCAGCCGCAGACTACGCAGCAGGACAGCCAGGCCAGGACGACATGGCCTGAAGTAACGGTATCGTCGATACCGTCGGTCACAGATGTGAGTGTTGAGAGGTTTTTATGTAGACCCTTTTTGGGGAATTTCTATGACTGTACTCTGATTTGTAGAAGCATGTTTTAGCTTCTATATTTTGATGTACTATTTGGACATTATTACTTAGTGTGGATTTGACTTCTTGTGCATTTGTTTTGGTTGGGTTGGCATGTTCTATTGATATTAGTTGTAGCCGGCGGAATGGGCGTCTTGTGGTACAGGTTAGCCCGTGCGTTAATGCCACCGCAAGGCGGTTGTTCCGGGCATAAGACCCCCCTTCGTGCCGTGTTTTGGGATCCGGGAGGGGGGGTCTTACAACAAATCCCCCCCACTTAAAGAATTTCATCCTGAAATTATGTAAAGGTACACAAAAAATTTAAATGTTACCTGAGTGAAATAACTCGGGGTATTCTTCCATCATACTCTGCTCTCGCTCTCAAGAAAGCTCCTCACATCCGCAGTTATCCCAACGGACTTTAACCATTCAGATTTACTTGTTGCGGAGTCACTTAACCTCAAAGTCTTCAATGCGTACTGGCTTGACCTTTGTCATCACCCTGTATTCAACCGGCACTTGATCGACTGCAATGACCTGCGAAGGCTCTTGCACCGCCCTCTACAACACCGATACATGGAACACATCATGTAGCTCACTCAACTCCACTGACAGCTTCAATCGATACGCTGCTTCGCCAACACGCAACAGGATTTCAAACGGTCCAAGGTATCTCGGACTCAGCTTCTTCAAGCGTCAAACCCGTGATATGCCCTTGAACGGCTTGATTTTCAAATACACCCATTCCACAACACCGAACCCCACGTTCCTATGTTTGGCGTTATAGTATTTTGTCTGTCTGTCCTGAGCGATCTTCAACCTTTCCTGAACTGTACGTATCATCGAAGTGGCGTCTTCCACCGCTTGATGTTTGTATAACTTCGACTCGCCTGTCTCCAACCAAGACAACGGCGTGCGATATTTTCTCCCATACAAGACTTCGAAAGGCATCATTCCAATACTCGCCTGATAGCTGTTGTTATACGCAAATTCCACCATGTATAGGTGATCTTCCCACTGCTTTCTAAAATCCAAGACGCACATGCGAAGCATGTCCTCCATCGTCCTGTTGACCCTCTCGGTCTGACCATTTGTCTGTAGATAAAAGGCTGTGCTGAAACTCAATTTAGTTCCCAACAGACTATGCACCAGCCTCTAGTCCTTCGACATGAAGCGTCCATCTTGGTCACTAACAATACTGCGAGGCACACCATGCAATCGAACAATATTATCCACATAGAGTTTGGCTAACTTTTCCACCGAGTCTTCCTTCCTGTTCGGAATGAAATGCGACACCTTTGTCAATCTATCCACGACCACCGAGATGGCGTCGTTTTCCCCTTTGCAACTTTGGCAAACCATGCACAAAATCCATAAAAATGTCGTCGAATTTCCATTCCGTGATAGGCAAGGATTTCAAGAAACCCCCGGGCTTCTGGCACTCCGCCTTCACCAAGGCACAAGTTTGGCACTTGGCCACATAAAGTGCTACATCTTTCTTTAATCCTGGCCACCAAAACAACCTCTTCATGTCCTTATACATCTTCATGCTCCCCGAGAGGATTGAGTACTTGGTATGATGAGCCTCGTACATCAACTCCTCCTGAAGAAGATCTGCACTAGGAACGCATAGTCGACCGTCCTTCCATAGCAGTCCGTCCTCAACATCACATTGGGAATTTGACCCATCCAAATATTCATCTAAGATCTGCCTCATGCTGCTATCCTGAACCAAAGTCTGCCAAACTCTATCAGCTAGGTCATACTGCACCTCTGTCCAAAACAATTTTGCCTCGGCACTAGCCTGCTTGTCGACACAATATATCTCTAATGCCTCCAAATCACGGACCAATCTCTCATCATGTACCGACAACCAGTTGGCCTGCGCAGTAGCCCTACGACTCAACGCATCCGCCACTACATTTCCTTTCCCAGGTACATAATGTATCTCGAAGGTGTAGTCCCCTAGGAACTTCATCCACCTCCGCTGCCTCATGTTCAGGTCCTTCTGATCTAACAGGTACTTCAAGCTTTTATGATCGGTGTAGATATCGACCTTCACACCGTACAGATAGTGCCTCCACAGCTTTAGAGCAAATATCACGGCCGCTAACTCTAAGTCATGGACCGAATAATTCCACTCGTGAACCTTCAACTATCGTGAACCATAGGCTATCACACTCCCATGTTGTAGCAGAACACAGCACAAATCACTGCCCGAAACATCACTATAGATCTCGAACCCTTCGGTCCCACTCGGCGAACATAAAATAGGCGATGTGGTCAACCTCCTCTTCAACTCTTCAAAAGCCTGCTCGCACTCTAGCGACCACACAACCTTTTGATCTTTCCTTGTCAACGTCGTGAGTGGTAGCGCTATCCGCGAGAAGTTCTCTACGAAGCGCCTATAGTAGCCGGCAAGCCTGAGAAAGCTCCGGACTTCCGCCACTAAAGTCAATGCAGGCCACTCCCGTATCGCCACTATCTTCGCCGGATCCACCGCTATCCCTTCTCCACTAACCACATGACCAAGGAACGCTATCGAGGATAACCAGAACTCACACTTGGAGAACTTAGAATACAATTGATTACTTCTCAACATCTCCAACACCATATGCAGATGCTTGTAGTGATCCTCCTCACACTGCGAGTATACTAGGATATTGTCAATAAATACTATCACGAAACGGTCCAGGTATTCTCTGAATGTCATGTTCATCAGATCCATAAACACGGATGGCGCATTGGTCAACCCAAGCGGCATGACCGTGAACTCGTAATGCCCAAACCGCGTGTTTAATGCTTTCTTTGGGATGTCGCTCTCACTTATCCTCAATTGGTTGTATCCGGATTTCAGATCTAACTTCGAATATACTGTAGACCCAACCAACTGATCAAATAGATTGTCAATCCTTGGGATCAGATACTTATTGTTCTCTGTAAGCTTATTCAACTCCCGATAGTCAATACAGAGTCGCAAGCTCCCATCTTTCATCTTAACGAAGAGGACCGGTGCGCTCCAAGGCGATAAACTTGGACGCACATACCCTTGCTCCAACAACTCTTGTAGTTGCACCTTTAGTTCCGCCATCTCTTTTGGCGCAATACGATACGGAGAGCGTGACACCGGTTTGGCAACTGGCACCAGCTCAATAGTAAAATCAATCTCCCGCTGAGGAGGGGCTCCTGGGAGATCATCTGGAAACACATCAGGATACTCGGACACGACTGTAATACTGTCCAGACTCGGCTTAGGCGTTGAAGCCTACACTAATGTGACAAACAGCTCTGCCCCAGACCGAACTGCCTTGATCACCTGAAGGGCTGATACCAAAATCTTACCCGACCCCTTCATACCCGCAAACGTAGTCTCCCGATCAGTATTCAGTCCCAACCTAACTTTCTTTCGGTTGCAGTCAATGCATGCTCTCTGCTCCGAGAGCCAGTCCATACCAAAGATTACATCGTACTCTGCTAACGGCAGTACCAACGCTTGCAAGACAAACTCCTGATCCCCAATCCGTATCTTTACCTCGCAGACTCTATCCGCACGCATTGAGCACCCATTGGGCAACAACACATCCAACTTGTCTTTTATCATCGAGGAAGGGACCCCGATGCGCGCTACGAATCTTTCGTACAAGAAGGAATGCGAAGCTCCCGTATCAAACAAGGCTCTCACCGGATACTCAAAGATCAACATGAAGCCTAGCACCAACATATATAAGCTAACATATAAAAAGGTAACAACTACATAAAGTTAAACTGCTATGATTTAACTCATACCTGTCATCACGTCAGCTTGTTTTATGGCCTCTTGTAGACCAAGGTTTTAAACTCTAGTCTAGGCTGGAGCATGGTGTGACGCGGTTGACTCCACCGCCTTCCCTTTCTCTTCATAAGTTGCTACAGGCTTCCTCTCGGACTTTGCACGTCCGCTCCAACACTCACGAGCAAAATGCCCCATCTTTCCGCAGTTATAGAACGCTCCTGGGACTCGACATGTGGTTGCCCCCGCAGCACCAGATGAAGGGGCTGAGTTCGAAGTCTTCAGCTTCTTGTTCCATCTGCGGAAACCCGAATTTGAGTTTGGCACTTTGAACTCAGACTTCTTTTCCCCTGGGTCCTTCTTCTCTTGCACTTTTTTCGCGACCTTTTCCAATGACCGGGCCGAATTGACCAAGGCTAGTAAGCCTTGCGCCTTAGGCCCAACAAGGAGTAGCTGTAGGTCGTCACGTAGACCCTCATAAAATCAGTTGGTCTTCCGCTCCTCTTCAGTAAACATAGCACCAGCATAATGACCCAACTGCATAAACTCGTGGAGATACTCATCCACGCTTCTATCTCCCTGAGTCAAACCAAGGTACTGATTCTCCATCTCGAGCTTCTGAGCAAAGGGTAGATATCTGGACAAGAACAACCTTAAGAATTCCTCTATAGGCACATCCGCAAGTTGTCTTCCCACTAAAAGGCGAACCTCCAACTCGTCCCACCACAGCCTCACCTCACCAGCAAAAAGGAAGGTCACTATGGTGGTCTTCTGCCACTCAATAGTTTTTATGGCCGTCAAGACCCTCTTTATCGTAGAGTGTCAATCCTCAGCTTGAGTTGGCATTCCAACCACGACGAACATCGGAGGATTAAAGCCAATTACATGCTTGAGCTGCCTCTCCGTAGCTCTCCTTGGTGCTACCTGATCAACTGCCACGCGCTCTACCACTCCCGGCTCTGCCGCCCTAATCGGTTCTTGCTCATTTGCAGGCGGTGCATGGTGCATTTGCCCTGTAGGTTGGGCATTTATCATAGCAAAGACTGCTTCAGGAACCAATCTGATAGTTTCCGCTGAAGGAGGTATTGTAGGCACGTCCCTCGGTGCACTAATTTTCGCTGATTGCGGGCATTCCGATTGCCCAGCACCGCTCCTAGCCGCCTATAATAGCAAAGACCCTTGATTAGATGACAAACAGAATGCTAAAAACAATCCTAGGAACACTCAGGTTCCTCAAAACAAGTGTATTTTTCATTCCTAAATGGACATTCATGGGTTCTTTTTGATGTTATAACGATGACGCACACATATGCTCACCACCCTTTAAAAAGAATTCGTTCACGAATTCATTTAAGTTGACTGAAACCAGAAGTCTGATACCAAATTGTAACACCCCCAACCATCGTATGGCATATAACAGAAGGTCCAGCTGGAACCCGACGCCATAAATCACGGACAGTCGGAATGGTTACATAAGAATATCAAAACAATCCAACTACGACTACTCGCCCTCACACAGAGCATTCTAGCGGAAGCTTTTAAACTGTTGGAAAGAACCCATAATTGAATAATCAACTAACATTAATGTCCACAACTACCGCATGAATGAAATAACAAATACACTGAAAGTATTTGGACTTATGGCCATACAAGGGTTCACTTAACAAAATAATGTCTTACATACATCGGCTCGCAGGCTGGCCACACATGACAAAAATAAAATACAACTATACGCTTTGGCCTTCGAGGGCCAGCTCAGCAACATGGGCTTCAGCCCGCTATTTGGTACTCGGCTCCGCAGCACCTACAAGCAACATTCCACCACACGATGACAAACAAAGTAACGGTCAGCCAAAGCCGATCAAATTATAACGACCCCACCCCTTACTCGGGGCGGCGGTGCTCCTTCCCTGCAGTATATTAGCCCAGATAAACAATAAAGTACAACCATTCTTCGCCACAGGTGTAGGCTCGCATGGCCAAACACCCCGTGCACTCAGGGCACATTATCGGTGAATCCGGTCAATTCCGTGGCTTCACCACCATCCTCGGGATGGCAACAACGTGAGCATTTTAGCCTTTCTGACCACCGTCTAAGGCTCCCGACTATGCCAACGTCCAGTCCCTATTTTGGGTCTCTCGCACCGAACCACATTGCTCGGGTCTGATTCCACTTGCCCATTGCTCACTCCACCTTGTCACTTTAAGACGTACGCGCGGGCCAATCTTCTCTCGGATCCCAAATCATTCCCAAACAACACATAACCCAGTTATGTTCAAGGTCAAATCCCGGGCCGCCAAGTTAGCAGAATCACATTTCCGCTCAGTTTTTCGGGTGCGCCTTGGAGTTAATCCCCAAGGATCCCTGCTGCAATCTACCGCATAGAAACCCAAAAATAAAAAGCACTGAGTCTTCTCCGGCAAACCATACAAAATTCAACATCACCGATCCAAACCAACACGTCCGGGTAGGCTTCACAGACAATGCCTATGTCCGTACTACGGTTCCGAACTCTATATGCAATACAAGGGGGACTATTCTCTTCTACCCCAAGGAACACCACACACTCCCCTCACACTCGCGGGAGAGGGTTTCCTTATGAAAAAGAAGGAGAGCTTCACATGCTCAAGTAGAGAATCGTTACCCTTATAGTACGCTTTTGCGCCATGGAAAAACTACACGGATAGAAAGCTTCGTAATGGAATTTCCTCCGCAGATCCGCTCTCGGTTCTCAAATCGGTGCTCCGATGGTCTGCCGGTGGCCGGAATCCTCCTCTTTCTTCCTCCTTGCTCTATCCCCTCTCTAACTTCTTAGAAAGAGAGTGCTTAAGAGAAAAATGAGGAATTAAACCCCCATTCCCGGCCTTAACAGAGCAGGAACACATCTGGGCCGTCAGATCTTACTTAAAGAAAATGAACGGCTCAGATCCGCACAAAATTCCTCAAACCTGGGCCGAACACAGCCTCGCACACGGCCGTGTCCCAGGCCATGTGCCTCGCTCCAGACACGATCGTCGAGCACAGAAGAGGACACGGGTCAAGACACACCTGTGTCTCAACCTGACATGCCCGTGTCGGTTTCCGACACGCCCGTGTCCCTGGGGCGTGTTACCAGTAATCGCCACGCCAACTGACACGACTCATGGGAACACGGGTGGTGACATGGGTATGTACATGCCCGTGTCCATTGACACGCCCGTGTCATGCTGTCGTGTTTCCTATCGTGTCCTTCTCTGGATACAGCCGGCCAACACAAAGAAACACACGGCCTTGGACACGTCCGTGTCCCAGGCCGTGTACCCCTATACTGCTCCCAAAAATTCTCTTGGACGAGACCAGTTTGATTACGATTTTTGGGGCGTTATAATGTCTGTTGGATTCTCCTTGGTATCGATATTCTTCAAAAGAATCTCGGTTGTCTCGATCAAGTCTCAAACAAAAAGGTACCTACATCAATGTGCTTGGTACGAGCATGATGCACTAGACTGGTCGCCAAGAAAATTGCGTTTTGGGTGTCACAAAAGACTGTTAAAGCCTTATGCTCCACACCCAGATCATCCAATAGGCCTTTAATCCAGATAGTCTCCTCCATAGCTCTTATCACTATCATGTATTCAGCCTTTGTTGTAGATAAAACCATTGTCGACTGGAAATTCGACCACCGACTTACTGGACCTCCTACCAATGTGAATAAATATCTGGTCGTAGACCTGCGCCTATCTATATCACCTGCATAGTCTGAACTAGTGTAGCCCATACACAACCCAACACTGGATTGTTGCCTCTTATACACTAAACTAACATTAATTGTACCCTTGAGATACATCGAATCCACTTAACTGCCTGCCACTGACCATGGTCGGGATCATGCATGAATTTGCTCACCACGCCAATAGCTTGTGTAATATCTGGACTTGTACAAACCATGAGATACATCAAACTGTCCACAGTGCCGACATACAGAATTAGCGTCATTCTCTTCCTCTCTTGGTTGTCTTTAGTACACAAGTTAACACTCAATTGAAAATGCGCTGCCAATGGTAGAGCCACTGCCTTAGTAGTGTCATCAATCTCAAACCTCTTCATCACATTCTCAATATACGCTCTTTGAGTGAGCCAAACCTTTCCAGCTTTCATATCCCTGCAGATTTCCATCCCGAGAATTTTGTGAGCCTCACCTAACTCCTTCATCTCAAACTATTTTAAGGGCTGTCTCTTTATTCTATCAATATCTCACTGACTTGAAGCGGCAATCAACATATCATCAACATACAATAGAAGATAGATGAACTCATCAGTAGCCAATTTCTTGAAATATGCATAGTGATCATTCTGACTCCAAGTGTACTTTTGTCCCAGCATAAACTGATCGAACTTTCTGTACCACTGTATCAGAGGCTGCTTCAAACCATAAAGCGACTTGTCCAATTTTCACACCAAGTCACTTTGTGCCTCATATCTAGGTGGTTGTTTCATATAGATCTCCTCTTGCAAATCTTCATGCAAAAATGCTGTCTTCACATCAAGTTGCTCCAAAATCAGACCATACTGCGCTACTAAGGCTAAGAGAACATGGATCGATGGATGCTTGATAATTAAGGAAAACACCTCCTCATAATCAATACCTTCATGTTGAGCAAAGTCTTTGGCTACCAATCTTGCTTTGTATCGCACATCAGCAGCTTCATGAGATCCTTCTTTCTTTGTATACACCCATGTTGATCCAATTGCTTGTATACCTAGAGGTAACTTCACTAATCTTCATGTAGCATTTTTATTTAGAGAAGTCATCTCTTCATCCATCACATCCCTCCAAAAATATTCTTCAGGACTATCTACAGCCTCCTTGAAGTGACAAGGGATTTCAACCTCAGATGTTGAAAGTGCAAATGCAATGTGGTCCCTCAACCAAGCTAGTTTCGGGACATTTTGCCTCCTAGTCCGGCTTCTGGCAATAGAATCCTGAACCTGACTCCCTGCCTCCACTTCCTCCACATTCTGATCATCAGTGTCTGATACCTCATCAGCAGTCTCATCATAAACCTCTTCAGTAGTGCGGGGAATTGGTGGAATAAATGGAGTCGCATCAAACACCTTCTAATCAATAGTAGTGATCAACTACAAACTCTCCACTTGATCTGAGTCACGAGGCTTCAACAAACTCACCTCGGCAAAAGTAACATCGCTGCTAATTAAAATCTTCCTCTCTGCATGATCATACAGTTTGTAGCCTTTGACTCCATGCCTGAAGCAAATGAAGATTAATTTCTTTTCCCGTGGTTCCAATTTGTCATTCTTGACATGATAATAAGCTGGACACCCAAACAATTTCGTTTGCATATAATCTCTAACAGGATGCCCCGACCACATCTCTTTTGGCATCTTCTTACCAATAGCAGCAGAAGGCAGACGGTTCACCAAGTGACAAGTGTAGTCAATGCCCACAACACAGAAAATCCTGCCTAACCCAACATTAGACAACATGCATCAAACCTTCTCCACTAAAGTCTGGTTCATGCGCTTTGCCACCCCGTTCTGCTGGGGTGTCTCACTAACTATGAAATGATCCTCTATAACTGATCTCTGGAACTCTTGAAAGAATGCTTTTGACGAGTATTCGCCTTCATTGTCTAATCTGATATATTGAATCCTTTTACCAGTCTGGTTCTCAATCCACTTTTTCCAAGTCACAAATATCTCCAGAACGCTGCTCTTATTCTTCACGGTGTGCACCCAAATATATCTGTGGAAACCACCCGTCGCCACACATCTTCCCAAAACCCCGAGGTGATGGTAAGGGGGGATGGGGGTACATGAACACAAAGGACCGCCTACTGCAGGTGATGTGCGACTAACCCCAACCACAGGACCGCGGGGATATTCCGCCACACAAGGGGGCCCACCGGGGTCAACACCCCGACCAGGAACGCGATGGGGAAGCCCAAATATGCAGTCCCACACACACGTGTCCTGCTGGCTAATATAATCTCAACACACCCCCGCAGTAGGACAACCTCGCTCTGATACCATGTGGAAACCACCCATCACCACACATCTTCCCAAAACCCCGAGGTGATGGTAAGGGGGACGGGGGTACATGAACACAAAGGACCGCCTACTGCAGGCGATGTGGGACTAACCCTAACCACAGGACCGCGGGGATATTCCGCCATACAAGGGGGGCCCACCGGGGTCATCACCCAGACCTGGAACGCGATGGGGAAAGCCCAAACATGCGGTCCCACACACACGTATCCTGCTTGCTAATATAGTCTCAACACACCCCCGCAGCAGGACAACCTCGCTCTGATACCATGTGGAAACCACTCGTCACCACACATCTTCCCAAAACCCCGAGGTGATGGTAAGCGGGGACAGGGGTACATGAACACAAAGGACCGCCTACTGCAGGAGATGTGGGACTAACCCCAACCACAGGACCGCGGGGATATTCCACCATACAAGGGGGCCCACCGGGGTCAACACCCAGACCTGGAACGCGATGGGGAAAGCCCAAACATGCAATCCCACACACACGTGTCCTGCTGGCTAATATAATCTCAACACACCCCCGCAGCAGGAAAACCTCCCTCTGATACCATGTGGAAACCACCCGTCACCACACATCTTCCCAAAACCCCGAGGTGATGGTAAGGGGGGATGGGGGGTACATGAACACAAAGGACCGCCTACTGCAAGCAATGTGGGACTAACCCCAACCACAGGACCGCAGGGATATTCTGCCATACAAGGGGGCCCATCGGGGTCAACACTCAGACCTGGAACGCGATGGGGAAAGCCCAAACATGCGGTCCCACACACATGTGTCCTGCTGGCTAATATAGTCTCAACATGTGGAAACCACCCGTCACCACACATCTTCCCAAAACCCCGAGGTGATGGTAAGGGGGGACGGGGGTACATGAACACAAAGGACCGCCTACTGCAGGCGATGTGGGACTAACCCCAACCACAGGACCGCGGGGATATTCCGTCATACAAGGGGGGCCCACCGGGGTCAACACCCAGACCTGGAACGCGATGGGGAAAGCCCAAACATGTGATCCCACACACACATGTCCTGCTGGCTAATATAGTCTCAACACACCCCCGCAGTAGGACAACCTCGCTCTGATACCATGTGGAAACCACCCGTCACCACACATCTTCCCAAAACCCCGAGGTGATGGTAAGGGGGACGGGGGTACATGAACACAAAGGACCGCCTACTGTAGGCGATGTGGGACTAACCCCAACCACAGGACCGCGGGGATATTCCGCCATACAATGGGGCCCATCGGGGTCAACACCCAGACCAGTAACGCGATGGGGAAGCCCAAACATGCGGTCTCACACACATGTGTCCTGCTGGCTAATATAATCTCAACAATATCTAAAATAATCGTCAATGAAGGAGATAAAGTATTGTTGCCCAATGAAAGATTATTTCTTTGTTGGACCCCAAACATCTATCTGAACATAATTTAAAATACTTTTCATACTGTGGACGGCAGTGACAAAAGATTCTCGTATCTTCTTGACAATCACACAATGATCACAAAAATCCAATTTGCAGCTTTTCGCTCCCTTAATCAATCTTTTCCTTAAAAGAGCCTGGAGGGAAGCCTTGTAACACCTCCATCCGTCACATGAAATATAACAGAGGGTCTGGTCGGGGCCCCACGCCATATTCTACAGACTGTCAGTGGGGTTACAGGTTAAATAATAAAAATTAAATGAATCCTAACTCAGAGCATTCTAGCGGAAGCTTTATGGGTTAAATTGAACTCAAGTCAGGCGAATGTCCACTAATATATATAACAGGAATGTTTTACACAAATACACAAAAGTTCTGGCCTTAAGGACTTATAATTTTCCTTCAACAAGGTGGTTTACAAACATTGGCTCGCAGACCGGCACACATGAAAATAATAAAATTCTTCACTTGGCCTTCGAGGGCCAGTATAGCATCAAGGGCTGCAACCCGTAATTTCTGCTCGGCTCTCCAGCACCTGTACAGGGACAATCCACCACAAGGATGAAAAATAAGGCAATGGTCAGCTTTAGCTAAACAATTTATAACGACTCTACCCCATATCCAGGGAAACAGTATTTCATCCCTGCATGCATAACAACCATATATATACATCACAAGAAGGCACAACTCAAGACCCATTCAATACATCACAAATGCCTGCATCAACTGCCAAACGTTCTATGCACTCAGGGCGCATTCTCGGTGTACTGGCAATATCTAGCCTCACCATCGTTCAGAGGTCCGAGACATAATGGTAAACTTAGAGCATTCCAGTATTTCCAGCACACTGCATAATACTCTCATTATGCGTACCACCACACTGAAACCAATTACTTTAGGCATTCGAGTCGGACCGACATAACGCGGGTACAGTTTAGCCATAGCCCGTTGCTCAAATCGTCATGTTAACACCGATGGTCATAGCCATCATGGCAAACAACAAGATGCGGGTCAGCCTCACCTTGCCCATAATTCAAATCATAACCAACATTATGTTCAATGGCTCTCAAGACCATCAAACATGGGCATCGTGGCTCACAGCTCACCTGCTAGCCACACGGTCTCCATGAGACAGGCTACACAAGTATAATAATATTTGGGATCTATTGCCAGCGATAGCAACTATCGCCTGGCATTAACATAGAATTTCTCTTTTTGTACCCAGACCCAGCCACAATTGGAACATCTGTCCAGAAAAACGTGAAACATTCTACAGTGCTAGGAAAACTAAGCTTTCACAAAATGTAGCTCATAAGAATCTATCGCTAGTGATACTCACTGTCACCCGACAATATCCAACGATTATCACAACCATGGTATTTTCAGGCTATTTTCCTAGAGAGTGTCTCCAGTACTTCTTGCTACTCCCATTCACAGGCATTACCCTTCGGACTCCATAAACTACCCGTTTATACTCAAAGTCTTCTCCGGTGCACAAATAAAACATCACCAATCCAAACTAAACTGTCTGGATGGGCTTCACATAGCATTCCTATTCCGTATTGTGATTTCTGGATTCTATATGCAAAACTACCTGGGGATATCACGTATCAACCCATCGAAATTCCCTTCACTTTTCCACCTTTTGGTGGGGGATTCCAAGCATATGCAAAAGGAGGACTTCACTTGTCCAAGAAGGAAGATCGTTACCCTTATTGATTGCTTGGGAGCCATGCCCTTGTTTTTTGATCCGGATGGAACTGAGCATAACAGCTTCCTCTCCGCGGATCTAGCGTTGATTCGAAATTCCGATCACAAATAAACCTTGGATCGCTTCTCCTTTTCCCTCAAGAATCTCAAGAACTAAGAGAGAGTGTATGAGAGAGAAAAATGAGAATGAAATCTCAAAGCCAACCCTTAAAAGCGAGCTACCGCCGCGCGGTATCAAAGGCAGTCGCCTCTTGGCCCAATGGACATTGCTCTGTCATCCAAAACAACCTCCACCTTACTGCCACGTGGCAAGGTACCGCTGCGCGTTAAGTTACTACCGCCAAGCGGTACCTTCCCGAGGCATCAGTCAATTTAATCAGCCATCGCCGCGCGTTAGCTCACTACCTCCGCATAGTACTCACTCCACGATTCATCAAAAACATTGAGTGCATCGAGTGGTTTCACCACGCGATAGCCCACTACCGCCGCGTGGTAGATACTCGGGATGAAGTTGATTTAATTTAAGGGCTAACACCGACGTTAACACTAGCTCCGCGCATTAACTTCCAATCCTTCCTTTTTTTAGGATTGTTGGGGCATTACAAGCCTCTCCAGCATGAGACAATCTCATATGCCACAAAGTACTATCATCTAAAGAATCATCAGAAATGACCACTATCCCAGTAACTGTATTCCCCTGAAGATAATATAGATTGTGGTGTCGAACTCCTCTCATTAAAACCAAAGCTCCACGACTGATCTTCAGAACTCCTGCCTCGATCACTACCTTGTAGCCCTTGGCTTTTAAAGCCCCAACAGACAATAAATTCTTCCTGATATCCGGAACATATCTGACCTCTATCAAATCTCTCACCGCTTTATCATGCATCTAAACCAGAATACTCCCAACACCAAATAGTACGACAAGTCTGATCATTGCTCATAACAATAGCACTAATATCCAAAGACTTGTAAGTACAGAACCACTCCCGATTGGGACAAATGCGATAGGTAGCACCCGTGTCCAAAATCCAATATGAATCTTCAGTAAGTAAATATTGTGGGGTAACAGCAAGTGATACATCAGACTCATCATCACTGATAATCTTCTGAGTAATCTGGGCTTTCAACTCTGAGGAAAGCCCCTTATTTTTCTCCTTTAACTTGGGTCAATCTTTCTTCTAGTAATCTGTCTCTAAACAGAATGCGCACTGATTGCGCCTAAGATTACGACCACGTGAATTGCCATGCTTTTGAGTAATGTTACTGGTCTTCTTGTGCCAATTTTTCTTTTTCTTAGATCTGCCTCGATGAGACACAAGTGCTTCGGCCGAATCCACCTTCAACGACTCTTTATCTCTTCGACGGAACTCGTGATTCCATAATGTCGTAGAAACTTCACTATACTTTAAGACCTCCTTCTCATGAATGAGAGACATCGTGAAGTTCTCATACTCATCTGTAAGTGAATTCAATAGAAGGAGTGTCTTGTCTTCATCGCCAACATCCTCATCCAAATTCAACCAATCTGATAACAACTTTGTAAACTCGTTCAAATGCTCATCAATCGAGACTACATGTCTCATCTGAAAACAGTACAATCGACGCTTCATGTGGAGACAATTCTTCACTCTCTACGTGAGATATTTGTTATCCAGCGTCCTCCAAAGGTTTCCCGCAGACGTCTCCAACATAACTCCATATTTGATCTCCTGAGTCAAACAATTTCTGATCAACCCACAAACACTCTGATTCATCTTCGACCAAGCTTTTTCATTCAACCCATCAGTACATTCATCACTATCAAGAACATCCTCCAAATTAAGAGAGCATAATGCATCCATCACCTCGTACCGCCACATGTCAAAATTGTCCTTTCTATCAAATTTAGTAACATCAATTTTGATGAGATGTGAACCCGTTTGATGGATCATAGATTCTACGGCCCCAAAATCTCCCTTTTTTCCGGACAATAATAACAAGAAATCCAAAAAAATCAAAACAACATTTTTTTGTTAATATTAATCCAAACAAAAAAAATAAATTTTGTTACCTCTTCTCTTCTGGATCATGACTCCAAGAAAAAAACTCTATATGTTCTTATTTCTAAAATGATGTGTATTTTAAGAATGTTTACCATACCTTTTATGCTCACTACTTGTGCTTGATCATGATTATTTAATTTCTCAACAAGTGGTAAAATATGGTTTATTAAGTGGTATTTCATTTTAATTACTTCCTCTTTGTTTATCATTATATTACTTTATTCAATCTTGCATTCATTTTTTCTCAACAAGTGGTAGAGTGGTATCTATGAACTTGTGATAAAGCAATATTTATAGTTATTTTAATATAGTTTTTATTTAATAAATAATTACTTTTATTTATTTTATATTAATATTTGTATTAATTACTTTATTTTCTTATTTTAGGTTAATTTGGGCGATAAATTACATATTGAAGCTGAGAGGATTAATCATTAGAAGAAGCTGAGAAAATTAGGAAAAATCACAAGTACACGGCCCCAAGTCACGGGCGTGACATGGGGGCATGACCACTGTCACGGCCGTGCCTCCCACCAGATGTTCCAGAATTGCATTCCACGTCATTTAAAGTTACACGCCCCTAGGTCACGGGCATGACAATGGGAGTGAAATCGGACACGGGCGTGAGCGGTAGAAGGAGCTCCAGAATTCATTAACACGTCAGTTTAAACGTTATACGCCTAGTCATGGGCGTGACACATTTGCTTGACAACCAGCTCTGGGCACGACGCGTCATTAAGAAGACAGTTTCTGATCCGAGCCGTTCCAAGCTTACACGCCCTAGGTCACTGGAGTGACCTAGGGGCGTGACCTCTTCTGCAACTACCAGATTAACTTCCGTCATTTCGAGTTCCCGTCGTTTCCAGCAACAGTCATGACACGCCCTAGGTCACAAGCGTAACCTAGAGGCGTGACCCGCAAAACAACAGATTTTGGCGGTTTTTCTCCAACATTCCCGGGCTTTCAAGATGATGTTTTCGTACTTACACGCTCTCTAGTCACGGGCAAGACATAGGGGCGTGACTCTACAGAAAATTTATTATAAATTCCAGACATTGTCAGGAGCTTTGGAGGGCGAGATTAGAGTTAGATTTTAGTAGTATACTTTTAAATATTTTGCATTTCTTTCTTGTACTTTTCCATTTCATAGTGTAGTTTTTTTTCGTAATTTTAATTCAAGCACTTTCCTATTAGCAATAATGTTCTGCTTTTCTTCCTTTGTATTTTTCTTTATCATGCCAAGTTGCAAAATTTCATTAGCAGTTGATAATGATAAACTTTGGAATAAAATAAACTTTTCTTATTTGTCAAACTCTATTTTTCACTTCGATTTATCTTTGATATTAGATGTGTCGAATTCACATTTCATGAATGTTGTTGGGTACATTGGAATAAATGTACCTGATTTGAAGAAGCCTCACCCTACTCTATGATATACATCAAAATGTATTTGATGTGTTTTGAGTTTAGTTGTGCAGGTTAAGTATTTGCAGGGAAAGCTGAAAAGTTTCTAAGTACATGTGTCGACACCCAGACGAAATGTGTCGACACTTAAGAAGACTTGTGTCGACACCCAGAGAAGCAGTGTCGATACTTGGAGTAATTGTGTCGACACCAGGAATGCAGAGTAGACACCAGACGGAGAATGTCGACACATACAGCATGTGTCGACACACAATGAAGAAATGTCCAGAGAAGCTGTGTCGACACTTAGAAGCAGTGTCGACACCCAGAGGAACTTTGTCGACATCAAAAGTGTCGACACTTGGAGGCTGTATCGACACTCAGCAAAAGTTCAACAAATTTTAAGTACAAGTGTCGACATAATGAAGAATGTGTCGACACACAGCAGAAGACTCAACACATGAAGAAAGTGTCGACACTTGGAGGCTGTGTCGACACTCAGCAAATTTCAACAGAGTCTAAGTCCAAGTGTCGACACAAAGGAGATGTGTCGACACTCAGCCAAAGTCTCAACACAAGAAGAATGTGTCGACACAAGGAGAAGTGTCGACACTCAGCAAGTATCAACACAGAAGGCAGGTGTCGACACTAAGAAAATGTGTCGACACTCAGCAAGTATCAACACAAGAAGATGTGTCGACACAAAGGAGTTGTGTCGACACTTACAAGAATTCAACTAAGTATTAAAGAACAAGGAGTTGTGTCGACACACAGGATCAGTGTCGACACATGTTGAAGAAGCAGTGTTGAGAAGAAATTTCTACAACACAAGAAGTTGTGTCGACACCTTGAAGGCTAGTGTCGACACTTAGTCAACTTGTGTCGACACTTAGTCTATCAGTGTCGACACTTAAAGACAGACTGTCTCGACACTTTCAGACAGTTACAGAAAATTCAAGAAGTGACTGGATGACTTGACAGCTGTCATTCCAGCCGGTCTACTGCAACTGTCAGAGTTGTCAGAAAGTCGTTAGAAACCGGATCAGCCGGTCACCATGAAGAAGGCCTATATAAAGGCTTTTTATGTCAACAGAAGAAGAGTGATCAAGTAATTCATTGAAGAATCAATTCAAGTGAAGGTCTAAGTAGTTGGAGAGAGAGAGCTCCTTCCAAGAAGACAGCTGTTGAACCAGGCTGTAAAGAAGGGTTCAGATTGAGATCTGAATCTTAATTTAGCAGTGATTGAAGATCAGCTGCATAGAGAATCAACCTTATTGTGTTATATATTCAAGAAGCTTTGAAGAAAGCCAAGTGAGGTTGATCTCAACAAAGTTCTTCCAAGAACTCATCAAGAAACCTGTCAACTCTTCTCTCTCATTCTGAGTTGTAGGTTTACACATTGTATTTTTAATTTCTTGTAGGATCCTTAGGGATCTGAGTTGTAAGCCTGAAATTATAAAGGATGAGTGGTAGGGCCTGTGTGCCTGAGTGTAGGAGATCCATTTCTCTGAGTGTAGGCCTTGTTGAAGGCTGAGTGTAGGCCTTGTTGAAGGCTGAGTGTAGGTCTTTATGAAGACTGAGTGGTATGGCTGTTGAGCCTGAGTTGTAAGAGTGGGATCACTCTGAGCTGTAGGAACCTGTTTGGGGTTCTGAGTGTAAGATCTGAGGAATAGTGGAGGAGTTTGGCTGAATCTAGTATACTACTAGATAGGCGAAGGGGGAAAGTGGATGTACCCAGACCTTGGGGAACCACTATAAAACTGTGTGTACTCTGTGTGTGTATGATTCTGTGATTGCTGACTTATGTTTTGTGATATCCGTGATTAAATCTGCCTAAAAGTTTAAAAAGATTAAGGTCACCTATTCACCCCCCCCCCCCTCTAGGTGATTAGGTACAATTTCTTTCAAGTGGTATCAGAGCCAAGTTACTAAAAAAGGACATAACTGTCTGAGTAAAAGATCTTGTTGGCAGATTCAGTATAATTAAGTGCAGAATCAAGAAAATCAAGAAAATGGGTTCAACAGAGAATCACAAAGAACTTGGATCCATGAAGTTGTCAATATATAGAAAGGAGATTTTTGGCATCTAGAAAGAAAAGGTTAGACTATTTATGGAAGCCTCTGACCCTAGAATCTATATCACAGTCAAAGAAGGGTCATATGTGCCTATGAAAGTATCAGTCCTGGATGCAAATCAGAGAACTCCTAAGGACTTTTCAGAGATGACAAAAGATGAAATTATTCTGGCCACTATGGACAAGAGGGCTCAGAATATTATTGTGAGTGCAATAGAGATGCCACATTCCAGAATTTGATTCACTGTAAAATATCAAAGGAAATGTGGGACACACAGATAGTGTACATGGAGGGCTCTGAAGAAGTTAGACAGGACAGAAAGTCTTTGTTAAACCAAGAATATGAGAGCTTCAGACAAGACAGGTCTGATAGTATAACAGAATGCTACAAGAAATTCTATAGGATAGTTAATGAGTTAATGTCCTGTGGAAGATAATTCAGCAACTATGAGCTGAATGATAAGTTCTTGAGATCCCTAACTAAAGACTGGGATACTAAGATTTGTGTCATAAGGGAAATGGCCAAGTTAGCAGATATTCCTCCTCCAACATTGTTTGGAAAGCTGTTATCCTATGAAATGCAGCTAATGGTAAGGAAAGAAGAGGAGAAGACTATCAGAGTTGAGCATAAAGAAAGAGTTGTGGCATTCAAGACAGAAGCCACCAAGAAATATAAAAGTAAGTCTCCATCTCCTCCTCCAAAAGTTGCTGGTACTGAGTCAGATGAATCAGAAAGTAGGAATTCTGAAAGCAGTGAGAGTGATGAGGACTTTGCAGCTTTCACAAGACATTTTCAGAAGTTTCTTAAGTAAAAACAGTGGAGGTCTAAGCCATCCACTTCACCGAAGTCATCAAAGTATGACAGGAGAAAGCCCAAGACAAGTAAAATAACATCTTCAAAGATAGTCTGTTATTGTTGTAACAAACAGGGACATGTTGTTGCTGACTGTCCAGAGAAGAGGAGAGAGTCAACAGATAAGAAGAAGACTCAAATCAAGGGCAAGAAGGAAAGGTCCTTTGTTGCTAAAAAGGACAAAAGTCTGTCAGATATGTCTTCTTCAGAAACTGATTCAGAAGCTGAAGCTTACATTGGACTGTTTGCTGAAGACGAGGAAGAGGAGTTCATCCAGTTAATGAACTCTATATATGAACATGAGGACAATCAATGCCAGGGACTGATGGCCTTATCAGAAGGAGATAAAATCCAGGATCAGCTTGGACCTAGTCAGGTACAAAATTGTTCTTCAAGTTCAGTTTCTTGTGCTGGTTCAGAATCAGATTCATCAGCATCAAGTGATGAGAGTGAATCTGAATCTGAAGGAGATATTCATCAATTGATTGATGAATATAGAGTAGTGTTGCAAGCTTTGAAGAAAAGCAAATCCTTGGCCAAAAGTCAGGCTAAGGAAATTGACAGTCTTAAAGTTGCTGCAACTGATTTTGATAAGTTGATTGATCAAAAACTAAATGAAATAGCCAGGCTGGAGAATATAAATGTTATTCAGATGGGGACTATAACATTTAAAAATGATCAAATCAGAAATCTGGAGATTAGTCTTCAGAAAGAGAGAGACATAGTTGCAAGGTTTTCTAAACCAAAGTCTGTACTACCTTTGATAGATGAATTTGTACATCAAAAGGGTAAAACTAGATTAGGGTTTACAAAACCTGCTAGGACTGTTCACTCCAAGTCTAAGGGCAAAGCCCCAGTACTCAACAAGCCTGCTGAAGATAAAACAGCCAGGGTTGTACCTAAGCAAAGGTACAACAGATTTGAGTGCTGGTGTTGTGGCAAGGTTGGCCACTTTGCCATAGACTGTTGTCACAATTCAAGTGCCAAGGTGAGTAGCAATCTGCCTGCTAAAAAAGCTACAGGTAGCTTTGTTAAGAAGCAAACTAACCAGCACCAAGGACCCAATAATTCTTTGGGTTCTAAGGTTAACTAATCTGTTTTGCAGGTGAGTCCAAGTGTCCATGCCCCAATATGGTACTTGGACAGTGGATGTTCCAGGCACATGACTGAAACTAGGGGATTGCTAAAGGATTACACACCAATCAAGGATGGTCCTAAAGTCACCTTTGGTGGTTCTGAAAAAGGAATCATCAAAGGTTTTGGTAACATTTCTAGCAACCTTATAACAATTACTCAAGTGGCTTATGTTAAAGGTTTGAAACACAGCCTTATTAGTATAAGTTAGCTGAGTGATTTAGGATATGACATCTCATTTGTCAAAGATGGTTGTCATATCAGGAGATCAAATGATCAAGAGATCATTCCGACTGGTTATAGGAAGAGAAATGTTTATTGTCTAGACATTATGTATGAGAACAATGTTTCTCCTGTGTGTCTTGTAGCTGATGAGAAAGTATCTCATTGTGTCAAATGGCACAAGAGGCTAGCCCATCTTAACTATAAGATAATTGGCCAACTCTTTAGCAAAGAGTTAGTGAGGAATGATCCTCAGGTTAAGTGTATTAAAGATGGGATATGTTCAGGTTGTCAAAAGGGCAAGCAGACTAGATCCACCTTTAATAGCATTGAGAACAAAGATGTTGTGAGGTATTTATACCTCTTGCATATGGATCTTTTTGGTCTTATGCTAGTTCACAGCCTAGGTAGGAAGGTCTACACATTTGTGGTTGTATATGACTACTCAAGGTTTTCCTGGGTGTTCTTCCTTAGACAGAAATCTGAAACTCCAAGTATCTTATACAGCTTTGTTAAACAAATTCAGAATGAAATGAACAGTACAGTGGTCAAAATCAGAAGTGACCATGGTACTGAATTTCAATCTGACAGTATGACAAAACTGTGTGAAGAATTTGGAATTTTTCAGGAATTCTCTTCACCAAGAACACCTCAGCAAAATGGCATTGCTGAAAGGAAAAATAGAACCTTGATTGAGGCTGGTAGAACCCTATTAAGTGACACATCTCTCCCAGAATATTTCTGGGCTGAGGCAGTAAACACTGCATGTCATGTAATTAATAGGGCTACTATCACCAAGAGCCACAATAAGACCCCCTATGAGATTGTGAAAGGCAGAAAACCAAATTTATCCTATTTCAGGATTTTTGGTTGTAAATGTTATATACTTAACAATAGTAAGTCTTACTTGACCAAGTTTGCTGCCAAATCCCAAGAGGGGATCTTTGTTGGGTACAGCAACAACAGTAAGGCTTATAGAGTCTACAACTTGACTACTCAAGTTGTAGAAGAGTCAGTCCATGTAGTATTTAATGAAGCTAGACTCATTAACAATGAATTGTCTAGTAGTATTTACAGCTCCACATGTGTGACTAAGAAGATGGACAAGCTCACTATTGAAGAAGGATCTACTGCAAGTCAGCATGTGGATGATAGTGGTTGTTGTCCAGGGGGAGTACTAGATGCACCTAATGTAGAAGAAGATCAAGGGGTGCAGCAAGTTGAAGAAGCTGAAGGAGTACAACCTGAAGACAGGCTGCCTCCAGCTAATAGACATCTAAAAGATCATCCAGCCAATCAAATTATTGGTGATCTCAGACAAGGGGTACAAACAAGGAGCAGAAATCTAAGTTCAGTACTCTACTCCAACTTCCTATCCCAATTTGAGCCAAAGAAATTTGAAGAAGCCATCCTAGACCCTCATTGGATTGAGGCAATGCAAGAGGAGCTGAACTAGCTCAAAAGATTCAAAGTCTGGGAGCTTATTCCTAAACCAAAAGACCACAACATAATTGGAACTAAGTGGATCTTTAGGAACAAAATGGATCAACATGGAGTGATTATCAAGAATAAAGCAAGACTGGTTGCTAAGGGATATAGGCAGGAAGAAGGTATTGACTTTGATCAAACTTTGCTCCAGTAGCCAGACTGGAGGTCATAAGGATGTTCCTGGCCTATGGAACCTATCAAGGGTTTAAAGTATACCAAATGGATGTTAAGTCAGCTTTTCTGAATAGAAATCTGAAGGAAGAAGTCTATGTGGAACAGCCATCAGGTTTTGTTGATTCAACTAAATCTAATTATGTCTATAGACTTAGAAAGGCTTTGTATGGGTTAAAACAAGCCCATAGGGCTTGGTATGAAACCCTGTCTAGTTTCCTTATTGAGAATAAATTCACAAGGGGGAAATATACAAGACTCTATTCCTTAGGGAATCCAGAGGCAAGATCATCTTAGTCCAAATATATGTAGATGACATTATATTTGGGTCTATAAAAAATAGTCTTTGCAGAAAGTTTGCAAAACTTATGCAAGGACAATTTGAAATGAGCAGTATGGGGGAACTTAAGTTCTTCTTGGGTCTCCAAGTTAGACAGACTGAGAATGGTTTATCCATATGCCAGTCTAAGTTCACTCTAGAGTTGATAAGGAAGTATGGTATGGAATCATCCAGTACCATGAAAACTCCTATGGGGTCAAGTATGTCTCTTAGCAAAGATGATGCAAGGAAACCTATAGATGAGACTTTGTATAGAGGGATAGTTGGTTCCCTATTATATTTGACTGCTAGTAGACCAGATATCATGTATGCTACATGTGTCTGTGCTAGGTACCAAGCATGCCCTAAAGAATCTCATTTGACAGCAGTCAAAAGAATTCTGAGATATCTTAAGGGCACACCTTATCTAGGCCTATGGTACCCTAGGAATGGAGACTTTGAACTGACAGGTTATTCAGATGCAGATTTTGCAGGATGCAAGGAAGATAGGAAAAGTACAACTGGTACCTGTCAATTCCTAGGTGGAAGACTGATATCATGGAGTAGCAAGAAACAAACAAGTGTGGCTATCTCCACAGCAGAATCAGGGTATGTTGCTGCAGGAAGTTGTTGTGCTCAACTTCTATGGATACAACATCAGCTTGAAGACTATGGTATATAAGTAAGTAGAACACCTCTATTTTGTGATTCTACTAGTGCTATTTCTATTGCAAACAATCCTGTCTCCCATAGTAGGACTAAGCACATAGAAATAAAATACCATTTTCTAAGGGAACATGTGGAAAAAGGAGATATTTCACTAGATTATGTTAATACAGAAAATCAGCTAGCTGACATGTATACTAAGCCCTTAGATGAAACCAAATTCAATAAATTTAAAATTGAAATAGGGATGATAAACTTAGTATAGTTTATGAAAATTGGCTAAGTAAAATAGTGTCGACACACAGAGTTGTCTGTGTCGAGACAGAGAATTGGTGTCGACACTTCAGAGAAAAGGTGTCGACACATCTAGGAAGTCTGTGTCGACACTTCAGAGAATTAGTGTCGACATATGCAGGGTAGGTGTCTACACATCCAAGGTGGTGTCGACACTTAAGATTTACACAGAATTAGACAAGTAAAGTCTCGATTAAGTGTCGAGCTAAGTGGTGTCGACACATAAACAAGTGTCGACACATATATTCTGTCGACTATACTTGTGTCGACACATAGTTGTCGAGACATTATAAGTCAGTGTCGACACTTTTCAACAGTGTCGACACAATTTGAGTATTTTGACGCGCCCTTTCATCTTCGATTCTAGAAAGGTATAAATAGGTTTTCGTCATTGTCTGTCGACACGCTCACCAAAGTTTCGAGACCAAACTTGTGTGTCGACACCTCTCTTCTCTCAATTCAAATTACTTCAAACCCTAATGGCGCCCAAGCTAGAAGAGAATGTGAATGAAGGATATGAACTCGTGCGGCATGCTTTTGATGACACGGAACCAGAGATCAAAGGCGTGATAACCCTAATGGAAGAGACAGGGTTAGAATTTCTTATTTTCGAACCGACCAAGATATGGAAGAAAGAAGTCCTGGAATTTCTGAATGCAGCAACCCTAGATGAATCAGGACTCAAAATTAAGTCAAGAGTTCATGGGGCAAAGGTGAAGGTCTCTCCTAAGAGTCTGAGAAAGGTACTACAACTACCAAGGACAAAGGAAGAAGAAGATGTTTCTGCTTCAAAGACTAGAGAAGCACTAACATGGTGTGGATTGGACTCCAACCTGAAAATAGGTTCTGTTTTCAACAGGAAGGGAATGAATATGCAAGGCAAATTTCTATCTGAAATTGTTGGCAAAGTCATCCTGAGCAAGCCTAGAGGCCATGACAGAATCTCAGTTCACATGTTTAGCCTCATGACAAGGATTATTTTCAAACTAGAAACTGATTGGTCTGCAGTTGTGTTTGAGAAGATAAAGGAGAGTATGAAGAAGCCCAATTTGGGTAGGATTCTAAGTCTTTACCTGGCTGGTAGTATACCAGAGGTCATGAATCAAGCAGCTGGAACTAAGATTAACCACATGAGGAGAATGGATTTGAGAATCTTCTCTAGGTGGGATAGAGTCTTGACCAAGGAAATGCCAACTCCTGAGAAGGAAACACCTCTGAAGAAGAAGAAGACAACCCCTGTGACTCAAGAATCATCAAGCAGCTCTGAAGAGCAAGTTGTGTTTACTCCAGATGATGAACAAGAAACTAGAAATACTGGAAAGTCTCCAACTAGACAAGAAGATGCAGAGAGGCAGGGGGAGCTACCACAAGCAAGCCCAATTCACCAGGATTCCATCCAGGGGGAGCCCTAACTTGTGGAAGAACCAACTCCACTAGAGAGTGAACAAGTTACACACACAATACTTGAGGTAATAACTGAAATTAATGAATTAGATTTCCCTATTGACGATGATGTTTTGTCTGATTCATTACCTAATGTTAATCAGCAAACACACATACATAACCAACCCCAAGATGTTGTCATGGAGGACACATCTGTTGCTGATCAAGTAGTTGATGAGATAAGAGCTTCTCCACCCCATCCTCAACAAGAATTTACCCTAGAAGAGCTTTTTCCTGATCTTCTACAAACAGACTTTGAAGTGGAGAAGGCTACTGCTGAGGGGGAGAAGGCCCGTGTTGAGGGGGAGCATGTGGATATTATTGAGGAAACTGCAAGGAAGGAGACTGAGGTGCCAAAAGCTGCTGAAGGGCTACAAAGGACTGAGAAGGAGTTACCTTCTAGCCCTAAGAACAGGGTTGATATAGCTAGTACATCTGCATCTGAAGATGAAGAGGCTGCAAGAGCCAAGAAGAGGAAATTACAAGTCTTTAAAAGAAGGAGCCAGAATTATAAGAAAGCTTTACAAACAATTGCACCACAGCCTGCACCACAGCCAGCACCATCTACTGATTACAGTTCTCTGATGGTTGCATTACAAATAAAGATGGATGAGCAAAGCCAAGCAATAGAAAAATATATAGATGAGGGGCATAAGTCATTACAGTTTGATCTTGCACAAGATATTAAGTCAATCAGATTTGAAATGAATCTGAACAAGAAAGAGATGACTGACTGCTTCCATAAAGGAGGGAATGCAGTAGTCTTTTTGGCTACTCATCAAGAAAATATTAAGAAACAAATTGAAGACCTGGCAGTAAAGCAAGGCTATATCCTGGAAAACCAGATAAGAATGAATGACAATTTGACTGAATCACACAATGTGATAGTCACTGAGATGCAGAATCTGGCTGCTGCTCAAACTACAGTAAGGACTACTGCCCAGGAAGAGTTTGATAAGAAGTTCCAAGAGCACATCACTGCTTTTAAGACTGTTCTTGAAGACTCTAAGAAGGCAATAACTAAACAACTTCAGAAGTTCAAACCCTTCTACAAAGATGGAGTTAATTATCTGAATCATCAAATAAGATTTCAGAAAGATGATCTGAGGGACCACATTGAAAGAGAAGTCATAAGGGGGGAGAGGGTGTTAGTCAAAGCCAGCTCTGATCATGCAAAATGGATTTCAAATTCCATCAGAGCCACCCTTGGATATCCATCATTATGTGATGATGACAATATTGCAGAGTCTGGAATTAATCCTGCATATCTTGGAGGGGAGCAAGCTGAAGTGGCTCAAGTAATATACCCTCCACCAGACTTTGATATGATACATCAAGACATACAATCAATGTATAACCCTCCTGAGGGTAATCAGAAGGTCATCATAGAGAAAGTAGTTCAGCCAGTGTCATAGGCTATACTGAAAGAACAAGAGGCTTTGCAGAAAGAACAAGAAGCTCAATTGTCTAAGAAGAGATTCAGGGAGCAAGTTGAATTGAGGCCTGATTTTGAACAGTGGAGCCCCACTTCCAGGAATATTATCTTGACTGCATGGAAGGCTGCCAAGGACAATATCCAGGATAGAAACAAGTGGTATTCTGAACTGGAGTGGAGGAAGAATGAGAGTAGGCAAGAGGCAATTGTGCAATATAGAAGAAAGGCTAAGATGGGAAAGCTACCTCCTACTGCCCAGGAGCCTAGCAAGTACTTTCCAAAGCCTTATCATTACTTTGAAAGACAAAAGATCAAGGCTGAAGAGCAGAAAAAGAAGGATCTTAAAGGAAAGAAGCCTGCTGCTGCTGAAGATGCTGAAGCCCCAGTCCAAGCAAAGATACAATCAGGAAAAGGCATTGTGATCAAGGAGCCTGAGCAGCAATAGGATAGAATTTATCTTTAGTTTACAGTTGTAATCATTTGATTTTAAACTCTCTGTAAACTTTTGAATAATGAATATGTTGAAGTTGTTAGAACAATGTGGTACATGATAAATCTATTACATTAATGTTCTGTAATATTTGTGTATGTATGTTTTGCTTATACATGTTTATGTACTTACCTTGTTATATAATCATATCTTACATCATACTGTGAATTTGTTATGTATGGTGTATATCATTGACTAAGGGTTATGACTTCTCCAAATAGGGGGAGATTGTTGGGTACATTGGAATAAATGTACCTGATTTGAAGAAGCCTCACCCTACTCTATGATATACATCAAAATGTATTTAATGTGTTTTGAGTTTAGTTGTGCAGGTTAAGTATTTGCAGGGAAAGCTGAAAAGTTTCGAAGTCCATGTGTCGACACCCAGACGAAATATGTCGACACTTAAGAAGACTTGTGTCGACACCCAGAGAAGCAGTGTCGATACTTGGAGTAATTGTGTCGACACCAGGAATGCAGAGTCGACACCAGACGGAGAGTGTCGACACATACAGCATGTGTCGACACACAATGAAGAAATGTCCAAAGAAGCTGTGTCGACACTTAGAAGCAGTGTCGACACCCAGAGGAACTTTGTCGACATCAAAAGTGTCGACACTTGGAGGCTGTGTCGACACTCAGCAAAAGTTCAATAAATTTTAAGTACAAGTGTCGACATAATGAAGAATGTGTCGACACACAGCAGAAGACTCAACATATGAAGAAAGTGTCGACACTTGGAGGCTGTGTCGACACTCAGCAAATTTCAACAGAGTCTAAGTCCAAGTGTCGACACAAAGGAGATGTGTCGACACTCAGCCAAAGTCTCAACACAAGAAGAATGTTTCGACACAAGGAGAAGTGTCGACACTCAGCAAGTATCAACACAGAAGGCAGGTGTCGACACTAAGAAAATGTGTCGACACTCAGCAAGTATCAACACAAGAAGATGTGTCGACACAAAGGAGTTGTGTCGACACTTACAAGAATTCAACTAAGTACTAAATAACAAGGAGTTGTGTCGACACACAGGATCAGTGTCGACACATGTTGAAGAAGCAGTGTCGAGAAGAAATTTCTACAACACAAGGAGTTGTGTCGACACCTTGAAGGCTAGTGTCGACACTTAGTCAACTTGTGTCGACACTTAGTCTATCAGTGTCGACACTTAAAGACAGACTGTCTCGATACTTTCAGACAGTTACAGAAAATTCAAGAAGCGACTGGATGACTTGACAGCTGCCATTCCAGCCGGTCTACTGCAACTATCAGAGTTGTCAGAAAGTCGTTAGAAACCGGATCAGCCGGTCACCGTGAAGAAGGCCTATATAAAGGCTTATTCTGTCAACAGAAGAAGAGTGATCAAGCAATTCATTGAAGAATCAATTCAAGTGAAGATCTAAGTAGTTGGAGAGAGAGAGAGCTCCTTCCAAGAAGACAGCTGTTGAACCAGACTGTAAAGAAGGGTTCAGATTGAGATCTGAATCTTAAGTTAACAGTGATTGAAGATCAGCTGCATAGAGAATTAATCCTATTGTGTTCTACATTCAAGAAGCTTTGAAGAAAGCCAAGTGAGGTTGATCTCAGCAAAGTTCTTCCAAGAACTCATCAAGAAACATGTCAACTCTTCTCTCTCATTCTGAGTTGTAGGTTTACACATTGTATTTTTAATTTCTTGTAGGATCCTTAGGGATCTAAGTTGTAAGCCTGAAATTATAAAGGCTGAGTGGTACATCCTGTGTGCCTGAGTGTAGGAGATCTATTTCTCTGAGTGTAGGCCTTGTTGAAGGCTGAGTGTAGGCCTTGTTGAAGGCTGAGTGTAGGTCTTTGTGAAGACTGAGTGGTAGGGCTGTTGAGCCTGAGTTGTAGGAGTGGGATCACTCTGAGCTGTAGGAACCTGTTTGGGGTTCTGAGTGTAAGATCTGAGGATCTGAGGAATAATGGAGGAGTTTGGCCGAATCTAGTACACTACTAGATAGGCGAAGGGGGAAAGTGGATGTACCCAGACCTTGGGGAACCACTATAAAACTGTGTGTACTCTGTGTGTGTATGATTCTGTGATTGCTGATTTATGTTCTGTGATATCTGTTATTAAATCTGCCTAAAAGTTTAAAAAGATTAAGGTCACCTATTCACCCCCCCCCCCCCCTCTAGGTGATTAGGTACAATTTCTTTCAAATGTACAGCCCCGTGTCTGGCGAGTGAGGTCGCCAAGGACCATACCGGGCGATTCAGATCGTCCAAGAAACAGGCGGGCCCAGCCAAGGATGGGAGATTGTGGGCGAGCTCGGCAAGGAGAAGCCGAGCCCGAGCTCGGTATTCGCCGGCCGCAAGCTCGGTATTCGCCGGGCTAAGCCAGGATTCGTCGAGCTCTGGTCGACTAATGGAGGCCGACTGATGGGCGAGCTCGCCATCCCGAATCGCGCTCGCCGACGGAGCTCGGCAACAACCGGCGAGCAGGATCTGTCGAGGTGGCCAGACTTCCCAGCTCGCCCAGATATGTGAGGTGCCTTTTTACTGTTTTGCCCCCGCTGGTCTGCCTATAACCCTTCAAAATAGCGGAGTTTGGCTGTTGGCAGACCCATCCAAGGGTTTTTGGTAAATTCAGGTCAGTTCATTTGGGTTATTGGCAGTTCAGATTCTAAAAACTATAAATAGGACCCAAGGGGTACCCCAAAAGGCATGCTTCATGTGCTCTCCTACTCCAGTTTTTAAGTGCTTTCTGAGGGTACCTTAGCTCGGCCTCTGGCTAAGGAGGGGAAGCGCTCTCAGAACTTCCGGGTGTGTGGTGGGTCCTCCCCGCCGATCCCTTGTGTCGGTTCCTCTTGCTTCTTTTGTTGTTTTACTTGCAGGAGCAAAGTAGGCGCGCGACCACCCCTTCCCCGAGGGCAAACTCCACAGGAGACCGAGATTTCAGTTTCAACATTTTGGTGCGGTGAGCGTGAAGCGTGGTCAGTGCTGAAAAGATTCAGCAAGTCCGATGACAGGAGGACAGGGATCTGTCAGGCCAGACTCACCGCCACCCCCCCCCCCCCCCGCCTCTCGCCACAGTGAGGATGTTCGAGGATTTTAGGAGTGAGGTGTTGAACCTCGTCAAGTTCGCACTCGGCACGCGGGCCGAGTGCTCGAGTCCAGCAGCCCATATCGCGTTGCCCCCTCTCTAGGCGAAGACGCCCCCGACAGGCGAGCTGGGAAGTAGGTGGCCGAGGAGGGCCGGGGGTGCGAGCTCCCCGGGCGCGAGCTCTTCCCTGGCTCGGCAGGCCGAGGCCGGTTCGGCGAGCTGGGCTCGCGAGACTCGCCAGCTCGCCCAATGGGGGGAGGAAGCCCCTTCAGTGACTTGGTTTCCTCTACCCCAGTTCCAGATGGTTTCAGGGAACCCGAAATGTCGTAATACACCGGGAAGGGTGACCCGGTTCAGCACGTTCAATGGTTCGAGGATGTGGTTTCAATCCGGCAGATGTCGGACGGGTTCAGGTGCCGACTCTTCGCTATCACCCTCAAGGAGAAGGCAAGGGAGTGGTTCCACCAGCTACCGGCCAGCTCCATCTACTGCTTCGAGGACCTGCGTCGGTGGTTCATGCTTAGGTTCACTACCTCGAAGAGGAGGAAGAAGGAGTCAGAATCCATGTTCCACATCAAGCAGGGGGTGAATGAGACGCTGGGGAGCTATGTGGATCGGTTCTAGGAGGAGGTTACTCAGGTCCAGGAGATGTCGGGCCACAGTTTGATGATGGCCTTTACCCTGGGCCTGCAGCAAGGATTCTTCAGGATGGAGCTGAAGAAAGTCCCCCCCTCTCCTATGAGGAACTGATGGAGAGGGCAGCGAGAGAAGTTGATTGGGAGGCGTCAAACCCGGAGTTTGCACGGAAGCTGGCCAGGTGGGCCACAGAGGATGAGAAGGTGTCGAGAGGAAGGGGACAGGAGGAGAGGAGAGGAGAGCCCCGGCAGAGGGAGCAGAGACAGTTCCAGGTGCAACCACAGCCTAGGTGGGGGCATCAAAAGCCCGACCGTCGGCTGGGCTGGAGGCCTGAGTGGCAAGGGCAGGGGACACAAAGAGGGTATCAAGGAAGGGATCGCCATCAAGGGGGGAAAGATCAATTCCACCCACCGGGCTGGAGGCAGGTCCCGAGGCCCCGACTCCCCGATCAAGAAGAGGCGATGGCCATAGTCATGGGGGAGAGGAGGAGAGTAGCAAGGAGGAGAAGGAGAGAAGTCAGGGTGGAGTTGCCCTATTACGACATTCACCAAGAAGAGGGGCACGTCACAGTCACGTGCTCGAAGTTCCTTGAAATGAGAGGGAATAGGGAACAGTAGCAGCAACAGCAGGGGCACCAGGATGTTCGGATCGAGGAGGTCCTGCCTCGGGCAGAGGAGGACCGTTGTGAAGACCGGGTGGACGTTGAGACCCAAGGAGGGATCAGAGTGATCAACGGGGGGGGTGGGGGTCGAGGCTTCCCGGAAGGCTAGCCTCCACACCAAGTACTCTCGGAGCGTTGCCTCTACATCCCAAACCCCACCCCCAGAAGAGAGGATCACCTTCTCCAGAAGCGACATGTCGGATCACGAGGATCCATTCTGTGATGCGCTGGTCATCAAGGCAGCCATCAAAAATTTTACCGTCTCTCGGATCCTCGTTGACAACGGAAGCTCCGTCAACGTTGACTTCAAGAAGGCATTTGACGCGATGAAGGTGGAGGCGAAGATAGTGCTGGCCTCGAATGGACCCTTGTTCGGGTTTTCGAGGGAGAGGAAGGAAGTGGAGGGAGGAGTCGGTCTCCATGACACCCTGGGAGGGCAGTCCAGGAACTGTATGTTCGTCATTGTGGATGCCCCCAGCAGCTACAGTGCCATCTTCGGGAGGCCCCTTATCAGCACCTTCCGCTGTGTCCCCTCGTCATTCCATAAGTGCATGAAGTTCAATGCTGAGGGGATTCAGGTCAGGGTCAGGGGGGACCCCAAGGTGGCGCGGGAATGCTATGTGACCATTGTGAACTCCATCTCTTGGCAGGAGGGAGCCAAGGAGATGGGGTGAAGGATGGAGGAGGCTGAGCAGGAGGCAGGCAGGGAGGAGCTGGAGGTAGAGAACCACGCAGAGGAGGAGACAGCAGGAAGAGACCAGGAGGAGATGGCCGAAATGATGGTCGTGGAGGAAGAGGTGGAGGTGGAGGTCCCCGTTCCGGAGGAAATGGATGCTGAAGAATGGGGGGCGCAGTCCAGGTTGGAGGCTGCAGAGGAAGTGGTGGAGTTGGAGGTCCTCACTCGGGGGGGCAGGGTGGAGAAGGTCCGCGTCAGCGGAGGGCTGACCCCGGAAGACCAAGGCAGGATGCTGGAGTGCATCCAGAAGAATGTGGACATCTTCACATGGAACACCGCGGAGATGTCGGGGGTTGATGCGGATGTGGCCTGCCACCGCCTCAACCTGGATCCGGGAACACGCCCCGTCCAACAAAAGAAGAGGTCCACCATGGACAAGCTGGCAGAGCCCATCAGAGAGGAGGTGGCAAAGCTTCTCAAGGCCGGCTTCGTGTCTGAAATCCAATACCCCGGCTGGGTCTCCAATGTGGTCATGGTCAAAAAGGGAGACGGTCGGTGGCGAATGTATATTGATTTCTCTTTACTTAATAAAGCTTGTCCTAAGGACTGTTATCCTTTGCCTCGGATTCACGCGATGGTTACTCAGCCGTTGGTTTTTTTGTAATGAGTTTTCTAGATGATTTTTCAGGTTATCATCAAATCAGGATGCACCCTCCGGACATCAAGGATGTCTCGTTCATCACGGGAGATGGATGCTACTGTTACAAGATGATGCCCTTCGGGCTAAAGAACGCAGGGGCGACCTAATATAAGATGATGGATAGGGTCTTCAAAGAGCAAAAGGGGAAGAACCTGGAGGTGTACGTGGATGACCTCATGATCAAGAGTCAGGATGTGGACTCCCACCTCCAGGACCTAGAGGAGACCTTTGCTACCCTGCGCAAGTACAAGATGCGATTGAACCCCCTGAAGTGCGTCTTCGGGGCTAGCAGAGGAAAGTTCTTGGGGCATCTCCTCACCCCTGCGGGGGTCGAGCCTAATCCTAACAAGGTCAAGGCTATCTTGGAGCTAGCGTCGCCACGGAATACCAAGGAGGTGCAGCGCCTGACATCGAAGTTGGCAGGGCTAAGTAGATTCCTCTCCCATGCTGGAGAAAAGTGCTCCCCCTTCTTCAAAACACTAAGGAGGGGTCAAAGGTTTGAATGGACCAAGGAGTGTGAGGAGGCATTCCAAGCCATCAAGATGCAGTTGACCCAGGCTCCGCTGCTCCAAGGGCCCAAGGAGGGGGAAGACCTGTTTTTGTATCTCGGGGTCGGGGCAGAGGCCTTGAGCTCCATCCTAGTTTGGGAGGAGGGGAAGAAGCAGCTCCATGTTTACTACGTGAGTCGGGTCCTGAGGAAGGTCGAGCTCCGGTATCCAATTTTGGAGAAGCTGGCTTTTGTCCTGATAATCTCAGCCCGAAGGTTGCGACCTTATTTCCAGGCACACTCAATCCGAGTGGTGACTAACCATCCTCTCTGCAACATCTTTGAGGGGGTGGAGCATTCTGGTAGGCTGGCCAAGTGGTCGGTGGAGTTGAGTGAGTTTGACGTTTCCTTCGTTCCGCGCCTCTCGATCAAAGCTCAAGTGATGGCCGACTTCTTGGCTGATTGTGTGATTGAGGTGGCAGAGGAAGAGCTCACTCATCCGACTCCTTGTAAGGTGAAGGTGGATGGCGCCTCGGGGAGGCATTCCCTAGGAGTGGGAGTGATCTTGGAGAGCCCATAGGGGACTAGGATTGAGCAGACGGTAGTGGTTCACTTTCCCATCACCAACAATCAAGCCGAGTATGAGGCCATGATAGCTGGGCTGCGCCTGGCCAGGGAGTTGTGGGTGTTGGACGTGGAGGTCCTTACCGACTCCATGGTGGTAGCTTCCCACATCAACGGGGAGTTTGAGGCTAGAGAGCCTACCCTGCGGTTATACTTAGTTTGTAAATGGTTCCAAACCTTTTCCATCCAGCATGTGCCCCGGGAGGAAAATGAGCAAGTTGATCAGCTCGCAAAGCATGGTCCTATGGTGGGGGGAACCATCACTGACCTATTCCGCCCTTCCATCGAAGAGGGGCAGCTCATGGAGATAGATCAACGCCCTTCATGGATGGACCCAGTTGTAACTTTCCTTTCCACGGGAGAGTATCCGGAGGGGGCAGATAAGAAGAAGCTCAGGCATAAGTCAGCATACTACCTCCTCCAGGACGGGAAGCTGTACAGGAAGACACTCTCAGGGATGTTGGCTCGTTGCGTGGCCGAGGGGGAGGTACAAAGAATCTTGGAGGAAGTCCACTCCGGAGAGTGTGGGAGTCACTCTGGGAGTCGGACCCTGGAAGGGAGGATTGTCAGGCAAGGGTACTTCTGGCCCACCCTGGGCCATGATGCAACGAAGTTTGCAAGAAGGTGCCACAAATGCCAGCTGTTTGCCCCCTCCAGCTACAGCCGGCCCAGCAGCTCAAAAGTATCACGGCCCCTTGGCCCTTCGCCATTTGGGGAATGGATTTGGTTGGGCCGTTCCCTCAGGCCAGTGGGCAGAGGATATTCCTCTTAGTAATGATTGATTACTTCTCCAAGTGGTTGGAAGTGAAGGCGCTGGCCAAGGTGACCTCCCAGGTTATCAGAAACTTTATTTGGGGGGAGATCATCTACCGCCATGGGCTGCCCCAGGCCATTGTCACGGACAACGGGCCCCAGTTCGCCAGCCCTGAGTTCACCAGTTTTTGCGAGCAGCTTGGAATCGACCTCAAGTTCGCCTCGGTCCATCACCCCAAGAGCAACGGGCAGGTTGAGGCCGCGAACAAGATCATTGTCAACCTCCTGAAAAAGAAAGTGGAAAATCTGAAGGGAAGCTGGGTGGAGCAGCTCCCTGCAGTTCTCTGGGCCCTGAGGACCACCCCCAACACAGCTACCGGAGAGACCCCCTTCAAACTCTCTCATGGGTGTGAGGCAGTGCTCCCCGTAGAATTCGAAGTTCAGACACCTCGAGTTGTTGCGGCAGGGAAGGCAGGGAAGAATGGCAGGCCGAGAATGAGGAGCTGTGGCTCTCCCTTGACATGGTGGAAGAACTGCGAGATCTTTCCACCCTCCGGCAGGAAGAGGTGAAGAGGCGGATGGCCAAGTACTTTGACAAGCACGTCAGAGTCAAGCAATTTGTGGAGGGGGACTTGGTGCTGAAGAAGGTGGATGCAGCAGGGAGGTCGACAACCGTGGGGAAGCTCAACCCCAGCTGGGAAGGTCCATTTATTGTAAAAGAGGCGTTGAGATCAGGGGGGTATCGACTCCAAAATGTGGAGGGCGAGACCCTAAGTCTCAGCTGGAGTGGTGACGACTTAAAACACTTTTTCCCGTGAAGCTTGTAAGTTGTGCCTTGATTTTTAATGAAAATTCTTTAATATGCCAATATTGTCGCTATGAGTTCGCATGAAGAAGTGAAGTGAATTTGGACCCCGAGCAGATCCCGATGTCAGGCTCTCACCTAGCTGACAGGGCTGGAAGTCACTCGGTGTCATCCTTGGGCCTCGAGCAGATCCCGCTGTCAGGCTCTCACCTAGCTGGCAGGGCTGGAAGTCACTCGATGGTATTGGTAGTGGACAACGAGCAGATCCCACTATCAGGCTCTCACCTAGCTGGCAGGGCTGGAAGTTACTCGGTGTCATCCTTGGGCCTCGAACAGATCCCGCTGTCAGCTCTCACCTAGCTGGCAGGGCTGGAAGTCACTCGATGGTATTGGTAGTGGACCCCGAGCAGATCCCGCTGTCAGGCTCTCACCTAGCTAGCAGGGTTGTAAGTCACTAAGTGTCATCCTTGGGCCTCGAGCAGATCCCACTATCAGGCTCTCACCTAGCTAGCAGGGCTGGAAGTCACTCGGTGTCATCCTTGGGCCTCGAGCAGATCCCGCTGTCAGGCAATCACCTAGCTGGCAGAGATGGAAGTCACTCGATGGTATTGGTAGTGGACCCCGAGCAGATCCCGCTGTCAGGCTCTCACCTAGCTGGCAGGGCTGGAAGTCACTCGGTGTCATCCTTGGGCCTCGAGCAGATCCCGTTGTCAGGCTCTCACCTAGCTGGCAGGGCTGGAAGTCACTCGATGGTATTGTTAGTGGACCCCGAGCAGATCCCGTTGTCAGGCTCTCACCTAGCTGGCAGGGCTGGAAGTCACTCGATGTCATCCTTGGGCCTCGAGCAGATCCCGTTGTCAGGCTCTCACCTAGCTGGCAGGACTGGAAGTCACTCGGTGTCATCCTTGGGCCTCGAGCAAATCCCGCTGTCAGGCTCTCACCTAGCTGGCATGGCTGGAAGTCACTCGATGGTATTGGTAGTGGACCCCGAGCAGATCCCGTTGCCAGGCTCTCACCTAGCTGGTAGGGCTGGAAGTCACTCGGTGTCATCCTTGGGCCTCGAGCAGATCCCGCTATCAGGCTCTCACCTAGCTGGCAAGGCTAGAAGTCACTCGGTGTCATCCTTGGGCCTCGAGCAGATCCCGCTGTCAGGCTCTCACCTAGCTGGCAGGGCTGGAAGTCACTCGATGTTATTCGTAGTGGACCCCGAGCAAATCCCGCTATCAGGCTCTCACCAAGCTGACAGGCTGAAGGTCACCTAGAGAAGTCATCCCCCCCCCAGGTAGTGCCTAACAAACTTGGCCCTTCCAAGAGAGGAGAGCTCGGCAAGGGCGAGTTCGAGCTCGCTGCCCCAGCTCGGGCTCGGCAGAAGATTGGCAAGCCAGGCCCTGGGACCTCGCCAAGGGGAGGCCGATCCCACCGAAAGGCCCCTACCCCGCTTTATTTTACTTGGGAAAATTCAGTTTTATTTTTGATTAAGAAGGCCAAGGACAGCTCGCGAGCGAGCTGCGACGAAGCCCTGGGAATTGCCAAGCACTCAAGGTACTCTCTCGCGGGCGCGTACTAATGACTACCCTACTCACAGTACCTGTCTATGCGAGGTCGCCTGTGGAAGTACTCGCGGATATGCAGAACACAACAAAAAGAAAATAAAAAGAGATGGCACGGGTATGATCAAAAAACCTTTTTCATTAAATAAAGGTGTTTACAGGGGCTCACCTCGGCGAGTAAACAAAAAAAGAGAGAAGAGTATTCAAATTCAGGCCTCGCCCCCCCCCCCCCCCCCCCCCCCCCCCGCCGGACCGGTCCTCCCCTTCGCCCGATTGATCCTGGAAGCCCTTCCCGAACATCGCGTCCAGGCTATCCTCTTTCTCGCTGGGCGGCGTCGACGGGAACAAGCTCGGCATCAGGTCCTTTGCGGAGATCTCCTCGCACCCCTCCACCAGCACCCCAGTGTCCTTCATCATCTAGAGGGTGCATTCGACAGCTTGGATTGAGTTGATCAGTAGCCTCTCAGCGAGGTCAGCCTCGCCAAAGACCCGTGACCTCTTATAGAGGAGGGTAGGATCGATATCTGTTGGGAACTATATCCACATTAACCCAAATTTGATGAAGTCATCCTGGAACTAAGATGAATTAGGTTGTACTTGATGCTTTGTTTGAGTTATGTGGTTGCAGGATTCCAATGGGAAGTGTAGACCAATGTCAGTCTACAATGGGTCACCAAACACAGGACTATACAATGTAATCCCTCATTGTATGACCCAAGGTGTTGACTCATGTGTAGCCTCTCTATTGGGATACACTTCATATTCAAGCACTTGGACTATGTGAATAGAGTTGGATGCTGATTTCACCAAAGAAGAAAGAATTTTCACCTTGAAGATTTTTCAAAGTATTATACTCGTGTAGGCCTTTAACTACTCGAGTGAATTACTTGCTTTATACTCGAGTCAAAATTCTTATACTCGAGTAAGTAAATCTCTCTCTCGTGAAGTTAAGTCCATATACTCGAGTAGACTGTCACTTACTCGAGTAGCTTACTTAACTACTCGAGTAGATAATTCTTCGTACTCGAGTTGCACAGATTTCGCTCTCCAAGTTTTTCCATGTAAAACACTCGAGTAGTATAAGTTATATACTCGAGTAGTTCACTTACTACTCGAGTAGTTCAAGCTTCATACTCGAGTAAGCTAAATTTCTCTTCTCCTAAATCTATTCTAAGTCATTTACTCGAGTAAGTCTTTTCATATACTCGAGTAGACTATATCCTCTCGAGTAGTTCAGTCTGATTACTCGAGTAGCTCATTTTCCAGTGTTCAGAAATTTTTCTAAGTCTTATCACTCGAGTAGTTCGTCAAACCACTCGAGTAGCTTTTCTCACCTACTCGAGTGGTACAACTTGTACTCGAGTAGTTCAACTCCACTTCCCGTGAAACTTTTCTGTATACTCGAGTACATCTTATAAGTACTCGAGTAAGTTGATTATATGTACTCGAGTAGTTGTTTCCTAGCTACTCGAGTAGTCCTGAGTTATATACTCGAGTTAGTTTCCTCTATCCACTCAAGTAGTTTTATACCTACTCGAGTAGTCGTTTCTTCACTCGTGTATATCACTTTCTTTTCTCCGAAATTTCTTCTAAGTCCAGATTTGACAGATTTTCAAATTCCGTGACATGATTGGTCCACGTGTACGTCATTCAGACCAATTATTACCGTTATTAGTATTCTTATATAAAGTTCTGTCTAATCGACAAACCCTAAGAAGAATTACAAGCTTTCAAGATCAAAAATTATTGAGATTTTTCTGCAGTCATTTCTCTCTCCAAGTCGTTGTTTCCTCTCTCTCTCTCTCTTCACGGAACGAAAGCCGCCGCCGCCGCTGTTCTTCTCCGACAAGGGTTTTGATTTTCAGAGGAAATAGACTGAAGAAGTTTTACAGATCGAGATCGTTTCTCAACTGCTCATCCTCTTTCTGATCGTGTAAGACAAAGAAGATTCCAGATATGTTGCCGAGATTTTCTTCATTTTTCTGAAAGTGCCGCAAATCTTACAGGAAGAAGATCCTGGTTGCTTGCTTGCAGATCTGACAGAGAAATCATTGTTTGTATTTTCTTAAACAATTTTCATTCTTGTAGGAGAAGTTTTCTCCGAGTGTAGGAGTTTTCAACTCCGAGTTTGTAGGAAGGTTTGCCTTCCGAGTTGTAGAACCAGTTGGTTGGATTGAGATTGTAGGAACTTTGTTCCGAGGATAGGATTAATTTTCAATCCGAGATAGTGGAGTAGCCGAGTCTAGTATATTGCTAGATCGGTGAGGGAAAGTGGATGTACCCAAGATCGGGGAACCACTATAAATCTTGTCTCGTCTGTGATAATTTGGTAGATAGATCTGTGCTTTGTTCTGAGATTTTTTATTCCGCAAAAGACGCACAACTCACCTATTCAGCCCCTCTAGGTGATTTAGGTTGACAACTATTATCTTTCAATTGGTATCAGAGGGAGGTTGATCGTTAAAAGGTTAACACCTTGATCAGTTCCTGCAATAGTTGTCATTTGAGATCTACCTATCATGGACAAGGCAAAGGATTTTGCCAAGCTTCCCCTATGCAACAAGAACAACTTTCCCATATGGAAAGAAAGGATCAAATTCTTTATGGAAGCTGTGGATCCGAGGATGTTCATGATAGTTGAAGAAGGTACTTATATCCCTATGACTATCTCCACTATAGATCCTGTCAAGAAGGTTCCAAAGAAGCTGATGGATTTAGATAAGGATGAGATTACACTTGTCTCACTAGACAAGAAAGCTAAAAATATTATAGCAAGTGTAGTTGATGACTCAATGTTGCAGAACTTAATCCACTGCCAATCTGCAAAGGAGATGTGGCAGTCCTTGGTTACCTTGATGGAAGGTACAGAAGAAGTAAGGAATGATCAGAGATCCCTCCTCAATCAGAAGTATGAAGCCTTCCGATAGAGAAGCAAAGAGACCATTGTTGATACATTTGAGAACTTTTTAAAGATAGTGAATGGCCTAAGAGTCTATGGCAGAGTATTCTCTAATGGAGAACTGAATGACAAGTTCCTGAGATTCCTGACCAAAGAATGTGACAACAAGGTCTGTGCCATCAGGGAGTTTGGGAAGCTGGCTGAGACAGACCCACAAAATCTCTTCGGGAAGCTTATGTCATAGGAGCTTCAACTCAACACCAGGAAAGCTGAAGAAGAGAAGAGCAGGTCTGCTCTTAAAGAAAAGTCTGTTGCTCTAAAGGCAGACACCTCTAGAAAGACAAAGGCTGCCTCCCCTGCTCCAGCTCCAGAAATTAGTGAAGAAGAAGAAACTTCTGAGTCTAGTACCTCAGGCTCTGAGCTATCAGAAGGAGAGTTCTCACTGCTCTCACGTCAGATCAAGAAATTCTTGAACAAGAAGAAGCAATGGAAAGGAAAGGATGCCTCCTATAGAAGATCACGACACGATGGTGATCGGCAAAGAAAAGGTTCAAGCAGCCATGACAGGTATAATACTAAACAGAACAAACGTATTTCGACTGACATTATTTGTTATTGTTGTAATAAGCCAGGTCACGTCATCGCTGACTGCCCTCATAAGAAGAAGGAGGGTGGTAGAAGAGAAGAAAAAAAATCCTCGTACAACAAAAATAAGAAAGAGAAGAGCCTGATAGCCAAAAAGAGCAAGACTCTCAGTGACTCCGACTCATCGGAGTTAAGTGAAGAAGAAGCTTATTTTGGGCTTATGGCTCAAACAGATGATGATCAAGAGCCCCAGTTCACTGGGAAGGTAAACTCTCATACCCCACTTTCAGATTCTGAAGTCTCCGAACATGATTATGAGGATATCTCCTCTGACGATGAGTCAGAACTAATGGCCTAGTACAAGGAGTTAATCATGGCTTACGACAAATGTTGTCAAGTTATGAAGACTCAGGCTAAAGAGATCAAATCTCTAAAAGCCGAAGAGAGCATCTTGAGAGAGAAAGTCGCAAAGACTGACTCCCTCAAAGAAAACTTCAATAATGTTATTGAAGAATATAACAAGACTCTTGAGCACCTTGACCTCAAAGAGAAAATCATCAAGGAATTAGAGGGACAACTTGCCGCTGAAAAGAAACTTGTTGAAAGTTCTTCGAAGCCCAAGACAGTTCTTCCATTTGTTGCTGAATTCTCAGCAAAGGCCAAGGGAGCTGGGCTAGGCCATGAAGAAGCTCCTAGTAAATCCTCTAGGAGAAATAAGTCTCAACGGAAGAATAAGGCCGCCAAAAAGGCCTTAGCCAAAGAGAAGGGAAAATCCCCTCAAGATCAGACTACATTTAAGAAAGTCATCTTTCCATCAAATGAGTTTGATCTTGACTCATCCTACGGGCACTTTGTTAGGCCTACCTATGTAGAGCCAGAGTCCCGCTATCAAGGATGGACTCAACCCAGAAACTTTGGTGAAAGTGTCTTTAAGGCACCTTATGAAGAAGTTGTTCTTAAGAGCTATGGCCCTTTCAATCATGGTCATAACTTCAAGAAGGCACCAAAGCCAAAGCCCATTGTGGAAAGGCCTCCTAAGGAGAAGAAGACATGTGACTGTCATTATCACGAAGCTTCTTCCTCCAAGAATGCTTCCCCTACTAGACCACAATCCCAAAAGGTCAAGCATGAGATCATGAGGTAAAGGTACAACAGATTTGATTGTTGGTGCTGTGGCAAGGTTGGTCACTTCGCCATTGATTGCTGGTTCAATCCCAGAAACACTGCAACTCCTTATGTCAGCAATATGAGAAAGACCGCTCATAATGCTAACACTCGTAGGGGGAGTACTCTAACCCGAGACCAAGGACCCAAACGTGTTTGGGTTCCTAAGGCAAATTGATTATGATTGCAGGTATGTCCAAAGGCCAACAAAACGCCAATCTGGTATTTATACAGCGGATGCTCTCGGCATATGACCGGGACTAGAAGCCTTATTCAGAACTTTACTCCAGTTGTGAACGGACCAAAGGTCATCTTTGGAGGTTCAGATCGTGGGATTACAAGAGGCTATAGTATGATTACTAACGGAAATATATCCTTCTCAGATGTGGCTTATGTCAAAGGATTGGAACATAATCTCATAAGCATAAGCCAACTCTGCGATAAAGGATACATAGTTGAATTCCATGCTGATAAGTGCTTGATAAAATCCGTTGACAATATGGAAATGATTCTATCCGGCACTCGAAGCAGGAATATTTTCTGTTTAAATTTCATTTGTATAGATTCCTTTACACCAGTGTGTCTTTTAGCAAAAGAAAGTGCGTCTCTTGGTGACCAATGGCACAAGAGACTAGCACATATTAATTTCAAAACTATTAATAAATTATTTTCTATAAACTTAGTACGTGATGCTCCAAATGTCAAGTGCGTCAAAGATAGACCTTGTTATGCATGCGTAAAAGGCAAGCAAACAATGGCTACCTTTAAAAGCGTTATTGGCAAAGACACTAATAGATGTCTCCATCTATTGCATATGGACTTGTTTGGTCCACTGCAAATTAGAAGTTTGGGAGGTAAGTATTATACGCTAGTAATTGTTGATGACTACTCGCGCTTTGCATGGGTGTTCTTTCTGAAACACAAGTCAGATACCTTCGATATCTTTACTAATTTTGTCAGGCAAATCCAGAATGAACACAACTGCTCCATAGTCAAAATCAGAAGTGACAACGGAACAGAGTTCAAATATGGGGTCATGACAGAATTCTGTGAAAGCTTAGGTATCTTTCATGAGTTTTTCTCTCCTCGTACTCCACAACAGAATGGAGTGGCTGAGAGAAGGAACATAACACTCATAGAGGCCTGCAGGACAATGTTGAGTGATGCTTCACTTCCGGAGTTCCGCTTGGGCTGAAGCCGTCAACACTGCATGCAACGTGCAAAATCGAGCACTCATAAACAAAAACCACGATAAGACACCTTACAAACTTCTAAAGGGCAGGAAGCCAACCATCCCATACTTTAGAATCTTTGGATGTAAATGCTTCGTACTTAACAATGGTAAGTATCATACCACCAAGTTCAGCGAAAAGAGTTTTGAAGGTATTTTGTAGGTTATAGTAGCCATAGTAAGGCATATAGAATATTTAATAGAAAAACCCTGGTGGTATAAGAATCGATACATGTTGTATTTGATGAGATGAGCTTGCTACAAAGCAATCCGTCTAGTGTGCTCATGGAAGATGCAGGTGCAAAGCTAGATGAAATCAATCTGAAAGAGCCCAATGACGAAAAAGACGAAAAATTCTTCAAGATCACCTCTCCAACCCCTATTGGGGAGGTAGATGATCAAAATGAAGAGATCGTCCAAGTTGAAGAAATCACTCCAGTGATTGAAGATAATCCAGATACAAGAACTTTAGAGCTCAGACATCTGAAGGATCACCCCATGGACCAGATCATAGGAGATCCCTGGGACGGTATCAGAACTCGAAGAGGTACAACTAATGAGAATTTATATTTGAGTTTTCTCTCACAGGTTGAACCGAAGAAGTTTGAGGAAGCAAACTCGGACGCATCGTGGATAATGGCAATGGAAGAAGAGCTAAATCAGTTCAAGCGCTGCAATGTATGGAAGCTTGTTCCAAGACCCAAAGGAAAGAACGTCATTGGAACAAAATGAGTCTACAGGAACAAGATGGACGAAGATGGGACGATCATAAAGAACAAGGCCAGACTTGTCGCTAAAGGCTACCGTCAAGAAGAAGGAATCGACTTCGACCAGACATATGCTCCAGTGGCAAGGCTAGAGGCAATAAGGTTGTTCCTAGCATATGCTGCATTCAAAGGCTTCACCGTCTATCAGATGGACGTGAAGTCTGCCTTCCTAAATGGTAACATAAAGGAGGAAGTGTATGTGGAACAACCTCCAGTTTTCGTTGATCCTAACTTTCCTGATTATGTCTATTTCCTGCACAAGGCCCTATATGGTCTGAAACAAGCACCTAGAGCTTGGTATGAGACGTTGTCTAGCTTTCTACTTGAGAACAAGTTCACAAGGGGAAAGATAGACAAGACATTATTTCTTAGGGAAATAAAAGGCAAGATTTTGCTAGTGCAAATCTATGTCGACGACATTATTTTTGGCTCTACTGATGACAACTTCTGCAAGAAGTTTTCAAAACTTATGTAAGGGAAGTTTGAAATGAGCAGTATGGGCGAGCTGAAGTATTTCTTAGGGCTTCAGGTGAAACAATCTGAAGATGGAATTTTCATCTCGCAGACCAAGTTCACCAAAGAGCTGATTAAGAAATTCGGAATGGAGAACGCAACCTCTATGAGGACTCCAATGGGCTCAACTATGTCTCTAGACAAGGATGAAAAAGGGAAACCTTTTGATGAAACCAAGTATAGAAGTATAATTGGATCCTTGCTCTACCTTACTGCCATTAGACCCGACATAATGTTTTCAACATGTGTCTGTGCTAGATTTCAGGTGAACTCTAAGGAATCTCACTACGCTGCTGCAAAGCGGATATTGAGATACCTTGAAGGTACACCAAATCTTGGTCTATGGTACCCAAGAAGTAATGACAACGAACTAATTGGTTTCTCAGATGCAGATTTTGCAGGAAGCAAAGATGACAGGAAAAGCACCTCCGGGACGTGCCAATTCTTTGGAAGAATGCTAATCTCCTGGAGTAGTAAGAAGCAGAACTGTGTCGCAATCTCAACGGCCGAGTCAGAGTACATCTCTGCAGGCAGTTGCTGCGCACAGTTACTTTGAATAAAGAATCAGTTCGAAGACTACAACATGAAGTTTTCAAAGATTCCATTGTTTTGCGACTCTTCCAGCGCAATTGCAATAGCCAACAATCCAGTCTCGCACAGCCGGACAAAGCATATCGAGCTAAGGTATCATTTCATCCGGGAGCATGTAGAGCATGGGGACATAGATCTCCAATATGTCTCCACAGACAGGCAAGTTGCAAATATTTTCACGAAGCCGCTGGACGATACCAAGTTCTCATTCTTCAAAACGGAACTTGGGATGCTCAACAAAGAAGATTAGAGAAGTTTGGATTTCAAGAAGGCAAAGAAATTAAAGGGGTTAGTCAAAATATTGCATTTCAAAAGTTTTTCTCCTTCTGACTCGGGTTAGACTTGACCTACTCGAGTAACCAAAGGACCTACTCGAGTAGTCCATTTAACTTACCCGAGTAAGGCAACTCATGTACTCGTGTAGTACACCTCATCTACTCGAGTCAGTCGATTCATGTACTTGAGTACCTCCTTTATCTCTCGTGTATGTGTCTCTTTGGATTTTCAAACCTTATTATAAGCCAACCAAGGCTTATACCGCCTTTCCTTTTAAGTTATTTCCTTCTTTTTAGGATAATTAGACTTAAACCTAGGGTTTATAAATTCGAAATTCCAAATTCATTGTACACAAAATCATTTCCAATCTCTCGAGTACCTGTCTACCGCTTCGTCTTCCTTCGAGAAGTTGCAGAGCCGTGACTTTTCCTCTTCCCCCCGACAGAGCTTTTCCCAGTTTCTAGATCATGGCCGCCGTCTCCAAGATTGGTGTAGGTTCGGAACTTGTTACCGCAGGGATTACAGAGCTTTCTGATGATTTCCACAACTTGTTGATTCTTCTAGACTCCACAGGGCTATCCTTCATCCTGCAAGAACCCTGTCGGATCCTCTTCCCCGAGGTAGCAAAATTCTTCACCAATCGAAGGTCAAACAAAATGGACAAGATCTGAAATCCAAAGTGAGAGGTATGAAAATCAAACTCACCAAGACCATCGTCTCTCAACTTCTCTGATTACCGATAGTGGACGAAGAAGACGAACTAGATGACGAAGATTCTGACAGAACATGCTTATTCTGTGGTATTTCGGCTGACGCTCAGTATATCAAACGGTCAGACATGAACGCAGAAGGAAAGTTTCTGGTTGATGTTATTGGAAAGATTCTGATGTGCAAGACCAACTCCATAAGAGACATTCCACTGTATTTCTTCGACATAATGCAAGTCATTGTCTGCCGCAAGAAATTCCAGTTTGGCATGCTGATTCTGGACAAAATCAAGGACAGCTTAAAATCCCCCAACTTCGCTAGAATAATCTCTCTGCTCCTCCATGAAACTAATCCTCAGGTATTCAACTTCTCCAAAGGGACCCCTCTTCACCACATGAAGAAGGTCTCCATTTCTTCTATTCAGAGATGGGAGCTCAAACTGAAGAATACTGCCGAAGCTGCTAAGATTTCAGAAGTTCCAGCTTTCGAGGACAGGACTCCATCTCCCTCTCCTCATCATGTGGCCAGCTCCTCTGGTGCACCAAGTGAGGGGGAGCCTGCTCCTTCTATCCCAGTCAGTAAGCCTTCTCCACCAAAAACTACCTCATCTCCTCAGCCCGCAACTTCTCCCCTACCTCATACACCACAAACTCCTTCAGATCAGATACCTCCAGAATCTCTTCTCTCAACAGCTGCTGTAATAGATGCAATGACTGCAGAACTCACTGAGGAAGTGCTGCCTTTTCCTCCTCCTCCTCTATCTCCTCTAGCCCCATCCTCTAAAATTCACAAGGACTCAACTCCTGAACAATCTCCAGACAATTCTCCAGCTAGGACTCCAGCAACATCTCCTGCTGCCCTCAAAGCCCAGCAAGACACAATTCTCCTTTCTGATGAGCCCTCCCCTGAGCCAGCTGAGGCTCCTCTCAGAAACTTAGATTTCTCTATCCCTTATGATACAGAAGAAAGGGCTGCTATCATTCTTACAATAAAGGCTGCAAGCTCTATGATTATTGGAGAAATAGCTCCATGGGTAGCTCCTCCTCTCCCTTCTACTCTTCCTTCATCTGCTGCTCCTTCAACTGTTGCTGCTACAGACTCTTCCTCCTCAGATTTGATGCAATAGATTGCACTGCTTCTTCATGACTAGAGGACTTATTTTGATACTTGTCTAAAAACTGTAACTGATAAGGTAACTGCTCTCGAGACTGAGATGAGCAGAGGCTTTGCTGAAATCCAGCATAACACTAACAAGCTCAAGTACCTGTTTCAACTTGGTGGAAAAGCCCTAGACCACACTATAACTAGTGTTGGAGAGGTTATGGAACAGGGTGTTACCCTTGCAAATAATCAGATAGAACTGGACAAGAGAAATGAAGCCAACAAAATGAAAATCTGTGAAGAAGTTGGTCTATTCAAAGAAACTGTCATAGAGAAGCTATCTGTCGAACTCAGAAAGGGGGAGGGATTAGTAAAAGAATATCTAGAAAAATCTTCTGCTCTCCAACAGGAACTATGGGAAACTCATGTGAAGGAAATTAAGGTTGATGTGTTAGCCCAGATACAGAGTGTCAATTTCCACACCTATGACACTGTTGTCTGGATGCATAACCAGATTCTCCCAGAGTTTGCTGCTGACCCCAACATCATTCCCCATCATTTAAATCCTCTAGCTACAGATGCCTCTTCCCCAGCTGCTACTCTGCAACCTACCTTCTCTCTCAGGCCTGGAGACTCAGTTGCTCCTCCAGACACATATGTTCAATGCTGGGAAGCAGATCCTGCTGACATTTTCCTTCATGCTCCTCCAGAGATCAAAACCTCCAAGAAGAAAAGGAAATATGGTGAAGGTCCTTCTGCTAGCAAGTCTGTTCCTGCTAAAGCTCCTGAACATGCTGAAGTTTGGTCTCCAACCTTCAAATCCCTGATTCTGGAAACTCTTAGATTAGTTATGGATTTCCATGAGAGCAGGAACATTCATTACAGCTTACATGAATGGGAACTTTATGAAAACTCCATGACCAAAAGGAGAATCTATGACAGAGAATATGGAAGAAATAATCCAGCTGCTCCTCCCAGACCACCCAGATATTATCCTAAACCCTACAGCTACCAAAGGAGACAGCAAGAGAAATTGGACAGACAACAGCATGAAGGCTGATTTTCAAAAACTTTTGAGAGTGTGAAATGATTGACTGTAGAATTGATAATTTTGGATATTCTTATTTATATAATTCTAAGTTTTTGCTCTCATTGTCTTTTTCATAGCTTCTTGCTCACTTGCATACATTTTTCTACTTAGCACTTTTTATGTCTATAATTCACCTTAGTATAAAGGGTTCTGACTTCAACAAATAGGGGGAGATTATTGGGAACTATGTTCACATTAACCCAGATTTGATGAAGTCATCCTGGAACGAAGATGAATTAGGTTGTATTTGATGCTTTGTTTGAGTTATGTGGTTGCAGGATTCCAATGGGAAGTGTAGACCAATGTCAATCTACAATGGGTCACCAAACACAGGACCATACAATGTAATCCCTCATTGTATGACACAAGGTGTTGACTCATGTGTAGCCTCTCTATTGGGATACACTTCATATTCAAGCACTTGGACTATGTGAATAGAGTTGGATGCTGATTTCACCAAATAAGAAAGAATTTTCACCTTGAAGATTTTTCTAAGTATTCTACTCGTGTAGGTCTTTAACTACTCGAGTGAATTACTTGCTTTATACTCGAGTCAAAATTCTTATGCTCAAGTAAGTAAATCTCTCTCTCGTGAAGTTAAGTTCATATACTCGAGTAGACTGTCACTTACTCGAGTAGCTTACTTAACTACTGAGTAGATAATTCTTCTTACTCGAGTTGCACAGATTTCGCTCTCCAAGTTTTTCCATGTAAAACACTCAAGTAGTATAAGCTATATACTCGAGTAGTTCACTTACTACTCGAGTTGTTCAAGCTTCATACTCGAGTAAGCTAAATTTCTCTTCTCCTAAATCTATTCTAAGTCATTTACTCGAGTAAGTCTTTTCATATACTCGAGTAGACTATATCCTCTCGAGTAGTTCAGTTTGACTACTCGAGTAGCTCATTTTCTAGTGTTCAGAAATTTTTCTAAGTCTTATCACTCGAGTAGTTCGTCAAACCACTCGAGTAGCTTTTCTCACCTACTCGAGTGGTATAACTTGTACTCGAGTAGTTCGTCAAACCACTCGAGTAGCTTTTCTCACCTACTCGAGTGGTATAACTTGTACTCGAGTAGTTCAACTCCACTTCCCATGAAACTTTTCTATATACTCGAGTACATCTTCTAAGTACTCGAGTAAGTTGATTATATGTACTCGAGTAGTCCTGAGTTATATACTCGAGTTAGTTTCCTCTGTCCACTCGAGTAGTTTTATACCTACTCGAGTAGTCGTTTCTTCACTCGTGTATATCACTTTCTTTTCTCCGAAATTTCTTCTAAGTCCAGATTTGACAGATTTTCAAATTCCGTGACATGATTGGTCCACGTGTACGTCATTAAGACCAATTATGACCGTTATTAGTATTCTTATATAAAGTCCTGTCTAATCGACAAACCCTAAGAAGAATTACAAGCTTTCAAGATCAAAAATTATTGAGATTTTTCTGCAGCCGTTTCTCTCTCCAAGTCGTTGTTTCCTCTCTCTCTCTCTCTCTCTCTTCACGGAACGAAAGCCGTCGCCGCCGCTGTTCTTCTCCGGCAATGGTTTTGATTTTCAGAGGAAATAGACTGAAGAAGTTTTATAGATCGAGATCGTTTCTCAACTGCTCATCCTCTTTCCGATCATGTAAGACAAAGAAGATTCCAGATCTGTTGCTGAGATTTTCTTCATCTTTCTGAAAGTGTCGCAAAGCTTACAAGAAGAAGATCCTGGTTGCTTGCTTGCAGATCTTACAGAGAAATCATTGTTTGTATTTTCTTAAACAATTTTCATTCTTGTAGGAGAAGTTTTCTTCGAGTGTAGGAGTTTTCAACTCCGAGTTTGTAGGAAGTTTTGCCTTCCGAGTTGTAGATCCAGTTGGTTGGATTGAGACTGTAGGAACTTTGTTCCGAGGATAGGATTGATTTTCAATCCGAGATAGTGGAGTAGCCGAGTCTAGTATATTACTAGATCGGTGAGGGAAAGTGGATGTACCCAAGATCGGGGAACCACAATACATCTTGTCTCGTCTGTGATAATTTGGTAGTTAGATCTGTGCTTTGTTCTGAGATTTTTTTTATTCCGCAAAAGACGCACAACTCACCTATTCACCCCCCTCTAGGTGATTTAGGTTGACAACTATTATCTTTCAACGTCGCCGGCCGCGAAGAAGATCTCCACCTGGCGGCGGGCCTCGCGGCTGAGGTTCTGATTCTCCACCTTCAGCCTCGCTTTCGCCCCCTCTAGCTCGGCAAGCCAGGCGCGCAGCTGGCCGATCTCCTCCTCCTGCTCGACGTTGGAGCCCGCATCTCCCCGGCAGCCTTGGCATCCTAATGCAAGAGAGAAATTTGTTAACAGTGCAAAATATTTCAAGTAAAAGAGGGAAGGAGCCTGATACTCACCAACCCATCGGCGGTCTGGGCGAGGAGACCCTTGGCGATGCCGAGTTGCTTCGCCCGGTCGGTAACCTTGTCCTTGGCAACGTCGCGAGACTGCTCGGCTTTTAGGAGTTGGTTGCTGAGGGCAAAGTTGCAGCGAGTCAGCTTGTAGTGGAGCTCCATGGTCCGCAGGTGGGCCTGCAGACCCTCATGGCCGAGCTGTCGTAGGGTCATGTTCTTGTAGACCTCGGCATCCTCACGGCCATAGAGGCCGAAGCCGAGGGAGTAAGCATGGCCAGTGGCGGGCTCGCGGTCATGCCAGGATGGATGCAGAGTGGAGATGGAGACCCGATGGGCCAGCTCATCCCACTGCACCATAGGCTCCCACGCCGAGTCCTTCCACCGCCCCCCGAAGTTGAAGAGGGGATGTTGTTTCGGCACCCCGCGCTCGCGAGCCGCCCTCTTCGCCAAAGGAGGTGGGGAGATCGCCGCCGCAAAAGAAGGAGCCTCGCTGCCCTTCCGGCCTTTGCTAGCGATCTCCTTCAGCAGGCTCTCCGGCGACGCGTCGGGGGGGTGGGGGGGTCTCAGTCGAGCTTATATACTAGGGGCTGGATTGATATTGTTGATGTTATTTTCCCCGTGGAGCGAGCACGGCCTTCTTCATCTTTTTTGCTAATGGCTGGAGGTGTGGCGGGTTCGACCCCGCATTCTCAGGCCGCCTCTTGCTGGAAGAGGGTTGGGAGAAGTCCGCCTCATCTCAGCAGGCCACCGCCGCTGCCTTCTCGCGAGCAAGGGGGTACGGGTGCGACCCCGGGTCCGCAAACGGCGGGTTCGCGGGAATCAACCGCTCCCCTGCAAGGAAAAACTTGGAAAAAAGTTAGAAGATTTTCAACAAGCAATATGGTAAGCTCGGCAATCTGGCGAGTTCGGCAATGTGGAGAGAACAATACCTTCGCCGGGTAGGACAGGGAGGAGCGCGTCGAGGCCCCTTAGCAGGAAGGCGACCTCGAAATCCTTGTGGAGGAAGTATTTGTGGAGCTCGGCATCATTGCCGAATACGGCCGGCGGGCGGTAGACCTCCTCGCCTTTTTGCTGCGGCGAGTACGGGATGTTGTCGAGGTTGCCCTTGATAAAGGCGATCCTGGTCATCCAGTTGTGGTGCTTGTTCGCGATCTCGCGAACTTTGATCAGCGAGCCGCCGAAATAAGCGACCCCATCCAGCATCGCCTTATTAGAGAAGAGCTTCCTGAACACCGTCAGGATGAACTCTATCCTCTCTCGCCGGAGGTAGCTCGTGAATGCCACCATCATGGCGATGGCGTTGGAGTTCAGCTACGCGGGTATCGCGCCGTAGTACTTCAGAATTTGTCGAACCTCTGGCCAGAGGGGGAGGCGCAACCCCAACTCAAAGTGAGAAATAGGGAAGGCGAGCTCGTCGTCGTAGAAGGTGTTGATGGCCTCCCCCTGCCTCGGCCGGCCCGCCTTGAAGTCCGGCGGCACGAATTCCGTCTCGAACTCCGCGAACTCATCCTCGCCGGTATGCCCCTCGAAGAAGCAGTAGTCGGCGAAGAGCTGGGCGCACTTGCTACGGCCATCAGCGTCTGGATTGGCCTTGCCCATGCTCGCGAAAGAAGACGAGGCGCGAGTAGAAAAGGAAAGAAGCGCAGGGAGAAAGATAGCAATAAAAGCACAGTACAGGGGTTGGCAGTGGGGGCTATTTATAGAAAAAGAAATCTGGGGTCAGGCCATCCAATCGGCTCAGCTCGCCGCCCCAGCTTGCCACGCCAACTCGTCACCCCAGCTCGCCGACTTCCAGCGCGTCCCAACCAAGGCTAAGTCAAACATCGCAATATATTATTTGAATAACGCATGTCCAAGAATATTCTAAAATTACTTATTACAGAGACTAAGTTCAGGAATAAAAAAGCCGGGCGCATGAGCAGGGGAGAACCAGGAGGCGAGTACCGGTCGGCTCGGCAAAGGAGCCGCCCTCTTATCTACCCCAGTCTCGCGGCTCCCACCCCCCAAGCTGCCGCATGCGGAGCAGCACGCGGATCCTCCCCAAATTCCTCTGAGCCACTGAGAGACCATCGTCTATCTCGTCCAGAAGCCGGGAAGGGGACATCGGCTCACCAGCCTGGCCGCTTCGCACCTCATCAGCAAGACGCGCGTAGTCGCGTTGTAGCGTCTCGTTGACCCCTTACACCTCGCGCAGCCCGCACACCAGCTTCTTGAGAAGCTTAACTTCCCTCCTCGTCAGCTCGCCTTGGTACACTTCGGGGCCCAGGTAAGAGTCCAGCACCCTTGGGGAAGGGAGTGGAGAGTAGCGGGCTGCCCGCAAAGATTCCTCGACAGCGGATTGGCTGGGGGGAACTGTGGAGACAAATGTCAGCAAAAAAAGAGATGCGGGAAAATCACATGGAGCAAGAATCCAAGCAAAATTGACCTGACGAGCTCGGCAACTCGAAGGAGATGCGGGGAGGGATGAACCTCAGATCCTTCCCGCGACCTGGGCCACGAGTCCCCGGTGAGAGAAGCTCGAATCTCGGGGTCGGGATAGTTCCCAGACCCACCCCCGCGGCCACGACAGTTTGCCGAGGAGAGGGGGCGCGCATCAGTGAGCTAGGCCTCTGCGAGCTCAGCCCCAAGGTCCCAAAGGGGGGACGACTCCCGGTGGGGGTTTTCCAGAGTCATGAACCACGAGTCCCCAAGAGTGGTCTTGGCTCGCGGGGTGGCGTCTCGCGGCGCGGTGTCTTCTACACCATCAGGGCGGCGGTCTGGGCCATCGCAGACCTCGACAATGTTTCTCCCTCTTTCAGAGGCAGGTAGAGTGGAGGAGCCAGTCTCGTGCTCCAAGGTGGCCCTCAGGTCATTGTAGATGGGCTCGGCCGCGTGGGGGAACGGTTTCATCTTCTTGGAGCTGGGCTCGGCAGAGCCACCCTGCGGCACAGCGGTAGGGACCACCGTTAGGGTGGCTATGCGAGCTGCAGAAGCCTGGCGAGCTCGGTCTAGACGCTCTTGAATCTCCTTGGGGAGCTGCATCTTGGCAGGGTTAGAGCAAAGGGAATGGCAATAGTCAGACAGGTAAGCAGGTGCATATATATATCCATAGGTGGGCCCCACCCGAAGATTCCCTCCAGCCCACTGCGCACTCGCCAAACACTTGGGGTTGGATGTTTCTTTCAGAGCTTTGTCAAGCTCAAAAAGAGCGGGGATTGTGTACAACCCCGTGTCTGGCGAGTGAGGTCGCCAAGGACCATACCAGGCAGTTCAGATCGTCCAAGAAACAGGCGGGCCCATCCAAGGACGGGAGATTGTGGGCGAGCTCGGCAAGGAGAAGCCGAGCCCGAGCTCGGTATTCGCCGGCCGCAAGCTCGGTATTCGCCGGGCTAAGCTAGGATCTGTCGAGCTCTGGTTGACTAATGGAGGCCGACTGATGGGCAAGCTCGCCATCCCAAATCGCGCTCGCCGACGGAGCTCGGCAAAAACCGGCGAGCAGGATCTGCCGAGGTGGCCAGACTTCCCAGCTCGCCCAGATATGTGAGGTGCCTTTTTACTGTTTTGCCCCCGCTGGTCTGCCTATAACCCTTCAAAACAGCGGAGTTTGGCTGTTGGCAGACCCATCCAAGGCTTTTTTTTGGTAACTTCAGGTCAGTTCATTTTGGTTATTGGCAGTTCAGATTCTAAAAAATATATATATGACCCAAGGGGTACCCCAGAAGGCATGCTTCCTGTGCTCTCATGCTCCAGTTTTTAAGTGCTTTCTGAGGGTACCTTAGCTCAGCCTCTGGCTAAGGAGGGGAAGCGCTCTCAGATCTTCCGGGTGTGTGGTGGGTCCTCCCTGCCGAGCCCTTGGGTTTGTTCCTCTTGTTTCTTTTGTTGTTTTTCTTGCATGAGCGAAGTAGGCGCGCGACCACCCCTTACCCGAGGGCGAACTCCACAGGAGACCGAGATTTTGGTTTCAACAATGAATATGTTTTCGATCCTAAATTTGTATCCTAGATTTACTGAGAGGTTGTGAATACGAGTAGATCACTCAAAGGTAAAAGGAGTTGTATGCACTCCTCGAGAGAGGACAATATAAATCTTCCGGATCGGAGTCAAATCCAATAGTGGTGTTCATTGTATAAAGCAAGCTTAGGGGTTTCGACTGACCGAGGGGTATTAAACGATCAACCTAAGTTTAGTTGGAGCATATTCTCAAGAGAGACGCTTTTGTATTTTGGCAACCTTCACGGTCGAAGTAGATAATATAGAAGCTTGCATTTCATGAAAGTTTATTTAAATCCAAATGGATTCTAGATCAAGTGTTATTTTTTATTTCATTTTTCTTCTAAGTGTCTTTGGGTAGTGCTCAGTGTCCACTCACGTTAAGGAGTGTCTATCACATACTTGACATGAATAAGAACCTCTTCTCTGTGACTAATGCGGTTGACGCAGACTATCATGTTCTGTTCAGTCCAATAGAAGGGAAATTTCTTCGCAACGTATCAGCGGTAAAGGTTGATGTTGCTCATGTTGGGAGAAGAGTTAGAGACTTGTTTGTTTTATCAACAAGTTCTTATGTTGATCGGATGAGGGCCAACGATAGCGCTGCTATATGCCATGAAAGACTAGGACACGTCGGGATGGACAAGTTGAAAGCTATGATAGATAAAAGTCTTGTGAAAGGCTTGCCTAAGTTGTCATCCTACGGTGATGGCCAAGTTTGTGCGGGGTGTCAATATGGAAAGGCACATCGCCTTCCGTTTGACAAGTCACAAACAAGGAGTAAAGCACCATTGGAGTGTGTCCATGGTGATCTGATGAGGCCAACTGTCACTGCTAGTCTTGGAGGCAGCAGATACATGCTGGTGCTGATAGATGACTGTTCAAGATACACTTGAGTGTCTTTCATGAAGGAGAAGTCAGATGTTCTCCGATTGTTTGTGGAGTTCAAGGAGCTGGTGGAGGGCCGGTTTGGCCTGCAGATCAAGAAGTTTAGAATGGATAACGGAGGTGAGTTCATTTTATCCGAGTTCTCTAACTTCTGCAGGAAGCACGGGATCTAGAGAGAGCTCACTTGTGTTCATACTCCACACAAAAATGGAGTAGCAGAGCGAAAGATCTATCATCTGACGGAAACCTTCAAGTGTTGGCTTCATGCGAAAGGCATTCCTAGGTCTTTCTGGGCAGAGGAAATGTTGTGCGCATCTTATGTCATCAATCAGATGCCTCTAAGTCTGATCAACATGAAGTCTCCCATTGAGATGATATTCAAGGAGAATCCTAGCGTGGAACATCTTCGGGTGTTTGGCTGAACCTACTACGTACACGTCCCAGATTCTCTCAGGACTAAGCTGGATGCGAAGGCAAGGAAGCTTGTCTTTGTGGGCTATGATAGAGGAAGAAGGGATGGAAGTGTATGGATCCAGTGACGAGGAAGTTCACTGTCTCCAGGGACGTGGTCTTCGATGACCTAATATCATATAGAGGTAGCTCTTCTGTGGAGCTACTAGAGAGCAGGTTGGATGAAGGGTAGAAGGAGGCTGCTGAAGATCTTCAAGTGGAGCTACCTGTGTCACCAGGAGTTCCAGGTGTTTCAAGCTCTATGGCAGAGGATTCTGGTTCAGGAAGTAGGGGGAGCGACGCTCCAAGTGTGCTCGGGAATGGAGCTGATTCTGAAGAAGCAGCGGAGGTGGTGAGCAAGGGTTAGACTCTTCGGAGGTCGAAGAGGACCATCAAGCCACCAGCTCGGTATAGTGAAGGAAACACCATGAGAATTGTCTCCTGTTTCTTCACAGGCCCTCTAGATGAGCGAGAGCCTTCCAACTTTAATGAAGCCACTGGAGTCAAGGAGTGAGAAGATGCCATGAATGAGGAGATGATTGCTCTCAAGAAGAATGAGTCATGAGACCTTATGCTCAAGGTTGACGGTGTTACTCCTGTGACTTGCAAGTTGGTATATAAGCCGGATGGAAGCATCGAGCGGTACAAGGCTCGCCTTGTAGCTCGAGTTTTTCACAACAGTATGACGAAGACTATGAAGAGACGTTCAGTCTTGTGGCAAAGATGAATTCAGTTCGGGTGGTGATGGCATTGGCTGCTTGTCAGTGTTGGAAGATGTGGCAGCTAGACGTAAAGAATGTCTTCCTTTACGGAGAAATCGACATAGTGATCTTCATGGATCAGCCACTAGGATATATATCTGAAGAACATCCAGACTACGTCTGTAAGCTCCGGAAATCCCTTTATGGTCTAAAGCAGGCTCCTCGATCTTGGTACTAGAAGATTGCAGAATACCTCCAGTTCTGCGGTTATTGTGCTTCTAATTCAGACTCAAGCTTGTTCATCAAGAATAAGGGGGAGCTTCTAGTTTTGGTGTTGTTGTACGTGGATGATATGATCATCATGGGTAACTCCAAGGAGGAGGTTGCTAGGCTCAGGGAAGAGCTATCTATAAGATTCGAGATGAAGGACTTGGGTGAGCTCCACCACTTCCTTGGACTCTAGGTGGAGAGGAAAGAGAGTAACATACTCGTTTCCCAAAAGGGCTATGTAGAGCGAATTGTTCAACGATTCGGCATGCGGGAGGGGAAGAGTAGCTCTACTCCATTTGACTCTGGCATCAAACTTTAGCGAGATGAGGAGAAGATTCTTCCATATCCTCTTGTGTTCCGGGCTCTGGTTGGGAGCCTTATTTACTTGACGATTACAAGGCCAGACATTGCTTGTGCAGTTGGCCGAGTAAGTCGGTATATGGCGGAACCCAGGAAGCCTCATTTGATGGCGGCAAGGAACATTCTGAAATATGAGAAGTCCACTTCTGATATGAGTCTCTTTTATGGGAGAGGCACGGGTTTTACTCTTCTAGGATACTCAGATGCTGATTATGAGGGAGATTCAGACGACCGGAAGTCAACATCCAGTTATGTATTCATATGTGGTTTAGCCAGTATCTCTTGGTGTAGCAAAAATCAAAACTCGGTGTTCGTCTCTACTATAGAAGCTGAGTACAAGTCTTCGGCTTTGGCAGCTCGGGAAGCCATCTGGCTTAGGAGGCTAGTAGAGGACGTCTATGAAGAAGTGCACAGTCCAACTCTACTTTGCAGTGACAATGAGAATGCCCTGAAACTGGTTAATAATCCAGTTTATCACGCACGGACCATGCATATAGAGATTGAGCACCACTTCATTCGAGATAAGATGTTGGAGGGATCTCTTATGGTTGAGCATGTGCGGAGTGAGGACAACATCACAGACATCTTCATGAAGCCGCTGCCGAAGGGGCCATCTACTCGGTTACGGGGACTGCTGGGTTTGGTCACCACTTCTCACTTTAAGGGGGAGTGTTGAAATTGTGAAGTAAAAGTGGGGGTTATTAGGCAGACCGTGCAGCTTGGGCGAACAGTCCTGTGGACTGATAGTACTGCCTGGGCGGTCTAATGTTGCGGCCTGGTGATGGCGACCAGCCAGTTCAGTTAGTTGTTCAGTAGTTGGATAGTTCCCTGATGTAACCGTGCAGATAGGTGGTGTATCCGCGGGAGGGGTGGACTCATTATGAGTTTGCGGAGTCCGCTTAATGCAGACTGCTTTTGGAGATCGGGAAATCAGTTTTGGCCTGAGCCCTTGCTCTGCTTGTGCGGTTAGGAGGTAACCGCAGAGATCGCAGTTATATGAGCTGTGTTGGAGCTAGCGGACTGGGTGGTCAGTTGTTCTTGTCCGCAGAGCTCGCGTCAGAGGTTCTCCTGTTTGGAACTTGGTCATCTGTGACAAGTTCATTTTTGTTCGCAGATTCTGCAATGTCTGCTGGTTGACCGGGCGGCTTGTGCCTTTGATCGTGGACATTGTTTATTGCGGGCTGGTGCGATGTCTGCTGGCATGCAGACTGGCTTCCTGTCCGGCCTCCTTTGATAGCACGCGGATAGGCGGTTGTCTGGCCTTGTCCATGCGGACTGGGCGGACTGCTCTGTGCTAGCTGCGAGCTGCGTTGGTGTTTCTATCTACTAGGGCGGTGACCACACTCCTGTATGCGCCTATAAATAGGACCCCCCCCCCCCCCGGGACATCATAATTAACTGAATGAACTGTAAGTTGAACATGGGTTAATAGCTACGTCCTCAGATTTTCTGTCCGCGCAGTTTGAGAAGGTTAACCAGTTTGCAATTTGCAGGTTGTGCGTCTAACACTGAGAAGCCAGGATTTTGGTGCTGACTGCGATCAGGGATCATTGAAGCTTGCAGTTAACAATCAACAGTTTTGCAGCAGGTCGCATTTGTGGCTAGCTGGTCTTCTCTCCATCCTTCTAGTTCAATAACTTGTCTGCCGATTTTGGCGGTCTGTTCTTCAGTTCGGCAGTGGCTCTTGTTCGCGGACTCTGGCAGCTAGGCAACCTTTGCGGTTAGGCGGCTTGCAGAGAGTGGACAAGGTGTTCATCAGAATAACGGGTTGTCCGCCGACTTCGCGGACTCTGTAGCTCAGTTTGATGCAGCAGTGGCTTGGCGGTCTCAGCGGTCTCGGCGGACTCGGCGGTCTCTGAGGCTGTCTGCCCGGCTTGTTCTTGCTTTGTTTGTATGCACTTCTTTTGTACATTGGCAAATCATGTCTCGTCATGTATGTCATGACTTGTAAAGAAGATTGTTGATAATACAAGACTTGTTGTTGCCCTCTATTGTATCTAGTTTATTGATCTTGGTTTATGGTTGGAGTGTTTCTGCGCCTGGTTCCCGCTTTCCGCTTAATCAAGGGGTCATTTTGATAGCTCTGAAAGTTTTACTTGGTATCAGAGCTATCTCCTGATCATCTTGAGAAATTTCAACAGTTACGACCGCATGAACTGGACCTTAATTAAGGTCCGTGTTAAGCGGTTACGACCGCATGAACCGGACCTTAATTAACGTCCGGTTCATGCGGTCGTAACCGCTTGACCGTTGAAAATAAGTCCCCTCAAATGGAGCCTAAGTCTACATGAAAAGATTAAAATTCTGGATATGAAACAAAACATAATATAAATATATGTTTTCCTGTTATCATCATAACAGATTTTGAAATTCTGGACATGAAACAAAATACAATATAAAGATTGAAATTTTTATTGCAAATATAAGCTTGGAATTCTTGCAAATTCTTGACATGAAACAAACCTGGTTAAGCATGGGAAATGCACCAAGCAATGAATCCTAGTTTTCTCTGTGACCACCAGATTATGGATAAACTCATTTAAGTTAAAAATAACATTTTTATTATATGATTAAATATATAAATTACCTTGTTCAGGGTGGACTCTTGTATTAGGTTCCGAAGGTGGCGTATCATTAGGAGTAGATTTAATAGTTTGGTTTGGTCTAGAAGAAATAGTATTCATCATTATCGCAAACTACAAAAATATTAAAGAAAAATGTATTAGAGGCGGCTAGAATATAACTAAAATTTAAGCAAAAAGTATTATAAGAGGATTGAATATCAATTGTACCTGATCCGTAAACAGATAAACCTCAGGCCCCACTGATTTTCCAGAATAATTTTCTCTAGAATCTTGGTGTGATCTGGCATTTATTAGACAATCTATATTTTTTTTGCATATTCATCACTTGCAGTTTCAATTGATCAATCTCTCACAACTCCCTTGAATTTGTTGTGCCAGAGATTTTGAACGACGTGATTGATCAGGATACACTTGAATGGTTGTGACACCAGATCTCATGCTCCGACAATGACCATAGTATTTGGGTCCAAATGTAGACCGAAAAGCAGCCTCATGTACTTCACCAATCTGTGTGTCAAGGGGGCATTGTGACATCTGCTCAGCTATCACTTTTTCTAAAGCAACCTAAATATAAACAATTCACTCAGATGGAGATAATTTAAATAATGTTTGCATCTTCAAATAATTACATTCTAGAATATTTTTTTTACTTTTTTTGATGTGGCATATTCATTCACCAAATTATTATCTTTCTCTTTGCTTGTGCAACTATTTATATATAGTTCAAGATGTGTTGGCTGATTTCCCAATTCAGCATTCTTACAGAAAAAATTAAAATATTTTAATATAAATAAAATGAATAATAAAGAAAACAAACCATTCAATTTGACATACCAATTCTTTCCTCATATTAGCCATATAACGCCTCGAAACTCAAAAGAGGGACGAACTGCGTTTAGAGCCAAGTTGGGGTCTTGGTAGGGGTCACACGGCCTGGGACACGGGCGTGTCCAAGGCCTTGTGGTGCTCGGGTTCGACGAAGAACCCGGGTGGCCGACGAACTGAGCTCGACGAAGTGTTGAGACAGTGAACACGGCCTGGGACACGGGCGTGTCCAAGGCCGTGTCGTGCTCGGGTTCGACGAATTTTCGCGTGGTCGACGAAAGTGCGGTCGGCGATCGTCGAGACAACAAACATGGCCTGAGACACGGGCACGTCCCAGGTCGTGTCCTGCTCGGGATGTTAGCCGGGCATGTGAGGGGATAAACACGGCTTGGAGCCCGGGCGTGTTCGGGTTTGACACGGGCGTGTCAAATGTGACACGGGCATGTCAGGTACCCGTGTTCTCCTCGGGTTGTGTTTGGTCCTGTGTCGATGAAGGAACACGCCCAGGCACACGGTCGTGTACTGAGTGACACGGGCGTGTCACGTTTGACACGGGCGTGTCCAGAACCTGTGTCTTTTTCTGGGTGCGACCGTTTCGGCGTCGATTTAGGCACACAGCCTTGGACACGGGTGTGTCACAAGCCGTGTTCGGCCCAGGAGTTTGGTTTTAAGTACGAATCGTGGCCGTTCGTTTCCTTCTATTGGGATCTGATGGTCCAGAGATGTCCTTGCTGAGTTATGTTCGGGAATAGGGTTTGAAACCCTCATTCTTCTTCAAGTCTTCTCTTTCTAAAGTTTTAGAGAGAAGGGAGAGCAAGGAAGAAGGTGAAGGAGAGATCCGGCTGTCGGAGAAGCTTCAGAGCCCTAAATTGCGAGCCGAGTCCAGATCCACGGAGGCAAGTCCGTTGCGGTGGTTTTCATCCGGCTAAGTTCCCATGGCTAGGAAGAGGGGCTGTAAGGTAACGACACTTCTCCTCTTGGTTTCTAGGATGTGTTCTTAGCATCTTTTTCTTTCAAGCTTTTGGGCACCAAATCTCTCAAATGAGAGGGGTATGGGGTCGCCAAGGTTCAAGAGGAACCTCCGGGTCGATTGAGTCCGTCACCGGCATGATTTTGCATTAGAGATCCGCTCCGTTAGTGGATTAGGCATTGTGGGTGAAGCCGTAGTCACGACCGTTAGTCCTACTTGGTGATGTTGCATAACTAGCCTTAAGGATTTTGTAGAAATCTGTTGCGGCAAGATGTCGTTTGTGATGTATGTGATTTCCCACTTTTCTCGAGTGAGTACGTGTAATCGGAACCGGATAAGTTTAGCTCCGCATTAGCGGTAGATGGTTTCCTTGGTGGACAAGGCTAGCTCCGCATTGGCGGTAGATGGTTTCCTTGGTGCGCGGGGACGTTGCAGTACAAATGATGGATTAGGGTGGGAATGTTTTTGGATTGTGATGTGCTATGTAACGCCCCGAAAATTGTATTTGAGTCGGTCGCGAAAAAGGGGATTTTTTGTGCCTGTATAGGGGTACACGGCCTAGGACACGGGCGTGTCCAAGGCCGTGTCTGGCTGGTGTTTTTGGCTGTTTTCATCCCGAGAAGGACACGGCTAGAACACGGCTAAGTGACACGGGCGTGTCATTTGACACGGGCATGTGCCTACCCGTGTCCCTACCCGTGTTCTTTTGGATCGTGTTCGTTGTCGTGGCGGTTATGCGTGACACGCCCCCGAACACGGGCGTGTCGAGGAACCCGACACGGGCGTGTCAGGTGAGACACGGGCGTGTCTTTGCCCGTGTGTCTTTCCTCCGTTCAACGATCGTGCCTGGAGTGAGGCACACTGCCTGGGACACGGTCGTGTGCCAAGCCGTGTTCGGCCCAGGTCTGGAGATTTTTGAATAGATCTGAGCCGTTCGTTTTCTTTAATTAAGATCCAACGGCCCAGATGGTTTCCTGCTCTGTTAAGGCCGAGAATAGGGGAGTTAATCCTTCATTTCTCTCCAACCATTCTCTCTCCCAAGGAGTTGGAAAGAGGAGGAAGAAGGAAGGGATTCCGGCCGCCGGCGGAGCATCGGAGCACCGTTTCGAAATCTGAGAGCGGATCTGTGGAGGAAAGTTCGTTGCGAAGATTTCCATCCGTGTAGTTTTTCCATGGCGCCAAAGAGGACTACAAGGGTAACGATTCTCTACTTGAGCATGTGAATCTCTTTCTTTCTGCATAGGGAATCCCGCTCCCACGATTGTGCGGTGAGTGCGTGGTGTTCCTTGGGGTTGATGTAAATAGTCCCACTTGTGTTGCATATAGAGTCCGGAATCGTAAGTACGGACATAGGCATTGTGTGTGAAGCCTACCCGGACGTGTATTGTCTGGATCGGTGATGTTGCATTTGATATGTTTTGCCTGAGAAGACTCCGTGCTTTGGGTTTTTCGGGTTTCTACGCGGTAGATTGCAGCAGGGATCCTTGGAGGTTAGCTTCAAGGCGCACCCGAAAAACTGAGCGAAAACATGTTCTGCTAACTTGGCGGTCTAGGAACCGGCCTTGATCATAACTGGGTTATGAGATTGTTTAGAAAATTTTGGGATCCGAGAGAAGCTTGGCCCACGTGTAGGACTTAAATTGTATATGCGGCGTGAACAACGGGCAAGTGGAATTTGACCTAGGTTATGTAGTTCGGTGCGAGAGACACGAAGATGGGGACTGGCCGTTGGCATAGTCAGGAGCCTTAGACGGTGGTCAGAAAGGCTAAATGCTTACATGTTGTTGCCATCCTGGGGGTGGTGGTGATGACGATGATTGGTCAGGATTCACCGTTAATGTGCCTTGAGTGCACGGGGTGTTTGGCCGTGCAAGCCTACACCTGTGGTGAAATATATATATAGTTGCACCTTATTGTTTAGCTGGGCTAATGTTATGCAGGGAAAGAGCACCGCCGTCCCGAGTAAGGGGCGGGGTCGTTATAATTTTGTCGGCTTTTGGCTGACCGTTGCTTTGTTTGCCACCGTGCGGTGGAATTGTGCTTGCAGGTGCTACGCAGCCGAGTACCAAATAGCGGGCTGGAGCTCATGTTGCTGTGCTGGCCCTAGAAGGCCAAAGCGAATAGTTGTTTTTATTTTCATCATGTGTGGCCGGCCTGAGAGCCGATGTATGTAAGACATGTTTTTATTAAGTGAACATTTATAAGGCCATAAGGCCATGTACCCTTTCAGTGTATTTTGGGTTTCATTCCTGTAGTGTGTTGTGGACATTCATGTTTATTGGATTTAAGTTTTGGGTTCTTTCAACTTTAAAAGCTTCCGCTAGAATGCTCGGTGTAGGACGTGTAGTCTTAATTGGATAGTTTGTATATTCTTATGTAACCCTTTCGACTGTCTGTGGTATATGGCGTCGGGTTCCAGCTGGACCTTCTGTTATATGTCATGCGACGGATGGGGGTGTTACAATTTGGTATCAGACTTCTGGTTACGGTCAGGCTTAAATGAATTCGTGGGCGAATTCTTTTAAGTGGTGGTGAGCACATGTGTGCGTCATCGTTATAACATCAAAAAGAACCCATGAATGTCCACTTAGGAATGAAAATACACTTGTTTTGTGGAATCTGAGTGTTCCAATGATTGCTTTTAGCAATTTTTTTATCGTCTAATCATGTGCCTTTGCTACTATAGGAAGCTAGGAGCGGTGCTGGTCAGTCAGAGCGTCCGCAATGAGCGGAAAGTAGTGCACCAAGGGACATGCCTACAACACCTCCTTCAGCGGAAACCATCAGGATGGTGGCTGAGGCGGTATTTGCAATGATAAATGCCCAACCTGCACGGCAAATGCATCGTGCACCTCCTGCGAATGAGCAAGAACCGGTTAGGGCGGCAGAGCCGAGAGTGGTGGAGCGCGCAGCAGTCGATCTGGTAGAGTCGAGGAGAGCTATGGAGAAGCAGCTTAAGCATGTAATGGGCTTTAATCCTCCGAGTTTTGATGGGGTTGGAATGTCAGCTCAAGCTGAGGACTGGCTCTCTTCGATAAAGAGGATCTTGATAGCCGCATTAACTGAGGAGTGGTAGAAGACCACCATAGCGACCTTTCTTTTGGTGGGTGAAGCGAGGCTGTGGTGGGATGAGTTGGAGTTTCATCTCTTAGTGGGAAGGCAGCTTGTTGATGTGCCTATGGAGGAATTTTCAAGATTGTTTCTAGCTAGATTTGTACCCTCTGCTCAGAAGTTGGAGATGGAGAATCAGTACCTTGGGCTGACTCAGGGAGCCAGAAGCGTGGACGAGTATCTTCATGAGTTCACACGGTTGGGTCGTTATGCTGGTGCTACGTTTATGGAAGAAGAGAGGAAGACCAACCGATTCTATGAGGGTCTACGCGGCGATCTACAGTTACTACTTGTTGGGCCTAAGGCGCAAGGCTTCCTAGCCTTGGTCAATTCGGCCCGATCGTTGGAAAAGGTCGTTAAGAAAGTTCAAGAGAAGAAGGACCCAGGAGAAAGGAAGTCCGAGTTCAAGGTGCCAAATAACAAGTCAAGTTTCTGCAAATGGAACAAGAAGCGGAGGACTTCGAACTCAGCCCCTTCGGCTGATGCGTCGGGGGAAACTACAAGTCGAGTCCCAGGAGCTTGCTACAACTGCGGGAAGACGGGACATTTTGCTCGTGAGTGTTGGAGCGGACGTTCAAAGTCTGAGAGGAAGTTTGGAGCGACTTATGAGGAGAAAGGGAAGGCGGTGGAGTCAACCGCGTCCCATCATGCTCTAGCCCAGCCTAGAGTCTACAACCTTGGCCTGCAAGAGGCCATAAAGCAGGCGGACGTGGTGATAGGTATGAGTTAAATTTCAGTGGTTTAACTTTTATAGTTGTTACATTTGTATTTGTTAGCTTACTTTTGTTGGTGCTAGGCTTTGTGTTGATCTTTGAGTTTCCGGCGAGGGCCCTGTTTGATACGGGAGCATCGCATTCCTTCTTGTCCGAAAAAATTCATATCGCGCATCGGGGTTCCGTCCTCGATGGCAAAAGACAAGTTGGATGTGTTTTTGCCCAATGGGTGCTCAATTCGCGCGGATAGGGTCTGCGTTGTGAAGATTCGGATTGGAGACCAGGAGTTTGTTTTGCGAGCGTTGGTTCTACCGTTAGTAGAGTTCGACATAATATTCGGTATGGATTGGCTCTCGGAGCAGGGTGCATGCATTGATTGCAACCGTAAGGAAGTTAAGTTGGGTCTGAACACTGATCGGGAGACTACTTTTGATGGCATGAAGGGGTCGGGTAAGATTTTGATGTCAGCCCTTCAGGTGTTCAAGGCAGTTCGGTCTGGGGCAGAGCTGTTTGTCACTCTAGTGCAGACTTCGACGCCTAAGCCAAGTCTTGACAGTATTCCAGTTGTGTTTGAATACTCGATGTGTTCCCAGATGATCTCCTAGGATCCCCTCCTCAGCGGGAGATTGATTTTACCATTGAGATGGTACCGGGTACCAAACCGGTGTCGCTCTCTCCATATCGGGTAGCGCCAAGAGAGATGGCAGAGTTGAAGGTGCAACTGCAAGAGTTGCTAGAGCAAGGTTATGTGCATCCAAGTTCGTCGCCTTGGAGCGCACCCGTTCTCTTTGTTAAGAAGAAAGATGGGAGCTTGCGGCTTTGTATCGACTATCGGGAATTGAACAAGCTTACGGAGAAGAACAAATATCCAATCCCGAGGATTGACGATCTGTTTGATCAGTTGGTTGGGTCAACGGTATATTCAAAGTTAGATCTGAAGTCCGGTTACTACCAATTGAGGATAAGGGAGAGCGACATCCCAAAGATAGCATTCAGTACGTGGTTTGGGTATTACGAGTTCACAGTCATGTCGTTTGGGTTGACTAATGTGTCATCCGTGTTTATGGATCTGATAAACAGGATGTTCAGAGAGTACTTGGATCGTTTCGTGATAGTATTTATCGATGATATCCTGGTGAACTCGTAGTGCGAGGAGGAACACTACAAACATCTGCACACGGTGTGGAGATATTGAGGAGGAATCAGTTGTATGCTAAGTTCTCCAAGTGTGAATTCTGGTTATCCTCGATAGCGTTCCTTGGTCATGTTGTTAGTGGAGAAGGGATAGCTGTGGATCCGGCAAAGATAGTGGCAATACGGGAGTGGCCTACTTTGACTACGGTGGCGGAAGTTCGGAGCTTTCTAGGGCTTGCCGGCTACTATAGGCGCTTCCTAGAGAACTTTTCACGGATAGCACTTCCACTCACGATGTTGATAAGGAAGGATCAAAAGTTTGTGTGGTCGCTGGAGTGCGAACAGGCTTTTGAAGAGTTGAAGAGGAGGTTGACCACAGCGCCTATTTTATGTTCGCCAGTTGGAACCGAAGGGTTCGAGATCTATAGTGATGCTTCGGGTAATGGTTTGGGCTGTGTTCTGTTACAGCATGTGAGAGTGATAGCCTATGGTTCACGACAACTGAAGGTTCATGAGAGGAATTATCCGGTCCACGACTTAGAGTTAGCGGCCGTGATATTTGCTCTAAAGCTTTGGAGGCACTACCTATACGGTGTGAAGGTCGATATTTACACCGATCATAAGAGCTTGAAGTACCTGTTGGACCAAAAGGATCTGAATATGAGGCAGCGGAGGTGGATGGAGTTCTTGGGGGACTACACCTTCAATATACATTATGTGTCTGGTGTTGGGTACATTGGAAAATGTGTATGTTGGAACACTCTATTACTAATTTGGGTCAGGATCACTATGTCTCTAGGAACCTTTGCTTGACCTCCTGTATAGCTCAATAGGTCAATTAGAATTGAGTCTAAGGGTTAGAAGTCTAGGTTTGGAAGCTGCCCTGAAGACCAAGATTTTTTGTTTGGAGACTAAGTCATATCGTCGAGCTCAGCACGACGATTCGTCGAACTCCGGTCGACGATCGTCTAGCTCAACTTCGACAGATCGTCGAACTCCATTCGACGATCGCTGAGCTCAACTTCATTATATCGTCGAACTCCATTCGACGATCGGTGAGCTCAGGTCGACGATTTTGACTCTGCTTTGGATCTTTATCTCTGAGCTCAGTTCGACGATCTTTGAGCTCAGATCGACGATATTTTGCTGTTGTATATTTCCAGATCGCTGAGCTCAGCTCGACGATAGCAGAGCTCAGTTCGACGATTTCAGATAACTTCAAGGATGTTTCTAAATTCAAATTCAAATCAGTTAAGGAGTTATTCTGCAATTAATTCAGAGATTTCCTAGCCGTTTTCATTCATTTTTGGACCAAGTTTCAAGGGATTTTTCAAGGAATATTTCTGTGGACTTTCCTCCAGAAGAGATTGTGCAATTAAGGATGCAATTAATGCAGGCCAATGGCTATACTTGACAAAGAATGTTATTCCATTCTGTATCAGAGAATAATATAGAAGAATTTTTGAATAACTCATAGAACACAGATTACAGAGACACATTCAAAAATATTCTATCTCAAGGAATTCTCAAGAACACTCATCCAAGGAGATCAATCTTTTCAGAAATCTTCAGATCTCCTTAGTTTCAAAGTGTTCAAGGCCAACATATTTCCAGACTCCAGACATTCAACATTTCAGTCATTGCTGAAATCATCTATTGCTGGAGTTCAATCTTTGAAGGCCTATCACCCTCAGCAAAGCTTTTCTTCCTGAAGATCTCAAAGATTCAGGGGGAGCTTTGACATCAACAATCCACATAGTCTTCTCAGTTGTTTGAGAAAGAGAAGACTTTCATCACTCTCTCACCCCCTCTCTGTAAAGGGTTTCTCAAACTCCCTTCAAAAGTTTGAGCTTGATTTTTGAGCACCTTGTCAAAAGCTCATTGGTGGCAAGACACCTGATCAAAAAATCTGCTTTGGTTTTTGAGCACCTTATCAAAAGCTCATTGGTGCCCAGGACACCTGATCAACTCATCCTGCAGTGGATTCCTACCTAGGGTGGTAGAAGAGTGGATGTACCCAAGTTTAGGGGAACCACTATATTTCCTTGTGTCTTCTGGTTTTGCTTGTTTTTATTTTTGTTTCTGGACTTGATTTTTCTGTGCTTAGCTTTTGTTTAACTTAGTGCTGTGATTAGATTTATTATTGCTTCCCTGCTCACTCTTATTACAATAGTTGTTGTAAAAAGTTTCAAAGCACCATATACTCTATTCACCCCCCTCTAGAGTATATCAGATCTAGCTGCACTTTCAATTGGTATCAAATGGAGGTTGGTTAAACATATCATCCCTGATTGGTTGTACAGGCTAACACCTGAACCCAAAGATCCCAAGTTAGATCTGTTTTTCTTTTGTATTCTATTATTAGATTTTGTTTTCACAAATCATGGCCCAAAACAAAGATTATGCTAGCACCAGACCTCCAGTGTGCAATCTATCCAAGTTTGCACTTTGGAAAGCAAGGATCAGACTTTACATGAATTCTATTGACGAAGATATCTTTAACTTTGTTTTGACAGTATGTCCAAGACCCCCAGAGAACACAAGTACAAATGCTGTTCCACCTCCATCAGGAACAGATGCTGATATCAAGAGATGGAAGGTAGCTGATGCCAAGGCTATGAACATCTTGGCCCAGACAATGTCTGATGACATATTTCAAAAGGTGGCTGAATGCAATTCAGCAAAAGAAATTTGGGACAAACTCTCAGAAATAGTCTCAGGCTCAGCTGATGAGAGAAAGGATAGAAGATCACATCTCATCTCTCAATATGAGAACTTCAAAAAGGGAGAAACTGAGTCAGTGGGAGACATGTACAACAGGCTAAGTCTAATTGTCAGTGAACTCAGAACATTGGACAAAGAGATCTCTCTAACAGAACTTAATGACAAGATCCTAATGTGCTTCCCTAGCACTTGGGATTCAAGAATCTGGCCAATTAAGGATGCCAGAAGTCTGAATGAGATCACTACTGAAGCTCTATTGGGTAAGCTCAAATCTTATGAGCTACTTATCAAAAATAGAGAGGAGGAACAGAAGGCTGCCTCACCAGCCACAAGAAAAGAGAAGACCATAGCCTTCAAGGCAACTGAAGATCTGCCTGAAGACAAAGCCACAGGCAATAATGAACTACTCAGCATGTTGGCCAAAAGATTTTACAAAATAGCCAGAAAGGACTTCAGAAGAAGATCATACAAGGAGCAGGATAAGCCAAGGTATGACAAGTCCATTAGTAATAATAAAGACATTATTTGCTTTGGTTGCAGGAAACCAGGGCACATAGTTCCTGACTGTCCAGAGAACAAGAACAAGGATAGAAGGGACGGGAAAGAAAGAAGAAAGGAGAAAGACTCCAAAAGGAATGGCAATGGCAAACCTTCTTCAAGCAAAAACAAGCATACAAGAAAAGGGTTTGTTGCTGAATCCTGGAGTGAGACTGAAGAAGAGTCAGAAGCCTCATCCAGCTCCAGTGATGATGAGGATGATGCAGAAGAAAAGGAGTTCTACATGATGGCAATCAATGCCTCACAGCATAATTCAGAAGAAGAGAAGTCAGAGTCAGATTCAGAGACTCAACCTGAAGAAGATCAGGTAATTGGTTCTTTTGATTTTAGTTCAGAGGATTTTAAATCTGAATTTAAAGCACTGTGTTTAGACCTGCTAAAGTCTGAGAAAGAAATTATCTCTCTCAGAAATCAATTATCTGAACACAATACTTTAAAGTCAGAAAACCTCAAACTCTCTCAGGAGTTGGAGTGCTGTAGGGAACAGATAGCTTCACTGAAAAGTGAGCTCTCTGAGGCCAAGAAGCTTGAAGAATCCCTCAATGGGAGAAGCATCAAGCTGATGGACATCACAAGCACAGTGAACTCCAGATTCAACAGCACACTGGGCTTGGGTGCTTCATCCAGCCAACCTATAGTCCTAACAACTCCAATCAAAATCATTTCTGACAAAGGAAAGGGAGTTGTAGAGGTTGCTAGGAAAAATTCTGATCTGCCCCAGAAAACTAAGTCCCATCCGAAATCGTCTAACGGAGATCGACGATCGCCGAATGAAGATCGACGATCGCCGAACGCAGCTCGACGATCTCAGGCAAAATCGTCGAACGCAGATCGACGATCTCAGCCAAAGTCGTCGAACGCAGATCGACGAACTCAAATACCTGACCTCAGTCATAGTCGACCGTCGAACGGAGCTCGACGATCTGACCCACGATCGTCGAACGCAGCTCCAAGATCGTCGAACAGAGGTCAGAGCTCTGGAAAATTTTTCAAAGGCAAATCAAAATTGAATCATAAGGGTCCTTCATCCCAAATCTTTAACCCTTATACTGAATGGATTATACCTCCAAGGAGATATCATCCTGAAGGATATAAGAGTCAACCTGGGATGTCTTTCATTTCAGAATTTAAAGGTTATCAGCCTAGGCCCAAGGTAAACTGGGTCAAAAACAAATGAATTGTCTTATGTGCAGGTGAAGACCTATCCAACATCTAACCAGCAATGGTATTTGGATAGTCGGTGCTCTAAACACATGACAGGGAACAAGGACAACCTCACATCCTTCAGAGCCAAGCTTGGACCCAAAGTTATCTTTGGTGATTCAAACTTTGGACAGACTAAAGGATATGGTGGAGTCCAGATTGGTTCAGTAACTTTCAAGAAGGTAGCTTATGTGGAAGGACTGAAGCACAACCTAATTAGCATCAGTCAGCTGTGTGATGAAGGCTACCAGGTGACCTTCAGCAAAGCCTTATGCAAAATCAAGTCAGAGGACAACACAACTGTGTTGACAGGTAAAAGGAAAGGTAACATCTATCTAGTAGATTTTCTTTCAACTGATGTACATATCTGCTTGTTTAATTCTGTCTGTAGACCAAATATTTTATGGCATAAGAGATTAGGACACCTAAACCTTAGAACTATTGCTAGGCTATCCAAAGACAACCTTGTTAGAGGACTACCTTCTGGCCCCTATAAAAAGGAAGGACTCTGCAGGGCTTGTCAATTAGGCAAGCAAACTAAAAACAGCTTTAAGTCACTTAATAAGAGTGATTCACCTAGGATATTGTATCTGTTACACATGGATCTTTTTGGACCCATCACAGTACAAAGCCTAGGAGGGAAATCCTACACTTTAGTAGTTGTAGATGACTTCTCTAGATTCACTTGGGTGTTCTTTCTAAGGAAGAAGTCTGATAACTTTAAGTGTCTGACAGAGTTTCTCAAATGTATATAGATTGAGTTCAATACTCACATTGCCCTGATCAGAAGTGATCATGGGACAGAGTTTGATTCTCTTCTTATGCAAGAGTTCTGTCAGAGTGAAGGGATCAGGCATACTTTCTCAGCTCCTAGAACTCCTCAACAAAATGGGGTAGCTGAAAGGAAAAATAGAACCCTTATTGAATCTGCCACTACATTGTTGTCAGATGCTCATCTACCTCTATCCTTTTGGGCAGAGGCAGTGAACACCTCCAACTATGTGCTGAATAGAAGTCTGATACATAAACTAAAGGGAAAGGCTCCCTATGAATTACTCAAAGGGAAGAAACCTAAAGTTGACTATTTTAGAGTCTTTGGTTGTATTTGCTATATTCATAATAATGACAAGAAATATTTAGCAAAATTTCAAGCCAAAGCTGATGAAGGAGTGTTTCTGGGATACTCCATGATCAGCAAAGCTTATAGGGTCTATAACAAATCATCTTTAAAAATTGAGGAATCTGTTCACATTTCATTTGATGAAACTAACATGTCTTTCAAGGAGAAGATTTCTTCTACCATAGAACCTTTGCAGGAACATTCTCTAGTTGAAGACTTGAACAAGTTACAGGTTACTCAAGAGGATGAAAGCAGTGAAGATGAAGGAAATGCTCAACATATTGAAGAACAACTTGAAGAGCCAGTTGTTGTACCACAAGAGGAAACAACAACACAGGTTGGTGAACAATCAACACCCCCTGTTGATTTAGTAACATCAAGAGACCATCCAATTTTCCAAATAATTGGAGAAATCTCAGCTGGTGTGCAAACCAGAAATCAGGTCAACCAAAACCTGTTGCACACCTGCTTCCTATCTCAAATTGAACCTCAGTCCATTCAAGATGCAGAGCAAGATCCACACTGGATCATTGCAATGCAAGAAGAGTTGCATCAATTTGAGAGGAACAAAGTATAGGAACTAGTGCCAAAGCCTAAGGATCAATCAATTATTGGAACAAAATGGGTATTCAGAAACAAACTGGATGATCAAGGAGTAATTATATGGAACAAGGCAAGGCTAGTTGCTCAGGGATACTCTCAAGAAGAAGGAATCGACTACGACCAGACCTTTACACCAGTTGCAAGATTAGAAGCCATCAGAATATTTCTAGCTTATACAGCTCATAAAGGCTTCAAAGTATATCAGATGGATGTCAAAAGTGCTTTTTTGAATGGAGACATCAAAGAGAAAGTTTATGTCAGACAACCTCCAGGTTTTATCTCTCCAACTTTTCCTGATTATGTTTTTAGACTGAATAAAGCATTATATGGTCTCAAGCAATCTCCTAGAGCATGGTATGAGACCCTAGCATGCTTTCTCTTGGAAAATGGTTTTATTAGGGGTAGAGTAGACCAAACTCTTTTCATTAGAACCCATAAGTCTCATACCCTACTAGTACAAATTTATGTAGATGATATTATTTTTGGTTCTAATGACTCCAAATTGTGCAGAAGGTTTTCTAACCTGATGCATTCTAAATTTGAGATGAGTAGCATGGGTGAGCTATCCTTCTTCCTAGGATTGCAAGTCAAGCAACATGCTGAAGGCATATTTATTTCTCAAACCAAATATGCAAATAAACTGGTTAAGAAATTTGGTATGTCTGAGGCATCTTGTATGAAAACACCCATGCCTACTAATGCTGTATTGGATGTTGATGAACATGGGAAACCTGTTGATCAGACAACAAATAGAGCAATGATTGGCTCTTTACTGTATCTTACAGCTAGTAGACCAGATATAATGTTTGCTACATGTATATGTGCTAGGTTCCAAGTAAGCCCTAGAGAGTCACAACTAACATTAGTAAAGAGGATTCTCAAGTATGTTAAAAGTTGTCCAAATCTAGGTCTCTGGTATCCAAAAGATTCAGCATTTGATTTAACTGGATTCTCAGATGCTGATTATGCTGGATACAGAATTGACAGGAAAAGCACCAGTGGAACTTGTCAGTTCCTTGGTGACAGACTTGTCTCTTGGTTTTGTAAGAAACAAACATCTGTGCCAACTTCAACTGCTGAAGCTGAATATATGGCTGCAGGCAGTTGTTGTTCACAAATCTTGTGGATTCAAAACCAACTCCTAGACTATGGCTACAACTTAGAGAAGTCTAAAATCTTTTGTGACAATACTAGTGCTATTTCTATAGCTCAAAATCCAGTCCTCCATAGTAGGACAAAACACATAGAGATTAGGCATCATTTCTTAAGGGATAATGTTGAAAAGAATACAATTGAACTACACTATATCCCAACTGATCTGCAAAGGGGAGATATTTTCACCAAGCCATTGGATGAAAAGAAACACACCTTCTTCCTAAATCAGTTAGGAATGTTAGATGGAGGAAGTCTTAAATAATATCCAAGATTTTGAAAGCTTAAAAATTGACCAAGACTAGGCAAACATTCTGATTTTTCTTAGTGTCTAGAATTTTTTTGATCTCTGAACTGCGCTCGACGATTTGTCCCAACATCGTCGAATGGAGATCGACGATTTCCAAAAATCGTCGAACTGAGTTCAGCGTCTATCAGATAGTATGAACTATCTCTTCCGGTCAACGATCGTCGAACGGCGCTCGACGATTATGTTCTCTGAATGATCGTCGAACGGAGCTCGACGCTCTCCAATATCGTCGAACGGAGATCGACGATGTTGAAGACTCTTCAGATTCCTTTAGTAGCCTCGATCGTCGAACTGAGTTCAACGATCTTTCCATTTCTGCGTCGAACCCTAATATAAAACACATTTTTCGCCGTCGTTCTCTTTTGCGCTTTCAATTTCTCTGCAAGAATTTTCTTTCCCTCCAACCAGTTCTACACTTGGTCGTTTTGTTTGTTGAATTTTTGCAGGTACCCATGGCTGTGTCAGTTGCTGTTCTTGCTGCTATGAAGTTCGATGCTGGTTTTGACATCGATATGGAATCATTCAGCACAACTGACCAGGTTTTTCAAGATATATTGGGATTATTCAAAGACCAGAACTTGATTGCCATAATGACCACCAGGATCAAGCTGGCATCTGATGAAATAAAGGAGTGGGTCTATACTGCCCATAATCAAGATAACTCTACCATTGTTGGATCTATAGCTGGAACTCAGGTACCCTTGACCCCAACAATTCTATCAGAAGTTTTTGAGTTGAGAAATGGAGAAGATATTGCTGAGTTATCTGGAGATGAGTATTCTGAACTGCTTGCCAGAATGGGTCATTCAGAGGGAAACCTTGGCAAGCTCTTCAAAAGGAACCTGTCTGTAGAATATAGGTTCATGGCAGATGTTGTTGGGAAAGTGCTACTGGCAAAGCACTCTGCTCATGATACAATTTCAAGGTATCAGCTCTGCCTCATGGGAGCTCTTGTGGACAGAAAGAATCTGAATTGGGGAGAGGTTTTCTTTGACCTCATCAAAAAGAAAATCAACAAAAGTTTTGTTAACTTTGGGAGAATCATTGGAGTGTTTCTGCAGCACAGGTGCCCTGCCTTGCGGGTCTCCTCTGGAATTCATATCAATGCCTCCAAGAGACTGTCTTGTGCCCTCTTTGGAAAGTGGGACAGACAAATCAGCAAGCCCAGCAGGCCCTCCTCCAGTACTCCTTCAGGCACAAGGACTCTAAGAGTCACTCCTCCACAGGTCTCTGCCCCTGCAGATGACCTAGCTGCTGTTGTTGCCTCTCCTCCTCCTCCAATTCCATCCCTTCCCATACCATCTACCATCCCAACTCCATCCACCATCATCATATCCAGCCCCTCTCCAACATCCACACCTTCTCCAGTACCTATTCTTCCAACACCAGAAGAACAATTCCACCCACTATTCTCCTACCAGATGTCACCTCATCACCCTTCATTCCATCCTTCACCCTACTTGATGATTCCTTTATGGATGATTCCCCATCATCTCCTCCTGAGCTACCCTCATCCTCCACTTCCTTTCAAGACCTTCTACACCAAATCATTGATCAACCAACATTCACCCCATCCATCTCCATTCCCCTGTCCTCCATATCCACCCTACCCACACCTCAGCCATCCCTTCCACCCTTCACCAGCTCTCCACTACAAGAACCCTCAGCTGCTCCTATCTCTTCTACCTCTGCTCCAGCCCTTGAGCAAGTAGACCTCCCAGCCCTTGCTGACAGGCTGTATGAGCTGCTTTCCCCCAGGCTCTCTCTGCTGTTGGAGACCTCCTTGGCTCCACTACACCTGTCAGTGGCAGCCCTTTCTACCAGGCTCTCTTCCCTCTTCCCTCAGGTAGCACCTACAGCAGTGTGCCTTGATCCAGACATGTCTGAATCTAGGCAGGGGGAGATGCCATATGAAGTGAGTCTTCATGCTGCTACTGCTTCTGTGACTGCTTCTGTGAGCCTGTCTACTGCTGTTGTTGTCTTTGCTGCCCCTTCAGCTCCTCCTGCTGCTGCTGTTGCTGTGCCTCAAGCACAAAGTCAGATTTCAACTACAGTCCTTGCAATAGACCTCAGGTCTTTGCTATCAGTTTTGATTCTGCATACTTCAGCTGTCTGCCAGAGGTCAATGCTGTCCAGCCTCTAAAAGATTTATCCAAGGCACTTGTGCCATTTTCTTGCTGTGACCCTAGCATTATCACCTCCTTTGTAAATTCAGTAATTGCTGCTGCTGAAAATGTTGATGCTGCTGCTTCTTCTGAAGAATGTATTATTGCTGCTTCTGACATTACTGTCTTTACTGCTGCTGAAGTTCCTGTTGTTTCTGATGAACCAATTTCCAAGGACATTCTTATGACAGAGGCACCTGAATTTGAGCCTTCTGCAGTCCTTGATGATATTCCTTTTGTTTCTATTGGTGTTAGTGAATCTGTTGTTACTGCTGTTGTCACCTCTCCAGTATCTATTTCTGCTGTTGTTAGTGAAGTTGTTGCTGCTATCACCTGTCCAGAGCCTACTTTTGCTGTTGTTGTTGTTTCTACTTCTGCTTCAATATCTGCTGCTGTCTCTGCTGTTACCATTTCAACACCTGCTGCTACAACCTCTGCCTTATCTGCTTCTGTATAGCTCAAGAAGGACTTAATGAAGAAAATTGATGCTCTCTATGATGACCAGAGTTCTGAAAGTGATGAATTTAGAACAGACTCTGATGACTCTTCTGCTACCATTGCTAGGAAAAGAAAGGCAAGGAGCAAAGCAATGAAGAGGGTACCTCCTGCCAAAGTTAAGGATAACAATGATATTCCATATTACATTCTACATGACTGCCCTATTACTGAGCACTGGATGCAATACTCTAAGAACCAGCTGAAAGCAATGAAGAAGAAGAGAAAATATGAGAAGGGTTCATCCTAATTCCAGCACTCTCATCCTCCTCCACCACCTCCTCCTGATGCAGGTGCAGGTGGAAGCTCTGCAGCTCAACCCCCAGCCAGAAGTCAGGCTCCCTATCAGCCTCATGCCAGATCTTACCATAGGGAAAGCCAATCCAGGGGTTCTCATTCTAGGAGAGGAGGATATAGAGGAAATCAAAGAGATATTCAAGTCTATTCCAAAGGGTACTCCAGGCAACACCCATATTCCAGGGAAAGATAAATTTCAACTGATACAACATCTGGTCCTTTCCCTTATAAGCTGAAAGAAACTGTGTCTGCCAGGCCTTCTCAAGACAATCCTTCCAACAGATATGAACCACCTGTACCCTTTGAGGATCCTGAAAACAATCCAGCTGCTTGGACTGCCAGATTAAAGGAATTAGCTGAACTAGATCAGATTAAAAAGGCTAGAGAGCAAGGAATAGATTCTTCCAACATTTCAACTACGTCTGAACAGAGACAGAAAGAGCTAGAGGGATATGCATCAAGTAAATTCTTTGATTCTGACAGATATATGGAATTATATCCTGAAGCTGTAGTTCTCAAGCCTAAAAAGCAAACATATTTGGGTACAGCAGATGATATCAGGTCAAACAAAGAAGCCCTCAATCCTAACAGAGAGATTAAACTTGTTAAAGGCAAAGAGAAGAAATGATATTGTAAGGTGACAATTTCTGTGATTTCTGATTACTATCTGGATGCTATATATCTCTGTGATTCTGCAATGTCTAGCTGTTGTTTTTCTGTTTTGCTGATTGTATGCTGTCATTAAATTCTTCCAAAGTCTGTAAATAGTAATCCTAACCCAAATAGGGGGAGATTGTTGGAACACCCTATTACTAATTTGGGTCAGGATCACTATGTCTTTAGGAACCTTTGCTTGACCTCCTGTATAGCTCAATAGGTCAATTAGAATTGAGTCTAAGGGTTAGAAGTCTAGGTTTGGAAGCTGCCCTGAAGACCAAGATTTTGTGTTTGGAGACTAAGTCATATCGTTGAGCTCAGCACGACGATTCGTCGAACTCCGGTCGACGATCGTCTAGCTCAACTTCGACAGATCGTCGAACTCCATTCGACGATCGCTGAGCTTAACTTCATTATATCGTCGAACTCCATTCGACGATCGGTGAGCTCAGGTCGACGATTTTGACTCTGCTTTGGATCTTTATCTCTGAGCTCGGTTCGACGATCTTTGAGCTCAGATCGACGATATTTTGCTGTTGTATATTTCCAGATCGCTGAGCTCAGCTCGACGATAGCAGAGCTCAGTTCGACGATTTCAGATAACTTCAAGGATGTTTCTAAATTCAAATTCAAATCAGTTAAGGAGTTATTCTGCAATTAATTCAGAGATTTCCTAGCCGTTTTCATTCATTTCTGGACCAAGTTTCAAGGGATTTTTCAAGGAATATTTCTGTGGACTTTCCTCCAGAAGAGATTGTACAATTAAGGATGCAATTAATGCACGCCAACGGCTATACTTGACAGAGAATGTTATTCCATTCTGTATCAGAGAATAATATAGAAGAATTTTTGAATCACTCATAGAACACAGATTACAGAGACACATTCAAAAATATTTTGTCTCAAGGAATTCTCAAGAACACTCATCCAAGGAGATCAATCTTTTCAGAAATCTTCAGATCTCCTTAGTTTCAAAGTGTTCAAGGCCAACATATTTCCAGACTCCAGACATTCAACATTTCAGTCATTGCTGAAATCATCTATTGCTGGAGTTCAATCTTTGAAGGTCTATCACCCTCAACAAAGCTTTTCTTCCTGAAGATCTCAAAGATTCAGGGGGAGCTTTGACATCAACAATCCACATAGTCTTCTCAGTTGTTTGAGAAAGAGAAGACTTCCATCACTCTCTCACCCCCTCTCTGTAAAGGGTTTCTCAAACTCCCTTCAAAAGTTTGAGCTTGGTTTTTTGAGCACCTTGTCAAAAGCTCATTGGTGGCAAGACACCTGATCAAAAAATCTGCTTTGGTTTTTGAGCACCTTATCAAAAGCTCATTGGTGCCCAGGACACCTGATCAACTCATCCTGCAGTGGATTCCTACCTAGGGTGGTAGAAGAGTGGATGTACCCAAGTTTAGGGGAACCACTATATTTCCTTGTGTCTTCTGGTTTTGCTTGTTTTTTTTTTGTTTCTGGCCTTGATTTTTCTGTGCTTAGCTTTTGTTTAACTTAGTACTGTGATTAGATTTATTATTGCTTCCCTACTCACTCTTATTACAACAGTTGTTGTAAAAAGTTTCAAAGCACCATATACTCTATTCACCCCCCTCTAGAGTATATCAGATCTAGCTGTACTTTCAGTGTACCAGATTTGAAGAAGCCTCACCCTACTCAATGATATACATCAAGGTGTATTTGATGTGCTTTGAGTTTATTTGTGCAGGTTAAGTAACTGCAGGATTGCAGGAAAATTTTCTAAGTCCATGTGTCGACACCTAGAGGTGAAGTGTCGACACTTATGAAGACTTGTGTCGACACCTAGAGGTGAAGTGTCGACACTTATGAAGACTTGTGTCGACACCTAGAGAAGTTGTGTCGACACTTGGAGTAATTGTGTCGACACCAGGAAAGGCAGAGTCGACACTAGAAGAAAAGTGTCGACACACAGTGAAGAATTGTCAACATAATCTGTGTCGACACTTGGAGGCAGTGTCGACACTTAAAGAAACTTTGTCGATATCAAATGTGTCGACACCAGGAGGTTGTGTCGACACTCATCAAGCGTCAACAAAGATTGAAGTATTTGTGTCGACACAAAGGAGGTGTGTCGACACTCAGTAAGTTTCAACACATGAAGGAGATGTGTCGACACAAAGGAGATGTGTCGACACTCGGCAAGTATCAACAACAAAAGAAGTTGTGTCGACACAAAGGAGATGTGTCGACACTCAGCAGAATTCAACTAAGATTTAAAAGAGAAGTACTTGTGTCGACACACTCAACCAGTGTCGACACATTCAACAGAAGGCTTGTGTCGACACAAAGAATCTATGTCGACACATTCTGAAGAAGCAGTGTCGAGAAGCTGTTACAACAACACAAGGAGTTATGTCGACACCATCAAGGCTAGTGTCAACACTTAGTCTACTTGTGTCGACACTTAGTCTATTTGTGTCGACACATAATGACTATCTGTCTCGACACTTTCAAACAGTAACAGAGATTTCAAGAAGTGACTGGATGACTTGACAACTGTCATTTCAACCAGTCAACTGCAACTGTCAGAGCCATCAGAAAGTTGTTAGAAACTGGATCAGCCGGTTACCTTGAAGGAAGTCTATTTAAAGACCTTTCTCCTTTAACAACAGGTTAACAACAAGTGAAGTATTCAATCAGAAGATTAATACTAGAGAAGATCAAGACAGAAGATCTAAGAAGTTGGAGAGAGAGTGCTCCTTCTAAGAAGAGCAGCTGCTGAACCGGGCTGCTAAGTAAGATTCAGATTGAGATCTGAATCTCAAGACATAAGTTGATTGAAGATCATCTTCAGGAGATTCAACCCTACTGTGTTCTAATTCAAGAAGCTTTGAAGAAAGCCAAGGGAGGTTGATCTCTGCCAAGTTCTTCCAAGAACTCATCAAGAAGCCAGTCAACTAATCTCTCTTTTCCAGAGTTGTGGTTATTTACTTTGTAAACTTTATTTTTTGTATGATCCTAAGGGATCTGAGCTGTAAGCCTATTTTATAAAGGCTGAGTGTAGGAGATTCTATTCTCTGAGTGTAGGCCTTGATTGAAGGCTGAGGTAGGGCTGTTTAGCCTTAGTGTAGGTCTTGGTGAAGACTGAGTGGTAGGGCTTTGTGCCTGAGTTGTAGGAGTGGGATCACTCTGAGTTGTAGGAACCTGTTTGGGGTTCTGAGTTGTAAGATCTGAGGATCTGAGGAGAAGTGGAGAAGTTAGGCTGAATCTAATACACTACTATATAGGCGAAGGGGGAAAGTGGATGTACCCAGACCTTGGGGAACCACTATAAATCCTATGTGCACTCTGTGTGTGATTAATTCTGTGATTGTTGTATTATCTGTGTTGAATTACTGTAGAGAATTGCAAATACAGGTCTAATTATTCAGTGTTTTTGTCTGTAATTTTAAAAAGATTAAGTTCACCTATTCACCCCCCCCCCCCTCTAGGTGATTAGGTACTATTTCTTTCAAGTGGTATCAGAGGGAGGTTACTCAAAAAGGGACATAACAGTCTGAGTAAGATCCTGTAGGCAGAATCAGAATAAACAAGAATCAAGAAAATGGGTTCTAGTGAGAATCACAAAGAGCTGGGGTCCATGAAATTGCCAATCTGTAGAAAGGAGATTTTTGGCATATGGAAAGAGAGGGTTAGACTCTTTATGGAAGCTTCTGACCTAAGAATATACATTACAGTCAAAGAAGTGCCATATGTTCCTATGAAGGTATCTATTCTGGATGCAAATCAGAAAACTCCCAAGGATTATTCAGAAATGACCAAGGATGAAATAATCTTGGCAACTATGGATAAGAGGGCCCAGAATATTATTGTTAGTGCAATTGATGATGCAACATTTCAGAATTTGATTCATTGCAAGACTTCAAAGGAAATATGGGATACTTTGATAGTCTATATGGAAGGGTCTAAAGAAGTAAGACAAGACAGGAAGTCTCTGTTGAATCAGGAATATGAAAACTTCAGACAAGGAAAGTCTGATAGCATTACTGAATGCTACAAGAAATTCTATAGGATTGTTAATGAGTTGATGTCCTATGGAAGAGAATTCAGCAACTATGAGCTGAATGATAAGTTCTTAAGATCCCTGACAAAAGACTGGGACACCAAGATTTGTGTCATTAGGGAAGTGGCCAAACTAGCTGACATACCTCCTCCAATATTGTTTGGAAAACTGTTATCTTATGAGATGCAGTTATTGGCAAGAAAAGAGGAAGAGAAGACTACTAGAGTGGACCACAAGGAAAGAGCTATGGCCTTCAAGACTGAAGCCACTAGGAAGTATAGAAGCAAGTCTTCATCTCCACCACAAACAGTTGTTGATACTGCTTCAGAAAATTCAGAGAACCAGAACTTAGACAGCAGTGAAAGTGATGAGGATTTTGCTGCCTTTACAAGGCAGTTTCAAAAGTTTCTGAAAAATAAGCAGTGGAGGTCTAAGCCTTCCACTTCACAGTCTAAAGATGATTACTATCAGAAAAGGAAGTCATCAAGGAATGACAGAAGAAGGTCCAAGCCAAGCAAAGTTACATCCTCAAAGATTGTGTGCTATTGCCACAATAGACAGGGACATATAGTAGCTGACTGTCCAGAAAAGAAGAAGGAGTCAACTGACAAAAAGAAGACTCAGGTTAAGGGCAAAAAGGAAAAGTCTTTAGTTGCTAAGAAAGACAAAAGTCTGACTGATCAGTCATCTTCAGAAACTGAATCAGAAGCTGAAGCCTATATTGGATTATATGCTGAAGAGGATGAAGATGAGTTCTTGCAGCTAATGAACTCAATTTATGAGCATGAGGACAATCAGTGCAATGGACTGATGGCCTTAACAGAAGGAGACAAAATCCAGGATCAGCCTGGACCAAGTAAGGTACAAAGTTGTTCTTTTAGTTCAATTTCTAGTACTGAGTCAGAATCAGATACATATGCATCAAGTGATGTGGGTGGGTCTGAATCTGAGGGTGATATTCATCAGTTGATGGATGAATATAGAGATGTATTGCAGGCACTTAAGAAGAGCAAAAATCTGGTCAAAACACTGACTAAGGAAATTGCTAATCTTAAGTTGGCAGGTACTGATTCAGATAAAGTGTTAGATCAAAAACTGAATGAGATTGCCAAGTTGAAAAACATTACTGTCATTCAATTGGGCACAATCACATTTAAGAATGATCAAATTAAAAATCTGGAGGCTAGACTTCAGAAGGAGAGAGAGATTGTTGCAAGTTTTTCTAAACCAAAATCAGTTTTACCTTTGATAGATGAGTTTATTCCTTAAAAGGGTAAGACTGGATTGGGGTTTACAAAACCTGTCAGGACAGTTAGATCCAAATCTAAGGGCAAAGCCCCAGCACTAAACATAAAGCCTGTTGTAGATACATCAGTCAGGGTTGTACCTAAACAAAGGTACAACATGTTTGAGTGCTGGTGTTGTGGCAAGATAGGCCACTTTGCCATAGACTGTTGGCACAATTCAAGTGTCAAGGAGAGTAGAAAACTGTCTGCTAGAAGAGCTACAGGTAGTTTTGTTAAAAATCAGACTAACTTGCACCAAGGACCCAAGAGTTATTTGGGTTCTAAGGTTAAGTAATCTGTTTTGCAGGTGAGTCCAAGTGGCCATGCCCCTATATGGTACTTGGATAGTGGATGTTCCAGGCACATGACTGGAACTAGGGGGTTGCTAAAGGATTATACATCTATCAAAGATGGGCCTAAGGTTACCTTTGGTGGTTCAGAAAAAGGAATCATCAAAAGATTTGGTAACATTTCTAGTAACCAAATTATAATTACTCAAGTGGCTTATGTAAAGGGTTTGAAACATAACCTCATTAGCATAAGTCAGCTGAGTGATTTAGGATATGACATCTCATTTGTCAAGGATGGTTATCATATCAAAAGATCATGTGATCAAAAGATCATTCTAACAGGATATAGGAAGAGAAATGTCTATTGTCTAGACTTTATGTGTGAGAACAATGTTTCTCCTATTTGTCTTGTAGCTGATGAGAAAGTCTCACATTGTGTTAAATGGCACAAGAGGCTGGCTCATCTTAACTATAAGATAATTGGTCAACTCTTTAGCAAAGAGTTAGTGAGGAATGGTCCTCAGGTTAAGTGTATAAATGATGAGATATGCTCAGCTTGTCAAAAGGGCAAGCAGGCCAAATCCACCTTTCATAGCCTTGAGAGCAAGGATTCTGTGAGGTGTCTATACCTCTTGCATATGGATCTTTTTGGTCCTATGTCAGTTCACAGCCTAGGTAGGAAGGTCTACACATTTGTGGTAGTTGATGACTACTCAAGGTATTCCTGGGTGTTTTTCTTAAGGCAAAAGTCTGAAACTCCAAGTATCTTGTATAGTTTTGTTAAACAAATTCAGAATGAATTGGACAGTACAGTGGTCAAAATCATAAGTGACCATGGTACTGAATTTCAGTCTGAAAGTATGACAAAACTGTATGAAGAGTTTGGAATTTTTCAGGAATTTTCCTCACCAAGAACACCTCAGCAAAATGGTATTGCTGAAAGGAAAAATAGAACCTTGATAGAGGCTGGTAGAACCCTATTGAGTGACACTTCTCTCCCAGAATATTTCTGGGCTGAGGTAGTTAATACTGCATGTCATGTAATCAATAGGGCTACTATCACCAAAGGCCACAAGAAGACCCCCTATGAGATTGTGAAGGGCAGAAAACCAAATTTATCCTATTTCAGGATCTTTGGTTGTTAGTGTTATATACTTAACAATGGAAAGTCTTATTTAACCAAGTTTGCTGCCAAATCCTAAGAGGGAATCTTTGTTGGGTACAGCAACAACAGTAAGGCTTATAGGGTCTACAACTTGATTACTCAAGTTGTAGAAGAGTCAGTACATGTAGTTTTTGATGAAGCAAGGCTCATTAACAATGAATTGCCAAGTAGTGTTTGCAGCTCTACAGGTGTAACTGAAAAGATGGACAAGCTTACCATTGCAGAAGGTTCTACTGCAAATCAGCAAGTGGAAGATGGTGGCTACTGTCCAGGGGGAGTACAAGATACTCCTGATGCTAAAGAAGACCAAGAGGTGCAGCTAAATGAAGGGGCTGAAGGTGTACAACCTGAAGACAGGTTGCCTCCAGCATATAGGCACCTAAAGGATCATCCAGCCAATCAAATAATTGGAGATCCCAGACAAGGAGTGCAAACAAGGAGCAAGAATCTGAGTACAGTACTTTACTCCAGTTTCCTATCCCAAGTTGAGCCAAAGAAATTTGAAGAAGCAATCTTAGACCCTCATTGGATTGAGGTCATGCAAGAGGAACTGAACCAGTTCAAAGATGCAAGATCTGGGAGCTAGTTCCTAAACCCAAGGACCACAACATTATTGGAACTAAGTGGATCTTTAGGAACAAGTTGGATGAGAATGGAATTATCATAAAGAATAAGGCTAGACTTGTTGCAAAGGGATATAGGCAGGAAGAAGGTATTGACTTTGATCAAACCTTTGCTCCAGTAGCAAGACTGGAGGCAATCAGAATGTTCCTTGCCTATGCAACTTTTCAAGGGATTAAGGTACATCAAATGGATGTTAAGTCAGCTTTTCTGAATGGAAATCTGAAGGAAGAAGTCTATGTAGAGCACCCATCAGGTTTTGTAGATTCTCTTAAACCAAACTATGTGTATAGACTTAGAAAGGCTTTGTATGGGTTAAAACAAGCCCCTAGTGCTTGGTATGAAACCCTGTCTAGTCTCCTCATTGAGAACAAATTCTCAAGGGGAAAATAGACAAGACTCTATTCCTTAGGGAATCCAGAGGCAAGATTATCTTAGTCCAAATATATGTAGATGACATAATATTTGGGTCTACAGAAAATAGTCTTTGCAGAAAGTTTGCAAAACTTATGCAAGGACAATTTGAAATGAGCAGTATGGGGGAACTAAAGTTCTTCTTAGGTCTCCAAGTTAGACAGACTGTAGATGGATTATCCATATGCCAGTCTAAGTTCACCATATAGTTAATAAAGAAGTATGGTATGGAATCATCCGCTACCATGAAAACTCATATGGGGTCAAGCATGTCTCTAAGCAAAGATGATATAGGGAAACCTGTAGATGAGACTTTGTATAGAGGGATAGTTGGCTCCCTACTGTATTTGACTGCTAGTAGACCAGATATCATGTATGTTACATGTGTCTGTGCTAGGTGCCAAGCATGCCCTAAAGAATCTCATTTGACTGCAGTCAAAAGAATTTTGAGATATCTTAAGGGCGCACCTTATCTAGGCCTTTGGTACCCTAGGAATGGAGATTTTGTACTGACAGGATATTCAGATACAGATTTTGCAGGCTACAAGGAAGATAGGAAAAGTACAACAGGAACCTGTCAATTTCTAGGTGGGAGGCTGGTGTCATGGAGTAGCAAGAAGCAGACCAGTGTGGCTATCTCCACAGCAGAGTCAGAGTATGTGGCTGCAGGAAGTTGCTGTGCACAACTCTTATGGATTCAACACCAGCTAGAAGATTATGGTATTCAAGTAAGTAGGACACCTTTATTTTGTGATTCTACTAGTGTCATTTCTATTGCAAATAATCCTGTCTCCCATAGTAGGACTAAGCACATAGAAATTAAATACCATTTTCTAAGATAACATGTGAAAAAAGAAGATATTTCCCTAGAGTATGTTAAGACAGATAATTAGTTAGCTAATATGTTTACTAAGCCCGTAGATGAAACCAAATTCAATATGTTTAAAATTGAATTAGGAATGATAAACTTAGAATAGTTTACAAAAAAAAATTGGCTAAGTAAAATAGTGTCGACATACAGAGTTGTCTGTGTCGACACATAGAAGTGGTGTCGACATTTCAGAGAAATGGTGTCGACACATCTAGACAGTAAGTGTCGACACTTCAGAGAATTAGTGTCAACACATGCAGAGTAGGTGTCGACACATCCAGGGTGTTGTCGACACTTAGGATTTACACTGAATTCGTCGTGTAGAGTCTCGACTAAGTGTCGAGCTGAGATATATAAGTGTCTACGCATATATTCTGTCGACTATTTTTGTGTCGACACATAGTTGTCGAGACGTTAGAAGTAAGTGTCGACACTTTTCCACAGTGTCGACACATTTTAAGTATTTTGACGCGCCTTTTCACCTTCGATTTTAGAAAGGTATAAATAGGTCTTCACCATTGTTTGTTGACACGCTCACCAAAGTTCCGAGACCAAACTTGTGTGTCGACATCTCTCTTCTCTACATTCGAAATTTCTTCAAACCCTAATGGCGCCCAAGCTAGAAGAGAACATTAATGAAGGATATGAGCTCGTGTGACACGCCTTTGATGACGCGGAACCAGAAATCCAAGGTGTGGTAACCCTAGTTGCTGAGACTGGGTTAGAGTATCTTGTATCAGAACCGATCAAGATCTGGAAGAAGGAGGTCCTTGAATTCTTGAGTGCAGCTACTCTTGATGAATCTGGACTCAAAATTAAGTCCAAGGTTCATGGGGCAAAAGTCAAGATTACCCTGAAAAGTCTAAGAAAGATTCTACATCTCCCTAAAACTAAAGAAGAGGAAGATGTACCTGCAACAAAGACAAGGGAGGCACTGGAATGGTGTGGACTTGATTCAAGTCTGAAGATTGGAACAGTTTTCAACAGGAAGGGCATAAACATGCAGGGTAAGTTCTTGTCTAAAATAGTTGGGAAGGTGATACTGAGCAAGCCTGGTGGGCATGATAGGATATCAGCTCACATGTTCAGTTTGATGACAAGGATAATTTTCAAACTTGAAACTGATTGGTCAGCAGTGATGTTTGACAAGATAAAAGAAAGTCTGAAGAAGCCAAATCTGGGTAGGATTCTGAGTTTATACTTAGTTGGAAGTATACCTGAAGTGATGAACCAAGCTGCAGGTTCAAAGATAAACCACATGAGAAGAATGGATGTTAGAATTTTCTCAAGATGGGATAGAGTATTGACAAAAAAATGTCTACACCAGAGAAGGAAACACCTCAGAAGAAGAAGAAGAAGAAAGCCATTGTGGCTCCTGAATCCTCAAGTAGCTCAGAGGAGCAAGTGGTCTTTAGTTCTGATGATGGAGAGGATGGCAATGCTGGACAGTCACCAGCAAGACAAGAAGATGTCAAGAGGCAGGGGGAGCTACCATCAGCTAGCCCTAGTCACCTGGATCCACTCCATGGGGAGCCTCTACATGTGGATGAGCCAACTCCATTAGATAGTGAAAGGGATACCCAAACAATTTTAGAGGTAATCACTGAAGTTAATCAATTAAATTTTGATATTGAGGATGAAGTTTTGACTGAATCCTTACTTGATGTTGATCAGCAAACCCAGATACATAGTCAACCACAGGATGTGATCATGGAGGACACATCAGTTGCTGATAAAGAGGTATCAAATGCTCCTGAGATCAGAGATTCTCCAGTTCAACCTCAACATGAGTTTACACTAGAAGAGCTGTTCCCTGATCTTTTACAGACTGACTTTGAGGGAGAGAAAGCAGTTGTTGAGGGGGAGAAGGTCAATATGGAGGGGGAGCATGTAGAGGAAACTGCCAGAAATGAGACTGAGGAGCAAAGGAATGCTGAGGATCTACTAAGGACAGAGAATGATTTACCTCCTAGTCCTAAGGAAAGAGTAGACATTTCTAGTACATCTGCTTCAGAGGATGAAGAAGCTGCTAGAGCCAAGAAAAGGAAGTTACAGGTCTTCAAGAGAAGAAGCCAGACCTACAAGAAAGCTCTGCAAACAATTACTCATCCACCTGCCCCAACTACTGACTACAGTTCTTTGATGGTGGCTTTGCAGATCAAGCTGGATGAGCAAAGACAAGTTATAGAGAAATATATGAATGAAGGACATAAATCCCTTCAGTTTGATTTAGCTCAAGATATAAAATCTATAAGATTTGAAGTAAATCAAAATAAGAAAGAAATGACTGATTGTTTCCACAAGAGAGGCAATGCAGTGGTCTATCTGGCTACTCATCAAAAGAATATGAAGGCACAGATTGATGATATGGCAGTGAAACAAGGTTATGTTCTTGAAAATCAGATAAGAATGAATGAGAATCTCACTGAATCACATAATGTGATAGTCACTGAGATGCAGAAACTTGCTACTACTCAAACTGTAGTCATGACTGAGGCCAAGGCTGAATTTAACAAGCAATTACAAGAGAGCCTAACTGCTGTAAAAACTGCAATTGCAGATTCTCAAAAGGCAATTACTAACAAGCTTCAAAGATTAAAACCTTTTTATAAAGATGGAGTTAACTACCTGAATGCTCAGCTCAGGTTTCAGAAGGATGATCTTAGGGATCATATAGTAAGAGAAGTCATAAAGGGGGAGAGGGTACTAGTCAAGGCAGGCTCTGACCATGCAAAATGGATTTCAAACAGCATCAGAGCCACCCTTGGATATCCACCTTTATGTGATGATGATAATGTAGCAGAGTCTGGAATTAATCCTGCATATTTTGGAGGAGAACAAGCTGAAGTGGCTCAAGTGATATATCCTCCTGCAGATTTTGACATGATACATCAGGAGGTACAGTCTATGTATAGTCCTCCTGAGGGTAATCAGAATGTTATTCTGGAGAAAGTAGTACAGCCCATGCCAGAGGCTATACTAAAAGAGTAAGAGGCATTATTAAAAGAGCAGGAAGCCCAATTATCTAAGAAGAGGTTCAGAGAGCAAGCTGAACTAAGGCCAGACTTTGAGCAATGGAGCCCAACCTCTAGGAATATCATATTAACTGCTTGGAAGGCTGCTAAGGATAATTTCCTAGAGAGGGGCAAATGGTATTCTGACCAGGAATGGAGAAAACATGAGGCTACGCAAAAGGCCATAGTACAATATAGAAAAAAGGCTAAATTAGGGAAGCTACCTCCTAATGCACAGGAGCCTACCAAGTACTTCCCTAAGCCTTATCATTACTTTGAGAGACAGAAGATAAAGGCTGAAGAACAGAAAAAGAAAGATCTTAAGGGAAAGAAGCCTGCTGATGATGACACTGAAGCTCCAGTCCAAGCAAAGATTCAATCTAGAAAGGGTATTGTCATCAAGGAGCCTGAACAGCCATAGATTAGAATTTTCTTAAGTTTACTACTCTGTAATCTTTTGCATTAAACTCTATGTAAACTTTTGATTAATGAAACTTTTTGAAGTTGTAATAAACAATGTCTAATGTTCAATCTATTATATTGTTGTTCTGAGATAATTGTGTATACATGTTTTGTTTATACATGTTTAGTATTTACCCTGTCATTTAATACTGTTATACATCATATTGAGTATTTGTTATGTATGGTGTATATCATTGACTAAGGGTTATGACTTCTCCAAATAGGGGGAGATTGTTGGGTACATTGGAAAATGTGTACCAGATTTGAAGAAGCCTCACCCTACTCAATGATATACATCAAAGTGTATTTGATGTGCTTTGAGTTTATTTGTGCAGGTTAAGTAACTGCAGGATTGCAGGAAAATTTTCTAAGTCCATGTGTCGACACCTAGAGGTAACATGTCGACACTTATGAAGACTTGTGTCGACACCTAGAGAAGCTGTGTCGACACTTGGAGTAATTGTGTCGACACCAGGAAAGGAATAGTCGACACCAGAAGAAAAGTGTCGACACATAGAGGCAGTGTCAACACACAGTGAAGAATTGTCAACATAATCTGTATTGACACTTAAAGAAACTTTGTCGACATCAAATGTGTCGACACCAGGAGGCTGTGTCGACACTCAGCAAGCGTCAACAAAGATTGAAGTATTTGTGTCGACACAACGGAGATGTGTCGACACTCAGCAAGTTTCAACACATGAAGGAGATGTGTCGACACAACGGAGATGTGTCGACACTCAGCAAGTATCAACAACAAAAGAAGTTGTGTCGACACAAAGGAGATGTGTCGACACTCAACAAAATTCAACTAAGCTTTAAAGGAGAAGTACTTGTGTCGACACACTCAACCAGTGTCGACACATTCAACAGAAGGCTTGTGTCAACACAAAGAATCTGTGTCGACACATTCTGAAGAAGCAGTGTCGAGAAGCTGTTACAACAATACAAGGAGTTGTGTCGACACCATCAAGGCTAGTGTCGACACTTAGTCTACTTATGTCGACACTTAGTCTATTTGTGTCGACACATAATGACTATCTGTCTCGACACTTTCAGACAGTAACAGAGATTTCAAGAAGTGACTGATGACTTGACAGCTGCCATTTCAACCAGTCAACTGCAACTGTCAGAGCTATCAGAAAGTTGTTAGAAACTGGATCAGCCGGTTACCTTGAAGGAAATCTATTTAAAAACCTTTCTCCTTTAACAACCGGTGAACAATAAGTGAAGTATTCAATCAGAAGATTAATACTAGAGAAGATCAAGACAGAATATCTAAGAAGTTGGAGAGAGAGAGCTCCTTCTAAGAAGAGCAGCTGCTGAACTGGGCTGCTAAGTAAGATTCAGATTGAGATCTGAATCTCAAGATAGAAGTTGATTGAAGATCATCTTCAGGAGATTCAACCCTACTGTGTTCTAATTCAAGAAGCTTTGAAGAAAGCCAAGGGAGGTTGATCTCTGCCAAGTTCTTCCAAGAACTCATCAAGAAGTCAGTCAACTCATCTCTCTTTTCCAGAGTTGTGGTTATTTACTTTGTAAACTTTATTTTCTATAGGATCCTAAGGGATCTGAGCTGTAAGCCTATTTTATAAAGGCTGAGTGTAGGAGATTCTATTCTCTGAGTGTAGACCTTGATTGAAGGCTGAGGTAGGGCTATTTAGCCTGAGTGTAGATCTTGGTGAAGACTGAGTGGTAGGGCTTTGTGCCTGAGTTGTAGGAGTGGGATCACTCTGAGTTGTAGGAACCTGTTTGGGGTTCTGAGTTGTAAGATCTGAGGATCTGAGGATAAGTGGAGAAGTTAGGCTGAATCTAGTACACTACTAGATAGGCGAAGGGGGAAAGTGGATGTACCTAGACCTTGGGGAACCACTATAAATCCTGTGTGCACTCTGTGTGTGATTAATTCTGTGATTGCTGTATTATCTGTGCTGAATTGCTGTAGAGAATTGCAAATACAGGTCTAATTATTTAGTGTTTCTGCCTGTAATTTTAAAAAGATTAAGTTCACCTATTCACCCCCCCCCCCTCTAGGTGATTAGGTACTATTTCTTTCACCTGGGAAGGGTAATGTAGTGGCAGATGCATTGAGTCGCAGGACTCCGGCGCAGGCCAACTGGCTATCGGTACATGATGAGAGATTGGTCCATGAGTTGGAAGCTTTGGAGATATCTTGCGTCGACAAGCAATCTAGTGCTGAGGCGAAACTGTTTTGGACAGAGGTGGAGTGTGACCTAGCTGATAGAGTTCGGCGGGCTTTGGTTCAGGATAACAGCATGAAGCAGATCTTGGATGAATCATTGGATGGGTCAAATTCCCAGTTTGTTATTGAGGATGGGTTGCTAAGGAAGGACGGTCATCTATGCGTTCCTAGTGCGGATAATCTTCGGGAGGAATTGATGTATGAGGCTCATCATACCAAGTACTCAATCCACCCGGGAAGCACGAAGATGTATAGGGACATGAAGAAATTATTCTGGTGGCCAGGTTTGAAGAAGGATGTAGCATTTTATGTGGCCAAGTGCCGTTCATGTGCATTGGTGAAGGTGGAATGCCAGAAACCCAGAGGTTTCTTGAAGCCCCTACCTATCCCAGAATGGAAATTCGATGACATATCTATGGATTTTGTGCATGGTTTGCCGAAGTCACGGAAGGGAAATGACTCCATTTGGGTGGTCGTAGATAGGTTGACAAAGGTGTCACACTTTATTCCGAATAGGAAGGAAGATCCGGTGGAAAAGTTAGCCAAACTCTACGTGGAGAATATTGTACGATTGCATGGTGTGCCCCGCAGTATTGTTAGTGACTGAGATGGACGCTTTACGTCGAAGGATTGGAGGTTGGTGCATAGTATGTTGGGAACTAAGCTGAGTTTCAGCACAGCCTTTCATCCACAGACGGATGGTCAGGCCGAGAGGGTCAACAGGACTATGGAGGATATGCTTCGTATGTGCGTCCTAGATTTCGGAAAGCATAGGGAGGATCACCTGTAAATGGTGGAGTTTGCGTACAACAACAGCTTTCAGGCGAGTATTGGAATGGCGCCTTTCGAAGCCTTGTACGGGAGGAAGTCTCGTACGTCGTTGTCTTGGTTGGAGGCACGCGAATCGAAGCTATATAAACGTCAAGCAGTGGAAGATGCCACATCAATGGTGTGTACAATTCAGGAAAGGTTGAAGATCGCTCAAGATAGACAATCAAAGTACTATAACGCCAAGCATAGGAACGTGGAGTTCAATGTTGGCGACATGGTGTATCTAAAAATCAAGTCGTTCAAGGGTGTATCGCGGGTTCGATGCTTGAAGAAGTTGAGTCCGAGATACCTTGGACCATTTGAAATCCTGGAGCGTGTTGGCGAGGCGGCGTATAGATTGTGGCTGTCGGCGGAGTTGAGTGGGCTACATGATGTGTTCCACGTGTTGGTGTTGCGTAAGGTGGTGCAAGAGCCTTCAAATATCATTGCGGATAATCAAGTATCAGTTGATTATGAGTTGACCACAAGGGTCAAGCCAGTACGTATTGAAGATGTTGCAGTCAAGTGACTCCGCAACAAGGATATCTGTATGGTTAAAGTTCGATGGGATAATTGCGGACGTGAGGAGTTTTCTTGGGAGCGAGAGCAAGCTATGTTGGAGGAATACCCCGAGTTATTCCACTCAGGTATTATTTAGATTTGTGTACATTTACTTAATTTCGGGACGAAATTCCTTAAGTGGGGGAGATTTGTAACGCCCCGAAAATTGTATTTGAGTCGGTCGCGAAAAAGGCGATTTTTGGTGCCTGTATAGGGGTACACGGCCTAGGACACGGGCGTGTCCAAGGCCATGTCTGGCTGGTGTTTTGGGTCGTTTTCATCCCGAGAAGGACACAGCTAGAAACACGGCTAAGTGACACGGGCGTGTCATTTGACACGGGCGTGTGCCTACCCGTGTCCCTACCCGTGTTCTTTTGGGTCGTGTCCGTTGCCGTGGCGGTTATGCGTGACACGCCCCCAAACACGGGCGTGTCGAGGAACCCGACACGGGCGTGTCAGGTGAGACACGGGCGTGTCTTTGCCCGTGTGTCTTTCCTCCGTTCGACGATCGTGCCTGGAGCGAGGCACACGGCCTGGGACACGGCCGTGTGCCAAGCCGTGTTCGGCCGAGGTCTGGAGATTTTTGAACGGATCTGAGCCGTTCATTTTCTTTAATTAAGATCCAACGCCCAGAAGGTTTCCTGCTCTGTTAAGGCCGGGAATAGGGGAGTTAATCCTTCATTTCTCTCCAACCATTCTCTCTCTCAAGGAGTTGGAAAGAGGAGGAAGAAGGAAGGGATTCCGGCCACCGGCGGAGCATCGAAGCACCGTTTCTAAATCTGAGAGCGGATCGGTGGAGGAAAGTTCGTTGCGAGGATTTCCATCCGTGTAGTTTTTCCATGGCGCCAAAGAGGACTACAAGGGTAACGATCCTCTACTTGAGCATGTGAAGCTCTTTCTTTCTACATAAGGAATCCCGCTCCCGCGAGTGTGCGGTGAGTGCGTGGTGTTCCTTGGGGTTGATGTGAATAGTCCCCCTTGTGTTGCATATAGAGTCCGAAATCGTAAGTACGGACATAGGCATTGTGTGTGAAGCCTACCCAGACGTGTATTGTCTGGATCGGTGATGTTGCATTTGATATGTTTTGCCGGAGAAGACTCCGTGTTTTGGGTTTTTCGGGTTTCTACGCGGTAGATTGCAGCAGGGATCCTTGGAGGTTAGCTTCAAGGCGCACCCGGAAAACTGAGCGGAAACGTGTTCTGCTAACTTGGCGGTCTGGGAACCGGCCTTGATCATAACTAGGTTATGAGATTGTTTGGAAAATTTTGGGATCCGAGAGAAGCTTGGCCCGCACGTAGGACTTAAATTGTATATGCGGCATGAGCAACGGGCAAGTGGAATTGGACCTGGGCTATGTGGTTCGGTGCGAGAGACCCGAAGACGGGGACTGGCCGTTGGCATAGTCGGGATCCTTAGACGGTGGTCAGAAAGGCTAAATGCTTACATTTTGTTGCCATCCTGGGGGTGGTGGTGAAGACGGTGATTGGTCAGGATTCACCGTTAATGTGCCATGAGTGCACGGGGTGTTTGGCCGTGCGAGCCTACACTTGTGGCGAAATATATATAGTTGCACTTTATTGTTTAGCTTGGCTAATGTTATGCAGGGAAAGAGCACTGTCGTCCCGAGTAAGGGGCAGGGTCGTTATAACTTGGTCGGCTTTTGGCTGACCGTTGCTTTGTTTGCCACCGTGCGGTGGAATTATGCTTGCAGGTGCTGCGGAGCCGAGTACCAAATAGCGGGCTGGAGCCCATGTTGCTGTGCTGGCCCTAGAAGTCCAAAGCGAATAGTTGTTTTTATTTTCATCATGTGTGGCCGGCCTGCGAGCCGATGTATGTAAGACATGTTTTTATTAAGTGAACATTTGTAAGGCCATAAGGCCATGTACCCTTTCAGTGTATTTTGGTTTTCATTCCTGTAGTGTGTTGTGGACATTCATATTTATTGGATTTAAGTTTTGGGTTCTTTCAACTTTAAAAGCTTCCGCTAGAATGCTCTGTGTAGGACGTGTAGTCTTAATTGGATAGTTTGTATATTCTTATGTAACCCTTTCGACTGTCTGTGGTATATGGCGTCGGGTTCCAGCTGGACCTTCTGTTATATGTCATGCAACGGATGGGGGTGTTACATGCTAAGGCGCGGCTTTGTCTCAGTGGTCGGTTGGCTATCCCGTGACGTGCAAGTCATGTGGGGAGAGTGTCCAGGCGAGACTAGTCCCCTTTTGTGATACTGACGAGAACGCCAAGCTTCGGGCAAGCCCGGGCAATGAAGCCATGAGCGGGTGGGGTCCAGCAAGGGTTCTTAGAATCAGTTTGTGTGTGTGATTGAATCCTGACGTGCGAAGTCAGAGTTTGCAGGCAAGCCCGGGTCTAAGACCCACAAGCGGGTGGGGCCTTGGCATGATTTCCGTGTTGATGTCGTTAGGGTAATTGTAATACCCTTTTTGTTTGCAGCTTAACGCCAATGGGGAAATTGGAAGTACCAAGATGTTTTGATGATGTGCTAGTTGCATATGCAATTGGGAGCCTTGGGTGAAGCCTGGTTTTGCATACATGTTGCATAGTAGGCCCCTTTTTATAATATGCTCAACATAGAAAACGTGTTTGTTGTTTGAGACATCCAAACCAGTTCTTTTAGAGCTTTACATGTTTATGTATATGGTATACGAAGTGCTGACTTGTAGGTTGTAGGGGTACCCCGGGGTTCGTTAGGGGCGGCCGGGAGGAGATGTGTTGGTTACACAGTTTGAGGTCAGCCTTTGCTGACCCACATTACCACAATTTTTTACAGGGCAAGGGTCACAAGCAGGAGCTAGCTCGCCGGACAAAAAGGCCTAAGCCTCATGAAGTGTTACAAGTTTTTTACTAGCTCTAGTTTATGGCATTGTATGTTTGATGCTCTAGTTTTCCGGCTTGCATGCCGAGGTAGTCTAGGAGTGCTTATGCACATTGATGCTTGATGTATTCATTTGACTGTTGGACTCTCTATTGTTGTAAGGCCTTAAGGCTGCTTCGATACTCTTATTTATGTGGATAGCTTCTGGTCTTGTTTACTGTTTCTGCTGTTGTTTGTTATTGATTTTTGAGATTGGGTAGTTAATATCATCTTTTAATCCTAAACCTGTGGCGTCTGTATGTTGTGGGGCCCCGGCCGGACCCATATTATACGGTCATTACAGGGGAGGTGTTACAATTTGGTATCAGAGCCAGGTTGTGTCCAAGGTCAGTTAGAGCAGTCGATTTAACATAATCGGATCGCGTATAGAAGTTATCATAAGAGTAATGTGGGACCATGAGTGTCCTTATGTTTGAGTCTTGTGATTCGAGACTGATTCCTTGTTTTCTTGCTTTTGTTAAGAGTGCAAGCAATGTGGTGTGTATGTCGAGACCAAGAGAAGAGCTTTCAGCGAGCAGCGCTACTGCTCAGGGTCCTTTGGGCATGGGTGTAAACCCGGCCGACTTCTGTCGCATGCTTACAGAAGCAATGGTGGCAGCCCAAGCTGCAGCGACAGCTCAAGTAACAACCCCTGTTGCTCAGGTAGCAACTCCTGCTACCCCGAATACGGCGACGGCCGTTCCGGGCGGAGAAGCCAGGAGAGCAGAGCCGTTGGACGAAAGGGTGGTTGTCGGGCATGGAGACCGGCAGATGAAGTATTTCCTGAACTTCCATCCCCCAACGTTCAAGGGAGTTGATACGCTGACTGATGCGGAGGATTGGTGGGCACGGATGTAAGAGCTTCTGAGGGTGGTAGAGATGTCAGAGGAGAAGAAATCAGATTTTGCGGCCTTTATGTTGGAGGGAGACGCGAAGTTGTGGTGGGTGAGCCATACGGCCGCAAGTTTACTGGACGCACCCCGTCCATGGAAGAGTTTGGGAATGCTTTCCTAAAGAAGTACATTCCTGTGTCGACAAGGTTGGCCCTCCAAAGGCAATTTCTGCACTTGGTGCAGCGGGATAAGATGGTGGACGAGTATGTACAGGAGTTCACTCGGTTGGGTCGTTGTGTAGGAACGACAATGGCAGATGGTGAGGAGAGGGATAACCTCTTCTACTAGGGGCTGAGGGAGAATCTAAGACAACCCCTTATCGCCATGAAGAGAGCTGGTTTCAACGAGCTAGTTGAGGCTGCCAGGACGTTGGAGAGTGATCTGGAGCGAAGCCAACGTCGTAAGGGTTTCGCGCCCAAGCAAGGGGAAGGGAAGCCTTCTCAATCCCAAGGAAATTCTGAAGGGAATAGGTGGAATAAAAATCCTCACCCATTCAAGACCGGTGAGAAAAGCAAGTGTACGGCCGAGGGTCTCACTCTAAGGGACCACCGACGTGCTTTAATTGTGGCAAGGTGGGGCACATAGCTTGTTTTTGTACTCAAGGAGGTGCTGAGCAGGAGCCAAGGTAGGAGCAGACTGTGCGCTCCGGCCCCAGTGCCGCAGAGAAAGGAAAGATGGCGGAGTCTAGCGCTTCTCGGTTCCAACCGGTGCAACCAAGGGCTTACAACCTTGGACAGCAGGAAGCGATCCGCCAACCCGATGCGGTGACAGGTATGAGGAAGTTTAAATTAAATCTTATACTTCATATTTTCAGATAGTTATTTTTGATGCCTCTTTTTTAGGCTTTGTGTTAGCTTCCGGATAACCCGCTAGGGTATTGTTTTATACGGGAGCATCGCACTCATTTCTTGCGGAAAGCTTCATCCGGAGAATTGGAGTTGAGTCATTCTCGGCAGGCGCAGAGCTGAAGGTGTGCATGCCCAATGGGTCATCCATGACCACCGGGTCAAAAGGGTGCATTTGTTGGGAGCTAGGCGGAGTTGACTTCGTGTTGATAGCAGCGGTCCTACCGTTGGTTGAGTTTGATGTAATATTTGGGATGGACTGGCTAGCAAAGCAGCATGCCAGTATTTACTGTCTATCCAAGGTGGTGACCCTGAGAAGTGAAGGGCAGACAGAAGTTAAGTTTGAGGGCCTTAATGGAGTGGCCTGTTTCCTGATTTCGGTCATGCAGTTGGTGCGGGCAGTTAACCAAGGGGAGTAGCTCTTGTAGCATTATTGAAGGTTTGTCTTTCCAAATTATCACTTGGGGAAGTGCCTGTAGTGGCAGAGTTCGATGATGTGTTTCCTGATGAACTTCCTGGAGCACCCCCTCGACGGGAGATTGACTTCTTGATTGAGTTAGTGCCAGAGGCACGACCGGTGTCATGTCCTCCGTTTAGGATGACACCAAAAGAGTTGGCCGAACTCAAGGTACAGTTGTAGGAACTGTTGGAGCAGGGGTATATCAGACCCAGTTCTTTGTCGTGGAGCGCACCTGTGTTGTTCGTGAAGAAGAAAGATGGTAGTATGCGATTGTGCATAGACTACCGAGAGTTGAATAAATTGACTGTCAAGAATAAGTATCTGATTCCTCAGATAGACGAGCTGTTCGACCAGTTGGTGGGGTCAGTGGTGTATTCAAAGTTGGAGTTGTAGTCAGGATACTATCAGTTGCGAATTCGAGACGAGGACATACCCAAGACATCGTTTGGTACAAGGTATGGTCACTTTGAGTTCTCGGTGATGCCGTTCGGGCTGACGAACGCAGCATCCGTATTCATGGATTTGATGAATCGAGTATTTCGGGAATACTTGGACTCTTTTGTAGTTGTCTTTATTGACGACATTCTGGTTTACTCCAAATCGGAGGTGGAGCATGAGACTCACTTGAGAATAGTCTTGGAAGTGTTGAGAGAGAACCAGCTTTATGCAAAGTTCTCGAAGTGTGAGTTTTGGCTTGAGAATGTGGCATTTTTGGGACATGTGATTAGTGGGGATGGGTGGCAGTAGATCCAACAAAAGTGGAGGCCATCAGAGATTGGCCGACTTTGAGAACAGTGGCGAAAGTACGAAGTTTTCTTGGGTAGCCGGGTACTATAAAAGGTTCGTACAAAATGTTTCACGGATAGCTCTACCCCTCACTTCACTGACTCGGAAGGACTAGAAGTTTGTGTGGACTCAGGAGTGCAATCAGGCATTTGAGACACTGAAGGTAAGGCTGATGACAGCTCCAATCCTAAGTCTACCGAAAGGGATCGAAGGATTTCAAATTTTCAGTGAGGCATCGGGATGCGGTTTGGGTTGCGTATTGGTGCAACATGGCAGTGTGATAGCCTTTGGGTCTAGGCATCTGAAGCCTCATGAGAGGAATTACCCTGTCCATGACTTGGAATTTGCGTCGGTAATCTTGGCGTTGAAGTTGTGGCGGCACTATGTTTAAGGTGCGAAGGTGGAGATCTTCACGGATCACAAAATCCTGAAGTATCTCCTAGATCAGAAGGACTTGAATGTACGGCAGCGCAGGTGGGTCGAGTTTCTTGGAGACCACGAGGTGGCAATTCAGTATACGCCAGGCAAAGCCAATGTGGTGGCAGATATCTTGAGTAGAAAATACTCTAGGCAAGGGAATTTGATTGAAGCTCATGATGAGTGGTTGGTGTTGGACTGGGAGTCCCTCGGCTTGGAATGCGTAGAAAGGGGCGAGTCTAGCATGGATCAGTTGAACTGGATTGAAATGCAGAATGATTTATCTGATCGTATTCGGGAAGCGACTCGTTTGGATATGGAGTTTCAGCCTTACGTGGCGGAAGCTCAAACGGGCGAGAGCAGCGCCTGGGAGTTGATTGATGGGATTCTGAGGAAGGACGGAAGGATTTGTGTACCGTGGTTCGGCAAGCTCCAGGAGGAATTAATGTTTGAGGCTCACTTCACAAAGTACTCCATTCACCCTAGCATTACAAAGATGTACCTGGATATGAAGAAATCCTTTTAGTGGCCTGGACTGAAGCGGGACGTAGCTTTGTACGTGAATCGATGCCAAACTTGTGCCTTGGTGAAGGCCGAGTGTCCGAAGCTGGGCGGGTTCCTGAAGCCTCTTCCTATCCCCGAGTGGAAATTTGACGACATCTCCATGGACTTTGTGCATGGGTTACCTATATCGCAGCAGGGTAACGATGTGATTTGGGTGATTGTGGATCGCTTGACCAAAGTGGCTCACTTTATCCCAAATCAAAAGGAGGACAGCGTGGAGAAGCTAGTAGAGTTGGATGTTCGCAACATTGTGCGACTTCATGGGATTCCCAAGAGTATAGTTAGTGATTGCGATGGACGTTTCAAGTCCAAGGACTGGAGGTTGGTTCAGAAGAGTTTGGGCACGAAGCTCAAGTTCAGTACAGCTTTCCATTCTCAAACTGACAGGCAACCCGAAAGAACGAACCGTACTATGGAGGATATGCTGAGGATGTGTATTCTTGACTTCGGCAAGAAGTGAGAGGATCACCTCTTCATGGTAGAGTTCGCTTATAACAACAGTTACCAAGCAAGTATAAAGATGGCGCTATACTAAGCTTTGTATGAAAGGCGGTGTCGAACACCGATGTCTTGGACAGAGGCGGGAGACACCAAACGTTTGAGAAAAGAAGTGGTAGCTGATGCAAGTGAGTTGGTGCGAACCATTCAAGAGCGCATGAAAGTGGCTCAAAATCGGCAAGCAAAGTATTTTAATGCTCGCCATAGGAAGCTGGAGTTTGCGATATGCGATTGGGTCTATCTAAAGATCAAGCCGTTCAAAGGTGTTTCGCGTATTCGCCGACTCAAGAAGTTGAGTCCAAGGTTTTTGGGACCTTTCGAGGTTATAGAACGGGTGGGAGAAGCAGCGTACCAGTTAGCGTTGTCCACAGAGCTGAGTGGATTACACGACGTCTTCCATGTCTCCGTCTTGAGGAAAGCCTTAGTAGAGGCTAGTGTGGTGATCGAATCGGCATCAGTGTCGATAGAAGAGGACTTGAGGATGCGAGTTTGTCCAGTCACTATAGAGGATTCAGAAATTCAGCGGTTGTCGAACAAAGAGGTCAAACTTGTAAAAGTCCGATGGGATAACTGCGGTCGTGAGGAGCTCTCGTGAGAGCGAGAATAGACCATGCTGGAGGAGTATCAAGAGTTATTCCTTTCAGGTATAATTTAAGTTTTGTGTATCTTTCTCTTTCTGTAATTTTGGGACGAAATTCTTTTAAGGGGGAGAGAGTTGTAAAGCCCCGAAACTCAAAAGAGGGACGGACACTGTTTAGAGCCAAGTTGGGGTCTTGGTAGGGATCACACGGCCTGGGACACGGGCGTGTCCAAGGTCGTGTGGTGCTCGGGTTCGACGAAGAACCCGGGTGGCCGACGAACTGAGCTCGGCGAAGTGTTGATACAGTGAACACGGCCTAGGACACGGGCGTGTCCAAGGACGTGTCGTGCTCGGGTTCGACGAATTTTCATGTGGTCGACGAAAGTGCGATCGACGATCGTCGAGACAACGAACAAGGCCTAAGACACGGGCGTGTCCCAGGCTGTGTCTTCTTCTTCGGGAATAGGGTCTGAAACCCTCATTCTTCTTCAAGTCTTCTCTTTCTAAAATTTTAGAGAGAAGGGAGAGCAAGGAAGAAGGTGAAGGAGAGATCCGGCTGCCGGAGAAGCTTCGGAGCCCCGAATCGCGAGCCGAGTCCAGATCCGTGGAGGCAAGTCCATTGCGGTGGTTTTCTTCCGGCTAAGTTCTCATGGCTATGAAGAGGGGGTGTAAGGTAACGACGCTTCTCCTCTTGGTTTCTAGGTTGCGTGCTTAGCATCTTTTTCTTTCAAGTTTTTGGGCACCAAATCTCTCAAATGAGAGGGGTATGGGTCGCCAAGGTTCAAGAGGAACCTTCGGGTCGATTGAGTCCGTCCCCGGCATGATTTTGCATTAGAGATCCGCTCCATTAGTGGATTAGGCATTGTGGATGAAGCCGTAGTCGCGACCGTTAGTCTGACTCGGTGATGTTGCATAGCGAGCCTTAAGGATTTTGTAGAAATCTGTTGCTGCAAGATGTCGTTTGTGATGTATGTGATTTCCCCATTTTCTCGAGTGAGTACGTGTAACCGGAACCGGATAAGGTTAGCTCCGCATTGGCGGTCGATCGTTTTCTTGGTGGACAAGGTTAGCTCCGTATTGGTGGTAGACGGTTTCCTTGGTGCGCAAGGTTAGCTCTGCATTGGTGGTAGATGATTTCCTTGGTGCGCGAGGACGTTGCAGTACAAATGATGGATTAGGGTGGGAATGTTTTTGTATTGTGATGTGCTAAGGCGCGGCTTTGTCTCCGTGGTCGGCTGGCTATCCCGTGACGTGCAAGTCATGTGGGGAGAGTGTCCCGGCAAGACTAGTCCCCTTCTATGAGACTTACGAGAACGCCAAGCTTCGGTCAATCCAGGGCAATGAAGCCATGAGCGGGTGGGGTCCAGCAAGGGTTCTTAGAATCAGTTTGTATGTACGACGAAATCCCGACGTGCGAAGTCAGAGTTTGCAGGCACGCCCGGGTCTAAGACCCACGAGCGGGTGGGGCCTTGGCATGATTTCCATGTTGCGGCTTGTATGTCGTTAGGGTAATTGCAGTACCTTTTTTGTTTGCGGCTTAATAGCAATGGGGAAATTGGAAGTACCCAGATGTTTTGATGATGTGCTAGTTGCATACGCAATAGGGTGCCTTGGGTGAAGTCCGGGTTTTACATACATGCTGCATAGTAGGCTCCTTTGTATAATATGCTCAATGTAGAAAATGTGTTGGTTGTTTGAGACATCCAAACCTGTTCTTTTAGAGCTTTACATGTTTATTTATATGGTATACGAAGTGTTGACTTGCAGGTTGGAGGGGTACCCCGGGGTTCGTTAGGGGCGGCCGAGAGGAGATGTGTTAGTTACACAGTTTGAGGTCAGGCTTTGCTGACCCACGTTACCACCAATTTTTATAGGGCCAGGATCACAAGCAGGAGCTGGCTCGCCGGCCAAAAAGGCCTAAGCCTCATAAAGTGTTACAAGTTTTATACTAACTCTAATTTATGACATTGTATGTTTGATGCTCTAGTTTTTCGGCTTGCATGCCGAGGTAGTCTAGGAGTGCTTAAGCACATTGTTGCTTGATGTATTCATTTGAGTGTTGGACTCTCTATTGTTGTAAGGCCTTAAGGCCGCTTCGATACTCTTATTTATATGGATAGCTTCTGGTCTTGTTTACTGTTTCCGTTGTTGAGTTTTGAGATTGGGTAGTTAATACCATCTTTTAATGCTAAAGCTGTGGCGTCTGTATGTTGTGGGGCCCTGGCCGGACCCATATTATACGGTCATTACAGGGGAGGTGTTACAAGCCAGGCTTGTCCTACCTAGAGCATGTGCACCAATTTGCCTCTTTCTGCATCTTTTGTTTTCACTAATGCTCTATCACATCACGGTGGTCATACCACAATTCAATATGTAAACAATATAAAAATGTAGCAAAAAACATAACTAAAAGCAAAAAATTACCATCCCTTTTGTTGAGTACCATTATGTCACCATATCAACAAATTCACTTACTGACATGTTTTTAGGACCACCTCGAGCAATAATAACCACATCAATGTCCATGGGTAAAAAAACTCTTTAGTTTTTCTTAATTATCCTTAAATCTTTCACCAAGGAGATTCATTATTAGTTTTTTGTCAGACTCGTAAACATCAAATCGTTGGTGTACCAATATACGTGAATGTTGCTAAATAAAAATTATGAAGTGAATGCAAATGTAATATATTATGAACTTATATCAAATTATACACCTTTATCAAATTTCATGTTGTGTTCTTACTAAAATTGGACACATGCGTCCACGAAATGGGGGTCATTGGAAACAATGTTCCAGTTCTAATTAGAATCCCCATGAATGATTACAACTGAACTTGACCATCACCCACAAATTGACCAAACTCATCACGTTGCATTTTGATTACTTTATCTGGTGTCATTAAATGAATGTGCTTGCAAGTGGTTTCTCCACGTCCTTTTTTAGATCTGGTGTCTGAAATTTAACAATTTTGAATAAAACATATAAGTATATAAATCACAAAAAGTAAATTTAAATGCATTATTTATCTATTGAATTTGAAGTTCCTATTTCATCAACACAAAGATTACTTGCTTCAATATTGTTAATGTAATCTTCCTGAGCACTTTCATGAGAAGAAATTTAAGCCAATTTGCTGCATCATATAGTGGATCCGTATGGGCATGTGAAGTGTTAGCATGTGCATTGTCAGTACTAGCACCTGTGTTTTGATTTTCAAAAGAAGAATCAATATATTGACCATTGGATGATTCAACTTGATCCCTTAAAATATATATCAAGGTCGTACACATCTACGGGTTTGCTGAGTACTTTCACTTTGAGAAAACAAACTATTATTTTATCAGATAAAACCTTAAGATAAAATGGTGATTAAATTAAAAAAAACTAACTTGATCAAAATGCACTTCAAATGAAATATAAAAGATAATTATCAACTTGTAGTCTATGCCTTGACCGTGGAGATTCCCAAATTATGAATGCATGTCTTTTGAGGATTACTTCCAACTGAGATTAAGAACATCAAACGCACTTTTGTTCTATAATCAATAACCAAATACTTGCTTTACGAGGTGAATCCCACTATAGGCTTTGACTCTTATCCAGAAGATTTTTGTCATCCTCTCGCAATGGTTGTGATCAACTCTTTTTATTCTTGAGCGATTGATTTATACTGACGAGCCTTTCAACTAACTAAAATATGAAAACGAATATCGAAATTCATAACCAGAATATGAACTCAATACATTATTGAAAGATAATAGTTGCCAACCTAAATCACCTAGAGGGGGTGAATAGGTGAGTTGTGCGTCTTTTTGCGAAATAAAAAAAATCTCAACCAAAGCACAGATCTATCTACCAAACAAGCAAACACAGACGAGGCAAGATTTATAGTTGTTCCCCAACCTTGGGTACATCCACTTTCCCTCACCGATCTAGCAATACACTAGACTCGGTTACTCCACTATCTCGGATTGGAAAACAATCCTACCCTCGGAATAATGTTCCTACAAACTCGATCCACAAACGGATCTACACTCGGAAGGCAAAACTTCCTACAATCTCGGAGTTGAAAACTCCTACACTCGGAGAAATCTTCTCCTACAATAATGAAATAAAGCAGTACAGAAATACAAACAGTATATTCTCTGGTTCAGATCTACAACAGAAAATCAGAAAATCCTTCTTCTAGGCGTGCGGCTTTATGAGAATATTGAAGAAGAATCTCATTAAAATCAGATCTTGAACTTCACGACTTTACACGATTGAATGAGTAGATGAAGCGTTGAGCGAAGATATCGATATGTAGAGTCTTCTTAATCTGAATCCTCTGAAAAGAAGAAACCCCAGCCGGTCGAAAAATAGAGATGGCGGTGGCGGCGAGTTTCCGGTTCTTGCAGAGAGAGAGAGGAGACAGAAATCTTTTTGGAAAGAGACGGCTGCAAAAACTTTATTAGAATAATTTTCTTTGAAAACTTAGGGTTTGTCAGTTTGACAAGACCTTTTATAGGAGACAAGAAGATTAGACTTAAATGATTCATAAAGAGAATGACGCGTGGTTCAATCACGTCAGAGTTTAAGAATAAGACCGTTAGGTCTGAACTTAAAGAATTTCTGAAAGGTTCAAAGTAAATTGCTCGAGTCAAGCAGGACTACTCGAGTATATGCAGCACTACTCGAGTAGGTAGAAGGTGACTACTCGAGTACATGAGAAAAATTACTCAGGAGATAAAGAAATCATTGCTCGGGAACATGGAGTCAACTATTCGAGTAAATAAGAATGAGAGGGACTCAGTTACTTGAGTAACAAAAATGACTTACTCGAGTACTTAAGTACTTACACGAGAGGTGGAGTATATTACTCGAGTTCAAGAAGTACTACTCGAGTATATAGAAATGAACTACTCGAGTATATAAGAGACTACTCGAGACAAACACTTAGAAAATTGAACTACTCGAGTATATAAGAGACTACTCGAGACAAACACTTAGAAAATTTCTGGAACAGGAAAAATTGAACTACTCGAGTATGTAACATGAACTACTCGAGACAGAATGATCTACTCGAGTATAAAACATGAACTACTCGAGTAATTCACTTAGTGAAGTTTTTCTGGAATAGAATTCTGGATTACACGAGTGAAAGCATTTGACTACTCGAGTAGTAGACGAACTACCCGAGTATATGATTTAGACTACTCGAGTAAGTAGGAACTACACGAGAGTCAGAATACAATTAACTCGAGATAGAAGATAGAACTACTCGAGTATATATAATACTACTCGAGTATTTCACTTAGACAAATTTGAAAAGATAAAATCTAAAAACTCGAGAGATAAAAGGAAGCTACTCGAGTATACAAGATGAATTACTCGAGAGCCATAATTGGACTACTCGAGTATATCTTAACTACTCGAGTAAGTTAATTACTACTCGAGTATAAACTCAGTAACTTACTCGAGTAAGTAAGGGACTACTCGAGTACTTTACTTAGGAAATATTTTCTGATAGATTTTCTTCTTCTAGGGGAAATCAGCATCAAGTCTTTTCACATAGTCCTAGAGCTTGGATATGAAGTGTATCCCAATAGAGAGGCTACACATGAGTCAACACTTTGGAACACACAATGAGGGATTACATTGTATGGTCCTGTGTTTGGTGACTCACTGTAGACTGACATTGGTCTACACTTCCCATTAGAATCCTGCAAACACATAACTCAAACCAAGTATCAAATACAACTTAATTCTTCTTAGTTCAATGGTGACTTCATCAAATCTAGGTTAATGTGGATACAATACCCAACAATCTCCCCCTATTTGTAGAAGTCAGAACCCTTTACACTAAGGTGAATTATGGACATAAAAGTAATGCTAAGTAATAAAGCAATGTAAGCAATCAAGTAACTATGAAAAAGATAATAAGATCAAAAACTTTGAATTATATAAATATGATTATCCAGAAATATCATAAACAACTAAAATCCATTTCCATAGCTCATGAGTCTTTTGGGCTAGCTCTGATGATGTTGCTTGTCTTGTTTCTCTTGCTGTCTTCTCTGATAGCTGTAAGGTTTAGGATAATACTTGGGGGGTCTGGGAGGAGCAGCTGGATTATTTCTTCCATATTTTCTGTCATAGATCGTCCTTTTGGTCATGGACTTCTCATACAACTCCCATTCATGGGAACTGTAGTGAATGTTTCTGCTTTCATGGAAGTCCAGAACTAACTTGAGAGTTTCCAGGATGAGAGACTTAGAAGTAGGAGACCAGACCTCAGCATGTTCAGGAGCTTTAGCAGGAACAGACTTGCTAGCAGAAGGACATTCACCATATTTCCTTTTCTTCTTGTAAGTCAGTATCTCAGGAGGGGCTTGAGAAAGATATTAGGAGGATCATCTTCCCAATCCTGAGCATAAGAATCTGGAGGAGCAACAGAATCACCAGGCCTTAGAGAAAATGTGGGTTGCAGAGGAGGAGCAGGAGCAGGAGCATCAGCAGCAGCTAGTGGGTTCAGGTGATGAGGAATAATGTTAGGATCAGCAGCAAATTCTGGCAGAATCTGGTTGTGCATCCAAACAGCAGTATCATAAGTATGGAATTTGACACTCTGTATCTGAGCTAGAACATCATCATGGATCTCTTTAACTTTGGCTTCCCATAATTCTTTCTTGAGGGCATTAGATTTTTCTAAATATTCTTTTACCAACTTCTCCCCCTTTCTGACTTCAACAGATAGCTGGGAGATGGCATCATCTTTGAAAGTTCCAACTTCCTCACAAATCTTCATCTTGGTTGCTTCAGCCCTTTTGTCCAGTTCCTTTTGATTGTTAGCAAGAGTCAGGCCTTGCTCCATAACTTGTACAACACTGGTAGATGAAATTTCCGGATTTTCTTATTTATATAACCCTAGGTTTAGGTCCAATTATTTGAAAATAAATACTGAAGTAAACCATAGAGTAGGCGGCATAAGCCTTTGGTTTGCCCATAAGAAAATTTGAATAAATGAATACTCGGCATATACACGAGTGAGGAGAATATCTCGAGTAGATAAGTCTGGTGTACTCAGGTAAGAATACAGAAGTACTCGAGTAGATGTATGGAAGTACTCGAGTAGGTCAATGAGGTACTCGAGTAAGTGAAGTTGACTACTCGAGTATGTCAGTCTGCTACTCGAGTAGGTCAAGTCAACTACTCGAGTATATCATTCTACTACTCGAGTAGGTCATATACTTACTCGAGTATGCTGTTACTTACTCGAGTCAAAAACTTAAACTTTTGGAAAACTCCAACTTTTGACTAACCTCTGAGCCTTGAGCCTTCTTGAAAGTCCAGCCTCTTCTAGTCTTCCTTGTTGAGCATCCCAAGTTCTGTTTTGAAGAACAAGAACTTGGTCTCGTCCAGCGGCTTTGTGAAAATATCTGGAATTTGTCTGTCTGTAGGGACATATTATAGGTCTATGTCCCCATGCTCCACATGCTCCCGGATGAAGTGATACCTTAGCTCTATATGCTTTGTCCAGCTGTGCGAGACTGGGTTGTTGGCTATTGCTATTGCGCTGGAGGAGTCGCAAAACAGTGGAATCTTTGCAAACTTCATGTTGTAGTCTTCGAACTGATTCTTTATCCAAAGTAACTGTACACAGCAACTGCCTGCAGAGATGTACTCTGACTCGGCTGTTGAGATTGCCACACAGTTTTGCTTCTTGCTACTCCATAAGCATTCTTCCAAAGAATTGGCAAGTCCCTGAAGTGCTTTTCCTGTCGTCTTTGCTACCTGCAAAATCTGCATCTGAAAAACCTATTAGTTCGCTATCATTACTTCTTGGGTACCATAGGCCAAGATTTGGTGTACCTTTAAGGTATCTCAAAATCTGCTTCGCAGCAGCGTAGTGAGATTCCTTAGAGTTCTCCTGAAATCTAGCACAGACACATGTTGAGAACATTATGTCAGGTCTACTTGCAGTAAGGTAGAGCAAGGATCCAATAATGCTTCTGTACTTGGTTTCATCAAAAGGTTTCCCTTTTTCATCCTTGTCCAGAGACATTGTTGAACCCATTGGAGTCCTCATCGAGGTTGCGTTCTCCATTCCGAATTTTTTATTTAGCTCTTTGGTGAACTTGGTCTGTGAGATGAAAATTCCATCTTCAGACTGTTTCACCTGAAGCCCTAAGAAATACTTCAGCTCGCCCATACTGCTCATTTCAAACTTCCCTTGCATAAGTTTTGAAAACTTTTTGCAGAGGTTGTCAACAGTAGAGCCAAAAATAATGTTGTCGACATAGATTTGCACTAGCAAAATCTTGCCCTTAATTTCCCTAAGAAATAATGTCTTCTCTATCTTTCCCCTTGTGAACTTGTTCTCAAGTAGAAAGCTAGACAGCGTCTCATACCAAGCTCGAGGAGCTTGTTTCAGACCATACAATGCTTTATGCAGTAAATAAACGTAATCAGGAAAGTTAGGATCAACGAAACCTGGAGGTTGTTCCAAATACACCTCTTCTTTTATGTCACCATTAAGGAAGGCAGACTTCACATCCATCTAGTAGACAGTGAAGCCTTTGAGTGCAGCATATGCTAGGAATAACCTTATAGCCTCCAGTCTTGCCACTGGAGCGTATGTCTGGTCGAAGTTAATTCCTTCTTCTTGACGATAACCTTTGGCGACAAGTCTGGCCTTATTCTTTACTATCGTTCCATCCTCGTCCATCTTGTTCCTGTAGACCCACTTTGTCCCAATGACGTTCTTACCTTTGGGTCTTGGAACAAGCTTCCATACTTTGCAGCGCTTGAACTGGTTCAGTTCTTCTTCCATTGTCATCATCCACGATACATCTGAGTTTGCTTCCTCAAACTTCTTTGGTTCAACCTGTGAGAGAAAACTTAAATATAGATTCTCATTAGTTGTACCTTTACGAGTTCTGACACCATCTCGGGGATCTCCTATGATCTGGTCCATGGGATGATCCTTCAAATGTCTGAGCTCTAGAGTCCTTGCATCTGGATTGTCTTCTATCACCGGAGTGACTTCTTCATCTTGGATGACTTCTTCATCTTGATCATCAGCCTCTCCAATAGGGGTTGGAGTGGTGATCTTGATGAACTTTTCACCTTTGTCTTCGGATGGTACATCCAAGCTAATTTCTTTCATCTTTGCACCTGCATCTTCAATAAGCACACTAGAAGAGTTGCTTTGCAGCAAACTCGTCTCATCAAATACAACATGTATCGATTCTTCTACCACCAGGGTTTTTTTATTAAAAATCATATATGCCTTACTATGACTACTATAACCTACAAAGATACCTTCAAAACTCTTTTCGCTAAACTTAGTATTATGATACTTGTCATTGTTTAGCACGAAGCATTTACAGCCAAAAATTCTAAAATATGAGACTTGTTGGGTACATTGGAAAATGTGTACCAGATTTGGAGAAGCCTCACCCAACTCAGTGATATACATCAAGGTGTATTTGATGTTGTTTTGAGTTTACATGTGCAGGTTAAGAATTTACAGGAAAAGTTTCTAAGTCCATGAGTCGACACCAGAAGAAGCTGTGTCGACACTTGTGAAGACTTGTGTCAACACTTGAGAAAAGTTGTGTCGGCACCTGGAGTCAATTGTGTCGATACTTGGAAAAGTTGTGTCGATACCAAAAGAAATTGTGTCGACACACAAGACTTGTGTCGACACACAGAAAGTTCAGTCGACATCAACTATGTCGACACCCAGGACTTGTGTCGACACACAGAAAGTTCAGTCGACATCAACTGTGTCGACACACAGGACTTGTGTCGACACACACATCAGAATTCTTCAAAGTTAATTGTGCCAAGACAAGAAGTGACTGTGTCGACACACAGGACTTGTGTCGACAAATTCTTACTGAAGCTATGTCGAGTAGCAGTGTCGACACCATGAGAGCTGCGTCGACACCACCAGGGATTGTGTCGACACTTAGTCTACTTGTGTCGAAACATGTGAAGTTCAGACTCGACACTTTGCTAACAGATACAAAGTTTCAAGAAGTGACTGGAGACTTGAAAGCTGCCATTACCAACAACTCTACTGCAATTGTCAGATCTGTCAGAAGTTGATTAGCAACCGGATCAGCTGGTAATCTTGGATGAAGTCTATATAAGGACAGATTCTATTAACTGAAAGAGAGAACAACAGACGGGAAGAAGTACACACAACACAATTACAACAGAAGATCCAACATACACAAGGAAATCCAGTCAGAGATTTCAAGTGGATCTAAGTGAAGATTTTTGAAAGTTCTTCAAAAGAATTTATAGAGAGAGAGCTCCAACAATTCAATTGAAGAAAGAGACTATCATCAACTAGTCTCTTAAGAGCAGATCCTGAACTATCTACAAAGAAGAATTCAGATTGATTTCTGGATTTTAAGAAGGAAGTTGATTGAAGCTCATCTTCAAGAAATTCAACCTTATTGTGTTCAGATTCAAGAAGCTTTGAAGAAAGCCAAAGACAAGTTGATTTTTGAGTAATCAGATTTTTTCAAGAACTGATCAAGAAATCTTTCTACCCATTCTCTCTCAACTTGGGTGAAAGATAAAATATATTTTATATCTTTTTTTCTGTAAGATCATTATTGATCTGAGTTGTAAGCCTATTTTATAAAGACTGAGGTAGGGCTTAGTGCCTGAGGTAGGAGATTTACATCTCTGAGTTGTAGGCCTTGGGAAGGCTGAGGTAGGGCTGTGTACCTGAATTAGGAGAGTTAATTCTCTGAGTTGTAGGTCTGGGTGCAGGCTGAGGTAGGGCTTAATTGCCTGAGTTGTAGGAGTGTGGACTCACTCTGAGTTGTAGGAACCTTGACTGGGTTCTGAGCTGTAAGATCTATGGATCTGAGAAGGAAGGAAGAAGTTAGGACGAATCTAGCACACTTCTAGATAGGCGAAGGGGGAAAGTGGATGTACCCATCATTTGGGGAACCACTATAAATCTGTGTGTCATCTGTGATTGTGTGTGATTTTGTAATTTCTTTGATGTGGTAGCTGTAGAACTGATTGATTCTATTTGATTATCTGAATTAATATTATGCCTTAGAGTAAAAAGGAATTGCACCTATTCACCCCCCCCCCCTCTAGGTGTTTAGGTGATCTTGAAACCAATTCTTTCAAGTGGTATCAGAGGGAGGTTGCTCAAAGATAGACTTAACAGTCTGAGTAAGATCTGTGAGGCAGAATAAATTAGTAAAGATGGGTTCAGGAGAAAATCATAAGGAACTTGGTTCCATGAAGTTGCCCATCTACAGGAAGGAAATCCTTGGAATATGGAAAGAAAGGGTCAGATTATTTATTGAAGCATCTGATCCAAGAATATATATATAACTGTTAAGGAAGGGCCTTATATACCAATGAAAGTCTCAGTTCTTGATGCTAATCAGAGGACACCAAAAGACTTTTCAGAAATGACTAAGGAAGAGATTATCTTGGCTACTATGGACAAGAGAGCTCAGAATATTATAGTGAGTTCCATAGATGACTCAACATTTCAAAATCTGATTCACTGTAAAACCTCCAAGGTGATGTGGGACACATTGATAGTCTACATGGAGGGATCAAAAGAAGTTAGGCAAGATAGAAAGTCAATGCTTAATCAGGAATATGAGAGCTTCAGACAAAGCAAATCAGACAGCATCACTGAGTGTTATAAGAAGTTCTTCAGAATTGTGAATGAACTAATGTCATATGGAAGGATCTTTAGTACATATGAGTTGAATGATAAATTCCTTAGATCTCTGACTAAGAATTGGGACACCAAGATCTGTGCCATCAGTGAAGTGGCCAGACTGGCAGAAATCTCTCCTCCAACACTATTTGGCAAATTGCTTTCTTATGAAATGCAACTCACGACCAGAAAGGAGGAATAGAAAAGTACTAAAGTTGACCATAGAGAAAAGTCAGTGGCCTTCAAGGCAGAAGCCACAAGAAAGGAGAGGAGGATGTCTCCATCTCCTCCTAAGAAAGCTGCAAAAGTGATCTCTGAAAGTTCTGATAATCACATTTCAGACAGCAATCATTCTGATGAGGACTTTGATGTATTCACAAGGCAGTTTCAAAAATTTTTGAAGAAGAAGCAGTGGAGAACTAAGCCATCCTCCTCTCAGTCCAAGGATGAATATTATCAAAAAATAAAGTCATCTAAAAAGGACAAGAGTAGGTCAAAACCTAGCAAATCAACAACTACAAATATTGTGTGTTATTGCTGCAACAGACCAGGACATGTAGTAGTTGATTGTCCAGACAAAAGAAAGGAATCTACAGATAAGAAGAAGTCTCAATATAAGAACAAGAAGGAGAAATCCTTTGTAACAAAGAAAGAGAAGAGCTAGACAGATCCATCATCTTCAGATTCTGAATCTGATGCTGAAGCTTATATTGGTTTGTTTGCAACAGAAGAAGAGACTGAGTTCTTGTAATTACTGGACTCAATAAATGGAACTGAAGATCATCAGTGCAAAGGGCTGATGGCCCTGACTGATGAAGATCACTGCCAGGATCAGCCTGGTCCTAGTAAGGTACAAAGTTTATCTGAAGATTCTGATTATTACACTGGCTCAGAATCAGAAGCATCTGCATCAAAAGATGTGGATGGATCTGAATCTGAAGGAGATATTCATCAACTTATAGATGAATATGGAGATTTGTTGCAGGAATTTAGGAGATGCAAAAACCTGACTAAAATTCAGGCTAAGGAAATTGCAGCTCTTAAGTTGGGTGCATCTGATTCAGAAAAGCTGCTGGATCAGAAGATGAATGAGATTGCCAAGCTGAAAAACATAATTGTTATTCAGATGGGAACAATCACATTCAAGAGTGATCAAATCAAAAGTCTGGAAGTCTGACTTCAGAAGGAAATGGATCTAGTGGCTAGTTTCTCTAAGCCAAAATCTGTCCTACCCTTAATTGATGACTTTGTGTCTCAAAAGGGTAAGGCAGGATTAGGTTTTAAGGGAAATACAAGGGCAGCTAATTCTAAAAGGAAAAAAAGAAAGCCCTAGTTAAGCCACTTGTCTTCAATCCCCCTATTGCTCTCAGAAAAGTGCAACAGCCTACCAAGAGATATGATCATGATATCATACATGGTCATGGTAAGACTGACATTCTGAATGACAAGAGGTCTCCAGCACTCAAGCAAAGAAACACTATACCTACAGTATTAAGAACAGCTGACAGCAAAGCTGTTAAAGCTGTACATAAACAGAGGTATAATAGATTTGAGTGCTGGTGTTGTGCCAAGGTGGGACACTTTGCCATTGAATGTTGGCACAACAGTAGTGTCAAGATGAATGCCAGCTTACCTGGAAGAAGGGTTGCTACAAATTATGCTAAATTTCAGTCTAACCTGAACCAAGGACCCAATAACAATTTGGGTTCTAAGGTTAAGTAATTATTTGTTGCAGATAAGTCCAAGTGGCCATGCCCCTTTATGGTACTTGGACAGTGGATGTTCCAGACATATGACTAGAACAAGAGGATAGTTGAAGGACTACTCACCCATATTGAATTGACCTAAAGTAATCTTTGGTGGTTCTGAAAAAGGAGTCATCAAAAGGTTTGGTAACATTTCTAACAGCTCAATTACTATCACTCAAGTGGCTTATGTGAAGGGTTTGAAACATAACTTGATAAGCATAAGTCAACTGAGTGATCTTGGATATGACATTTCATACATTAAGAATGGTTGTCATATTAAAAGGTCAAGTGATCAGAAGATCATGTTGACTATTTATAGGAAAGGAAATGTGTATTGCCTAAACTTTGTGAATGAGAATAAAGATTCCCCTATTTGTCTTGTAGCTGATGAGAAAGCCTCTCATTGTGTCAAATGGCACAAGAGGCTAGCTCATCTAAATTACAAGACTATTGGTCAACTCTTTGATAAAGAGTTAGTGAGGAATGGTCCTCAAGTTAAGTGCATTAAGGATGGGATATGCTCAGCTTGTCAAAAAGGCAAGCAGACCAGATCCTCCTTTCATAGCCTAGAAACCAAAGATTTAGTGAGGTGTTTATACCTCTTGCATATGAATTTATTTGGTCCAATGCTAGTTCAGAACCTAGGTACGAAAGTCTACACATTTGTGGTTGTAGCTGACTATTCTAGATTTTCATGGGTTTTCTTTCTGAGGCAGAAATCTGAAACCCCAGCAATTTTCTGCAACTTTGTTAAACAAATTCAGAATGAACTGAACAATTCAGTGATCAAAATCAGAAGTGACCATGGAACTAAATTTCAATCTGAAAATATGACAAAGTTATGTGAAGAATTTGGGATTCATCAGGAATTCTCCTCACCTAGAACTCCTCAGTAAAATGGAATTGCTGAAAGGAAGAATAGGACTCTCATTGAGGCAGGTAGAACACTATTGAGTGACACTTCTCTCCCAGAATATTTCTGGGCTAAGGCAGTAAACACTGCATGTCATGTGCTCAATAGGGCTTCCATCACTAAGAGCCACAAAAAGACACCCTATGGGGTTATGAAAGGCAAAAAACCAAACTTATCCTATTTTAGGATATTTGGTTGCAAGTGCTATGTACTTAACAATGGCAAGTCTTACCTGATAAAGTTTTCTGCCAAATCCCAAGATGGGATATTTGTTGGGTACAACAACAATAGTAAGGCTTATAGAGTCTATAACTTGACTACACAAGTTGTGGAAGAGTCTTTTCATGTTATATTTGATGAATCAAGACTTATTAACAGTGAGTTGTCTAGTAGTTCTTGTAGCTCTATAGGTATAAAAGAGAAGATGGACATGCTGACTATCAAAGAAGATCAAACTGCTAGGTTGGATGAAGATAAAGATGCTTGTTGTCCAGGGGAGAACAAGACTCTCTGGATGAAGAAGACAATGAAGTACAGCAGAATGAATAAAATGGAGAAAGTCAAACTGCAGACAGACTTCCTCCAACAGTTAGACATTTAAAGGATCATCCTGTACACCAGATTATTAGTGATCCAAAACAAGCGGTTCAAACTAGAAGCAGGAGCTTGAACACTGTACTATGCTCAAGCTTCTTGTCTCAACAGGAACCTAAAAGATTTGAAGAAGCTATACAAGACCCACACTGGATTGATGCTATGCAGGAGGAGTTGAATCAATTCAGGAGATGCAAGGTCTGGAAGTTAGTTCCAAAACCAAAAGACCACAATGTCATAGGGACTAAGTGGATCTTCAGGAACAAGCTAGATGAGAGTGAGATCATAATTAAGAACAAGGCAAGGCTGGTTGCCAAAGGATGCAGACAGGAAGAGGGCATAGACTTTGATCAAACATTTGCCTCTGTGGCAAGGTTGGAAGCAATATGGCTATTCCTAGCCTATGTAGCATATCAGGGTTTCAAAGTGTTCCAAATGGATGTTAAGTCAGCATTCCTGAATTGAGACTTAAAGGAGGAAGTCTATGTAGAACAGCCATCAGGTTTTATTGATCCACTCTATCCTAATTATGTGTATAGGCTTAGGAAAGCCCTATATGGTTTAAAACAAGCCCCAAGGGCTTGGTATGAAACCTTGTCTACTTTCCTCATTGAGAACAAATTCTTAAGGGGGAAAATAGACAAAACTCTATTCCTTAGGGAATCCAAAGGGAAGATAATGCTAGTCCAGATATATGTTGATGACATAATATTTGGTTCTACTAAAAACAACCTTTGTAGGAATTTTGCTAAACTTATGCAAGGGAAGTTTGAGATGAGCAGCATGGGAGAACTTAAGTTCTTCTTGGTACTCCAAGTAAGACAGACTGATGATGGCATGTTCATATCCCAGTCTAAGTTCACCCAGGAGTTAATTAAGAAGTATGGTATGGAGTCATCCACTACCATGAGAACACCAATGGGGACAAGTATTTCTCTAAGCAAAGATGATGCAGGAAAACTTGTAGATGAGTCTTTGTATAGAGGGAAAGTTGGATCCCTCCTTTATCTGACTGTTAGTAGACCTGACATCATGTATGCTACATGTGTCTGTGCTAAGTACCAATCCTGCCCAAAAGAATCTCATTGTACTGTTGTTAAGAGGATTTTGAGATATCTTAAGGGCACACCTAATCTAGGCCTTTGATACCCTAGGAATAGAGATTTTCTACTGACTGGATATTCAGATGCAGACTTTGCAGGATGCAAAGAATATAGAAAAAGCACAACTGGCACCTGTCAATTTCTAGGAGGAAGATTGGTGTCATGGAGCTGTAAGAAGCAGACTAGTGTGGCAATCTCTACAGCTGAGTCTGAGTATGTAGCTGCAGGGAGCTGTTGTGCACAACTGTTGTGGATACAGCATCAGCTTAAAGATTATGGTATCCAGGTAAGTAGAACCTCATTATTATGTGATTCTACTAGTGTTATTTCTATAGCTAATAATCTTGTTTCTCATAGTAGAATAAAGCATATAGAAATAAGATATCATTTTCTTAGGGATCATGTAGAAAAAGAGGATATATGTTTAGAATTTGTCAATACAAGTTTTCAAATTGTTGACATGTTCACTAAGTCTTTGGATGAAACTAAATTCAATAATTTTAAAATTGAATTAGGTATGCTGAACATAGTATAGATTGACAAATTTGTCTAAGTAATTTTGTGTCAACACCAAAAGAAGTTATGTCGATACAGAGAATTTGTGTCGACTCATCTAGAAAATTGGTGTCGACACTTCAGAGAAGTTATGTCGACACATTCAGGAGTTGTGTCGACACATCCAGAAGTTGTGTCGACACTTAGAATTAGAGTCAACACAGAATTTTTGTTGAACTAATGAGTTTGTTTGTATCAACACATCATTAATTGGTGTAGACACATAGTAGTCAACACTTTTGTCGAGACATTAAAAGTCTGTGTCGACACAATCTCAATAGTGTCGACACACTAAGTAAATTTTGACGCGCCTTTTGAACTTCTATGTTTAGACATATATATAGGTCAAGAACAAACCCTGTCGACACGCTCTCCAGAATTTGTTTTGAGACTAGATTCTTGTGTCGACAATCTCTCTCTTCACTTTTCAAGATTTCTCACCATCCCAATGGCGCCGAAACTTGATGAAAACGTAAACGGGGGTTATGAACTGGTACGGAATGCTTTTGACGATGCTGAACCAGCGATTAAAGTTGTGATAGCTCTAATTGTAGAAAATAGCTTGGAGTATTTGGCTTCAGAACCTACAAAGATATGGAAGAAGGAAATCCTTGAGTTCTATGGAGCTGCAACTCAGGATTCGACTGGACTAAAGATTAGGTCTTCAGTTCATGGTAATAAAATCAAACTCACCATGAAGAGCATACGAAAAATTCTTCATCTGCCCAAAAATCAAGAAGACGATGAAGTTACCTCTACCAAGACCAGGGAAGCACTCCAGTGGTGTGGATTAGATCCCACCATGAAAATTGGATCATCCATGTATAGAAAAGGAATGAATGTACAAGGAAAATTCCTTTTTGCAGTAGTTGGAAAAGTAATCTTATGCAAATCAGGTGGACATGATAGGATCTCAGCCTACATGTTCAGCCTCATGACCAGGATTATCTACAAAATCAACACCAATTGGTCTGCAGTCATATATGAGAAGATTAGGGAAAGCTTCAAGAAACCTAATCTGGGAAGATATTAAGTTTATACTTGGCTGGAGCAATTCCAGAAGTGATGCAACTGGCTGCAGGATCCAAGATCAATCACATGAGGAGAATGGATCTAAGGATAATCTCTAGATGGGATAGAGTGCTGATAAAAGACATGGCTGATGAAGAGAGGCTAGAGAAAGCTGAGAAATCACATACTCAAGACATTAGACATGATGAACAGATGCAGGGGGAGCCTCATCTTGAGGAAGAGCCAACACACTTAGAAAGTGAAATGGCTACTCAAACTATTCTTGAGGTAATCCAAGAAGTTAATCAAACAATTTTCAATAATAAGTATGAAACACTAACTGTGACCTTGATTGATGTTGACCAGACCACTCAACTCAACAATCAAGCACAGGATGTTATCATGGAGGATACATCTACAACTGCTAATGCTCCAGAGTTAGTTTACTCTTGAAGAGTTGTTCCCTGATATAGAGCAAGCCAGGACTGAGGAGGAGCACGCTAGGACTGGGGGGAGCAAGCCAGGACTGAGGGGGAGCAAGCTGACATTGAGGGGGAGCAAGCTAGGACTGAAAAGGAACTTCCTCCTAGTCCTCAGGAAAGAGTTGATATAGCAAGTACCTCAGCTTCTGAAGATGAAGCAGAATCTCAAGCAAAGAAGATAAAACTGATGGTTTTTAGAAGAAGAAGCCAACGCTATAAAAAGGCATTACAATCTGCTCCACAACCAGTTCTTGCACATGATTATAGCTCCTTGTTGGTATCTTTGCAAGTAAAGTTAGATGAACAAAGGATAGCCATGGAGAAATATATGGATGACACTCATAAAATTTGCAATTCTCTTTTGCTCAAGATATCAAATCAATTAGATTTGAGGTAAACCAGAATAACAGGGAGATGACAGATTGCTTGCATAAAGGAGGTAATACTGTAGTTTTTCTGGCAAAACAACAAGAAGGAATAAAGACTAAAGTTGATGATATAGTGGTCAAGCAAGGCTATGTCCTTGAAAATCAAATTAGAATGAATGATAATCTTACTGAATCACATAATGTGATTGTTACAGAATTAAAGAATACTGCAACTGCCCTGACTGAGGCAAGGGCTAAAGAGAAATCTGAGTTTGATAAGAAACTTCAAGAGGATTTAGCCACATTCCAATCTGCACTTCAAGCCTCTCAGAAGATTATATCTGCTCAGCTTCAAAAGTTTAAAGCCTATTATATAGAGGGAACAAATTATCTGGATACTCAAATCAGGTTCCAAAAGAATGATCTCAGGGATCATATTGAAAGAGAAGTCATAAAGGGGGAGAGGTTGATAGTCAATGTTAGCTCAGAGCATGCCAAATGGATAACAAATGTTGTTAGAGCAACTCTGGGTTATCCACCCCTATGTGATGATGACAACACAGCTGAGTCGGGAATTCAAGCTGCAGGCAATGAAGGGGGTCAGCAGGAAGTAGCTCAAATCATATATACCCCTTCAAACTTTGAGGAAATTCAACACCTGGTTCATCAGATGTATAGTCCTCCAGAGGCTACTAAGAATGTTATCCTTGAGAAAGTAGAAATGTCAGAGGCGCTTTGAATAAAGAGCAAGAAGCTCAACTTTCAAAGAAAAGATTTAGAGAACGGGCAGAGTTGAAGCCTGATTTTGAGCAATGGAGTCCTACTTCCAGGAATATTATTTTGACTGCCTGGAAAGCTGTAAAGGACAAGACCTATGAAAGTGGTAAATGGTACACTAAGCAAGAATGGCACAAATATGAAGCCAGGCAGGAAGCCATTCTTCAATATAGAAGGAAAGCAAAAGCTGGGAAGTTACCTGCTAATGCTCTAGAGCCTAGCAAGTACTTTCCCAAGCCTTTTCATTATTTTGAAAGGCAAAAGATAAGGGATAAAGAACAAAAGAAGAAAGATCTGAAAGGCAAGAAGTCAGCTGAAGATACTGAAGCTCTAGTACAAGCCAAGATCCAGTCAGGCAAAGGCATAGTCATCATGGAGCCAGATCAGCCTTAGAATAGATTAACTAAATTTTACAACAATGTAATATTTAGTTGTTAAAAAAATCTATGTAAACTAATTGTTGACAAACTTTTGATAGTTTAAACAAAATAATGAATCATGCTCACTATGTTTTCATCATTCTGTAATGACATATTATACATGTTTTGTTTATATGTTACCTTGTCATGTAATGATTATATACATCATAATGTGTGTTTATTATAAATAGTGTATATCATTGACTATGGGTTATGACTTCTCCAAATATGGGGAGATTGTTTGGTACATTGGAAAATGTGTACCATATTTGGAGAAGCCTCACCCAACTTAGTGATATACATCAAGGTGTATTTGATGTTATTTTGAGTTTACATGTGCAGGTTAAGAATTTACAGGAAAAGTTTCTAAGTCCATGAGTCGACACCAGAAGAAGCTGTGTCGACACTTGTGAAGACTTGTGTCGATACTTGAGAAAAGTTGTGTCGACACCTGGAGTCAATTGTGTCGACACTTGGAAAAGCTGTGTCGACACCAGAAGAAATTGTATCGACACACAGGACTTGTGTCGACACACAGAAAGTTCAGTCGACATCAACTGTGTCGACACCCAGGACTTGTGTCGACACACAGAAAGTTCAGTCGACAACAACTGTGTCGACACACAGGACTTGTGTCGACACACACATCAGAATTCTTCAAAGTTAATTTTGTCAAGACAAGAAGTGAGTGTGTCGATACACAGGACTTGTGTCGACACATTCTTACTGAAGCTATGTCTAGTAGCAGTGTCGACACCATGAGAGCTGTGTCGACACCACCAGGGATTGTGTCGACACTTAGTCTACTTGTGTCGACACATGTGAAGTTCAGACTCGACACTTTGCTAACAGAGACAAAGTTTCAAGAAGTTATTGGAGACTTGACAGTTGTCATTACCAACAAGTCTACTGCAACTGTCAGATCTGTCAGAAGTTGATTAGCAACTGAATCAGCCGGTAACCTTGGATGAAGTCTATATAAAGACAGATTCGATCAACTGAAAGAGAGAACAACAGACGGGAAGAAGTACACACAACACAATTACAACAGAAGATCCAACATACACAAGGAAATCCAGTCAGAGATTTCAAGTGGATCTAAGTGAAGATTTTCTGCCAACTCAGTGATATACACCATTTATAATAAACACACATTATGAGGGCTCGGTTTCCTACCCTTCAGAAGTTCGTAAGGTGTCTTATCGTGATTTTTGTTTATGAGGGCTCGGTTTTGCACGTGGCATGCAGTGTTGACGGCTTCAGCCCAGAAATATTCCGGAAGTGAAGCATCACTCAACATGGTCCTGCAGGCCTCTATGAGCATTATATTATTTCTCTCGGCCACTCCGTTTTGTTGAGGAGTACGAGGAGAGGAAAACTCATGAAAGATACCTAAGCTTTCACAAAATTCTGTCATGGCCCCAGACTTGAACTCTGTTCCATTGTCACTTATGATTTTGACTATGGAGCAGTTGTACTCATTATGGACTTGCCTGACAAAATTAGTAAAGATGTCGAAGGTATCTGACTTGTGTTTCAGAAAGAACACCCACGCAAAGCGCGAGTAATCATCAACAATTACTAACGTATAATCCTTACCTCCCAAACTTCTAATTTGTAGTGGACCAAACAAGTCCATATGCAGTTGATGAAGACATCTATTAGATTCCTTGCCAATAACTCTTTTAAAGGTAGCCCTTGTTTGCTTGACTTTTACACATGCATGACAAGGTCTATCTTTGACGTACTTGACATTTGGGGCATCACGTACTAAGTTCATTGAAAATAATTTATTTATTGTTTTGGAATTAATATGTGCTAATCTCTTGTGTCATTGGTCACCAAGAGACGCACTATCTTTTGCTACAAGGCACACTGGTGTCGAAGAATCTATACAAATGAAATTCAAACATAAGATGTTTCTGCTTCGAGTGTTGGATAGAATCGTTTCCATATTGTCAACAGATTTTATCAAGCACTTGTCAGCGTGAAACTCAACTATGTATCCTTTATCGCAGAGTTGGCTTATGCTTATAAGGTTATGTTCCAAACCTTCAATGTAAGCCACATCTGAGAAGGATACATTACCGTTAGTAATCATACCATAGCCTCTAGTAATTCCACGGTCTGAACCTCCAAAGATGACCTTCGGTCCGTTCACAACTGGAGTAAAGTTCTGAATAAGGCTTCTGGTCCCGGTCATATGCCGAGAGCATCCACTGCCCAAATACCAGATTGGCGTTTTGTTGGCCTTTGGACATTCCTGCAATCACAATCAGTTAGCCTTAGGAACCCAAATACGTTTGGGTCCTTGGTCTCGGGTTAGAACACTCCCCCTACGAATATTAGCATTAGGAGTGGTCTTCCTCATATTGCCAACATGTGGGGTTGCAGCATTTTTAGGATTAAACCAACAATCAATGGCAAAGTAACTAATTCTGCCACAACACCAACAGTTAAATTTGTTGTATCTTCGCATTAAGTTCTCCTGCTTGACCTTTTGGAATTGTGGTCTAGCAGGGGTAGTATTCTTGGAGGAAGATGCCTCGTAATGATGGCAATCACATGGCTTCTTCTCCTTCACTGGCTTTTCTATAACAGGCTTTGCCTTTGGTGCCTTCTTGAAGTTATGCCCATGATTGAAAGGGTCATAGCTCTTGTTGGGTCTGGCGTTCCTTCACTTGACCTGTGGCGCTTTGCTACTTATTTAAGAAATTAAGTAGCGCCCTCTCCAATAGTCCGGGCTTTTGGTACAGTTGGGTATGCGCTTGATCCTTCAATTGGTATCAGAGGAGGTCACGATTTCAAGACCAGGGGCGCTATTAAATCCTGATTTTTCCCTTCTACCTGTGTGGGTCCGGCGGGTCAGGCAACCGTGGACATGTGGTAACCCCACCTCTGAGCCAGGTGGGCCATGTGGTAACTCCACCTCTGAGCCGACGGGTTGTGCTGAACGCCGGGGGGGATTGTTGGGTCCGACGTTCCTTCACTTGACTCATGGCGCTTTGCTACTTATTTAAGAAATTAAGTAGCGCCCTCTCCAACAGTCCGGGCTTTTGGTACAGTTGGGTATGCGCTTGATCCTTCGGCTCTGAAGAATGAATTCTTCATAAGGTGCCTTAAAGACACTTTCGCCAAAGTTTCTGGGTCGAGTCCATCCTTGATAACGGGACTTTGGCTCTACATAGGTAGGCCTAGCGAAGTGCCCGTAGGATGAGTCAAAATCAAACTCATTTGAAGGAAATATAACCTTCTTGAACGTGGTCTGATCTTGAGGGGCTTTCCCCTTCTCTTTAGCTAAGGCCTTTTTGGTGGCCTTATTCTTTCGTTGAGCCTTATTTCTCCTAGAGGATTTACTAGGAGCTTCTTCATGGCCTAATCCAGCACCCTTGGCCTTGGCTGAGAATTCAGCAATGAATGGAAGAACTGTCTTGGGCTTCGAGAAACTTTTAACTAGTTTCTTTTCAGCAGCAAGTTGGCCTTCCAGTTCCTTGATGATTTTTTCTTTAAGGACGAGGTGCTCAAGAGCCTTGTTATATTCTTCAATAGCATTATTGAAGTTTTCTTCGAGCGAGTCAGTCTTTGCGCCTTTCTCTCTCAAGATGCTCTCTTCAGCTTTGAGAGACTTTATCTCTTTAGTCTGAGTTTTCACGACTCGGCGACATTTGTAGTAAGCCATGATTAACTCCTTATATTGGGCCATGAGTTCTGACTCATCGTCAGAAGAGCTATCCTCGCAATCATGTTTAGAAACTTCAGAATCAGAGAGAGGAGTGTGAGAGTTTACCTTCCTAGTGAACTGGGGCTCTTGTTCATCATCAGTTTGAGCCATGAGTCCAAAATAGGCTTCTTCTTCTTCACTTGACTCAGATGAGTCAGAGTCACTAAGAGTTTTGCCCTTTTTGTCCATCAAGCTCTTTTCTATCCTCTTCTTGCTGTACGAGGACTTCTTTTCCTCTCTTCTACCACCCTCCTTCTTCTTGTGAGGGCAGTCAGCGATGACGTGTCCTGGATTATTACAACAGTAGCAAATAATGTCAGTCGAAATATGCTTGTTCTGTTTAGTATTATACTTGTCATGGCTGCTTGAGCCTTTTCTTTGCCGATCACCATCGCGTCGTGATCTTCTATAAGAGGCATCCTTACCTTTCCATTGCTTCTTCTTGTTCAAGAATTTATTGAACTGTCGATAGAGTAGTGAGCACTCTCCTTCTGATAGTTCAGAGCCTGAGGTGCTTGGCTCTGAGGTTTCTTCTTCACTAACTTCTGGTGCTGGAGTAGGAGGAACAGCCTTGGACTTCTTAGAGGTGTCTGCCTTTAAAGCAACAGACTTCTCTTTGAATGCAGACCTGTTTTTCTCTTCTTCAGCCTTCTTGGTGTTGAGTTGGAGCTCATAGGACATCAGCTTCCCGAAGAGATTCTGAGGATCTGTCTCGGCCAGTTTTCCAAACTCCCTTATAGCACAGACTATGTTATCACATTCCTTAGTCAGGGATCTCAAGAACTTATCATTTAGCTCTCCATTAGTGAAGACTGTTCCATAGACCCTTAGCCCATTCACTATCTTGAAGTTCTCAAATGTGTCAGCAATGGTTTCTTTGTTTCCTTGTCGGAAAGCCTCATAATTCTGATTAAGTAGGGATCTTCTATCATCCCTCACTTCTTTGGTACCTTCCATCAAGGTAACTAATGACTGCCACATCTCCTTTGCAGACTGGCAGTGAATCAGATTTTGCAGCATTGAATCATCGACTGCACTTGCTATGATATTTTTCTCCTTTTTGTCCAATAAGACAAGTGCAATCTCATCCTTATCTAGATCCATGAGTTTCTTGGGGACTTTCTTAGTAGGATCTATAGTGGAGACGGTCATGGGAATATAAGGACCTTCTTCAACTATCATGAAGATCCTTGGATCCACAGCTTCCATGAAGAACTTGATCCTTTCTTTCCACATAGGGAAATTATTTTTGTTACACAACGGAAGCTTGGCAAAATCTTTAGCATTGTAAATTTGGTAGATCTCAAATGACAACTATTTAAGGATCTGATCAAGGTATTAACATTTTAACGATCAACCTCCCTCTGATACCAATTGAAAGATAATAGTTGTCAACCTAAATCACCTAGAGGGGGTGAATAGGTGAGTTGTGCGTCTTTTTGCGGAATAAAAAAAATCTCAACCAAAGCACAGATCTATCTACCAAACAAGCAAACACAGACGAGGCAAGATTTATAGTGGTTCCCCAACCTTGGGTACATCCACTTTCCCTCACCGATCTAGCAATACACTAGACTCGGCTACTTCACTATCTCAGATTGGAAAACAATCCTACCCTCGGACAAATGTTCCTACAAACTCGATCCACAAACGGATCTACACTCCGAAGGCAAAACTTCCTACAATCTCGGAGTTGAAAACTCCTACACTCGGAGAAATCTTCTCCTACAATAATGAAATAAAGCAGTACAGAAATACAAATAGTATATTCTCTGGTTCAGATCTGCAACAGAAAATCAGAAAATCCTTCTTCTAGGTGTGCGGCTTTATCAGAATATTGAAGAAGAATCTCAGTAAAATCAGATCTGGAACTTCTCGACTTTACATGATCGAATGAGTAGATGAAGCGTTGAGCAGAGTTCTCGATCTGTAGAGTCTTCTTAATCTGAATCCTCTGAAAAGAAGAAACCCCAGCCGGTCGGAAAATAGAGATGGCGGCGGCGGCGAGTTTCCGGTTCTTGCAGAAAGAGAGAGGAGACAGAAATCTTTTTGGAAAGAGACGGCTGCAAAAACTTTCTTAGAATAATTTTCTTTGAAAACTTAGGGTTTGTCAGTTTAACAAGACCTTTTATAGGAGACAAGAAGATTAGACTTAAATGATTCATAAAGAGAAAGACGCGTGGACCAATCACGTCAGAGTTTAAGAATAAGACCGTTAGGTCTGGACTTAAAGAATTTCTGAAAGGTTCAAAGTAAATTACTCGAGTCAAGCAGGACTACTCGAGTATATGCAGCACTACTCGAGTAGGTAGAAGGTGACTACTCGAGTACATAAGAAAAATTACTCGGGAGATAAAGAAATCATTACTCGAGTACATGGAGTCAACTACTCGAGTAAATAAGAATGAGAGGGACTCAGTTACTCGAGTAACAAAAATGACTTACTCGAGTACTTAAGTACTTACACGAGAGGTGGAGTATATTACTCGAGTTCATGAAGTACTACTTGAGTATATAGAAATGAACTACTCGAGTATATAAGAGACTACTCGAGACAAACACTTAGAAAATTTCTGGAACATGAAAAATTGAACTACTCGAGTATGTAACATGAACTACTCGAGACAGAATGATCTACTCGAGTATAAAACATGAACTACTCGAGTAATTCACTTAGTGAAGTTTTTCTGGAATAGAATTCTGGATTACACGAGTGAAAGCATTTGACTACTCGAGTAGTAGATGAACTACTCGAGTATATGATTTAGACTACTCGAGTAAGTAGGAAATACACGAGAGTCAGAATATAATTAACTCGAGATAGAAGATAGAACTACTCGAGTATATATAATACTACTCGAGTATTTCACTTAGACAAATTTGAGAAGAGAAAATCTGAAAAGCTCGAGAGATAAAAGTAAGCTACTCGAGTATACAAGATGAACTACTCGAGAGCCATAATTGGACTACTCGAGTATATCTTAACTACTCGAGTAAGTTAATTACTACTCGAGTATAAACTCAGTAACTTACTCGAGTAAGTAAGGGACTACTCGAGTACTTTACTTAGGAAATATTTTCTGACAGATTTTCTTCTTCTAGGGGAAATCAGCATCAAGTCTTTTCACATAGTCCTGGAGCTTGAATATGAAGTGTATCCCAATAGAGAGGCTACACATGAGTCAACACTTTGGAACACACAATGAGAGATTACATTGTATGGTCCTGTGTTTGGTGACTCACTGTAGACTGACATTGGTCTACACTTCCCATTAGAATCCTATAAACACATAACATAAACCAAGCATCAAATACAACTTAATTCATCTTAGTTCAAGGATGACTTCATCAAATCTGGGTTAATGTGGATACAATACCCAACAATTATGATTTAAGAATATATTTAAGGAAGAAGAGAGAGATAATGATGAAAATATGATATTAATAAATTCATGGACAAGCTGCAAGTAGCTTCTATGCACAAGCAAACAACAACATGGGATGTGGGCAGCCCGCATGTGGGTGGGTTGGTGTTTTCTCTCTTTTTCCATGCTTTATCTCCATGAAAAGAGGCATCATACCTATTCATTAAGTCTACATGAAAAGATTGAAATTCTAGACATGAAACAAAACATAATATGAAGATATGTTTTCCTGTTACCATCATAACAAATTTTGAAATTCTGTACATGAAACAAAATATAATATAAAGATTTAAATTCTTATTGCAAATATAAGCTTGGAATTCTTGACATGAAACAAACTTGATGAAGCTGGGAAAATGCACCAAGCAATATATCCTAGTTTTCTCTATGACCACCTGATTATGGATAAATTCATTTATGTTAAAAACAACATTTCTATTATATGATTAAATATATAAATTACGTTGTTCATGGTGGACTCTTGTGTTAGGCTCCTAAGGTGGCGTATCATTAGGAGTTGATTTAGTAGTTTGGTTTGATCTAGAAGAAATAATATTCATCATTATCGCAAGCTACAAAAATATTGAACAAAAATGTATTAGAGGCGGCTAGAATATGCTTAAATTTAAACCAAAAAAGTATTATAGGAGAAATGAATATCAATTATACCTGATCCATAGATAGATAAACCCCAAACCCCGCGGATGTTCCAGAATAGTTTTCTCTAGAATCTTGGTGTGATCTAGCATTTACTAGACAATCTATAGTTTTTTGCATATTCATCGCTTGTAGTTTAAATTAATCCATCTCTCGCAACTCCCTTGAATTTGTTGTGCCAGAGATTTTGGACGATGTGATAGATCTGGATACACTTGAATGGTCGTGACACCAGATGCCATGCTTCGACAATGACCATAGTATTTGGGTCCAAATATAGATCGAAAAGCTGCCTCATGTACTTCACCAATCGGTGTGTCAAGCGGGCATTGTGACATCTTCTCAGCTATCACTTTTTCTAAAGCAAACTAAATATAAACAATTCACTCACATGGAGATAATTTAAATAATGTTTGAATCTTCAAATAATTACATTCTAAAATAATTTTTTTTACTTTTTTTGATATGGCATATTCATTCACCAAATTATTATCTTTCGCTTTGCTTGTACAACTATTTATATATAGTTCAAGATGTGTTGTCTGCTTTCCCAATTCAGTATCCTTACAGAAAAAATTTAAATATTTTAATATAAATAAAATGAATAATAAAGAAAACAAACCACTCAATTTGACATACCAATTCTTTCCTCCTATTAGCCAGGCTTGTCCTACCTAGAGCATGTGCACCAATTTGCTTCTTTCTGCATCCTTTGTTTTTTCACTAATGCTCTATCACATCACGGTGGTAATACCACAATTCAATATGTAAACAATATAAAAATGTAGCAAAAAACATAACTAAAAGCAAAAAATTATCATCCCTTTTGTTGAGTACCAATATGTCACCGTATCAACAAATTCACTTACTGACATGTTTTTTGGACCACCTCGAGCAATAGTAACCGCATCAATGTCTATGGGTAAAAAAACTCTTTAATTTTGCTTTATTATCCTTAAATCTTTCACCAAGGAGATGCATTATTAGTTTTTTGTCAGACTCGTAAATATCAAATCGTTGGTGTACCAATATACGTAAATGTTGCTAAATAAAAATTATGAAGTGAATGCAAATGTAATATATTATGAACTTTTATCAAATTATACACCTTTATCAAATTCCATGTTGTGTTATTACTAAAATTGGACACATGCGTCCACGAAATGGGGGTCATTGGAAACAATGTTTCAGTTCTAATTAGAGTCCCCATGAATGATTACAACTGAACCTAACCATCACCCACAAATTGACCAAACTCATTACGTTGCATTTTGATTACTTTATTGGGTGTCATTAAATGAATGTGCTTGCAAGTGGTTTCTCCACGTCCTTTTTAGATATGGTGTCTGAAATTTAATAATTTTGAATAAAACATATAAGTATATAAATCACAAAAAGTAAATGTAAATGCATTATTTACCTATTGAATTTGAAGTTCCTATTTCATCAACACAAAGATTATTTGCTTCAACATTGTTAATGTAATCTTCATGAGCACTTTCATGAGAAGAAATTTAAGCCATATTCGTCGCATCATATAGTGGATCCGCATGGGCATGTGAAGTGTTAGCATGTGCATTGTCAGTACTAGCAACTGTGTTTTGATTTTCAAAAGACGAATCAATATTTTGGCCATTGGATGATTCAACTTGATCCATTAAAATATATAAGCTTCTTGGATAATTTCTCCTTTTAGGAGTCATTACTTACTTACCTGCATGAAAACTAAAACATATAAGGTCTTTTGATCAATTGCTACCTTAGATCTCAGGTCGTCGACGATAAGGAGTAGGTTGTCAGTGATTAGGAGAAAGTCGTCAATGAAGAACATGGTTTTGATGGGAGAAACTACAGGAGCAGTGGATGCAGGGTTTTGATAGTATGAATATGGAGTGCTTGTGAATGAATGTGGAAAGGAAACCCTAATTAACCTAACTATCATAAACAAGCCACGATTTTAATTATTCCCCCATTTTTCCCTCTACACGCCCTGGCTTATTCATTGATGCGAAAATGAAAAATAATCTATAGCGGTGTTTTGTATAAAAAAACGTCTCGGATAACAAATATTTTGACCACATTTTTTAAAACACCACAAAAAACATTGCTATAAAACATAAATCTTGTAGTGTATATACATATCATATATAGCCTATGATATAGTACCTATCATATATAGCATATATAACATATCAAGGTCGTATATATCTACGGGTCTGCCAAGCACTTTCACTTTGAGAAAATAAGCTATTATTTTATCAGATAAAAACTTAAGATAAAATGGTGATTAAATTTTTAAAAAAACTAACTTGATCAAAACTCACTTCGAATGAAATATAAAAGATAGTTATCAACTTGTCTATGCCATGATCGTGGAGATTCCCAAATTATGAACGCACCTCTTTTGAGGACTACGTCCAACTGAGATTAAGACCATCAATCGCACTTTTGTTCTATAATCAATAACCAAATACTTGCTTTACGATGTGAATCCCGCTATAAGATTTGACTCCTATCTAGAATATTTTCGTCATCCTCTCGCAATGATTGTGATCAACTCTTTTTATTCTTGAGCGATTGATTTATACTCACAAGCCTTTCAGCTAACTAAAATATGAAAACGAATATCGAAATCCATAACCGGAATATGAACTCAATACATTATGATTCAAGAATGAATTTAAGGAAGAAGAGAGTGACAATAACGCAAATATGGTATTCATAAATTCAAAGTTTGTAACGATCAAGTACAACAAATAAAATTCACATGAAATAGAAAGACATTGCAAAAGGAGAAAGTTACATTTCTATTGCAGAAAAAGAAAGGTGAACTTCTATTGCATAAAGATAAAAGTGATACATGAAATTGATATCTAAAATAATAAAAAGATAATACAAGAAAAAGAGTATTTCTACCCAAAAGGGGCAGAGAAAGAATGTCTTAAATCTCTGAGCTTGTTGTCTTTAAATGGAGAGAATTTTCATGTTACACAACTTAGGTCATGACCATGACCTAGAACAGTACTCGGAGAATCTGAAATGGATGCGGAGAGGTGCAATCTAGAGTTAATTGGAGAATTACTTTATATGTCATGCCCTTGGTCACTCTCGTGACTGAGGGTGTGTAATCTTCAAATTAGCACTACTCCCCATTCAACGAGAAATGGGGATAGAGAAAAAGAATTATACAATTAATAAAATTTGCATTTTCAAAATATCAACAATAATAACTCCCTGACAAAGATGCCAAAAACTTGATAAGTAAAATTTAAGATAGATAATATCTCCAAATTCTACAAACTAAAGGCAAGAGCACCCATCATTCATAGTATAAAATATTTTAAAATAAAATATCAAGTGTTGTATTATTTCGGGCATGTTGACTACTTCTACTCACGCAAATTAATATTATTTTATCGAATATAAAAATAAGTTAATTAAATTATAGAAGAAAAATGAAATAAAAAATAACACTTGATCTAGAATCCCTTTGCATTAAAATAAACTTTTATGAAATACAAGTTTCTAAATTATCTACTTCGACCGTGGAGGTTCCCAAAATACAAAAGAGCTTTTCTCGAGAATACGCCCTCGACTAAACTTAAGTTGATCGATTAAGATCCCTCGGCCAGTCGAAACCCCTAAACTTGCTTTATGCAGTGAGCCCCACTATTGGATTTGAATTCGATCAGGAAGATTTATGTCATCCTCTCTCGAGGAGTGCATGCAACTCCTTCTACCTTAGAGTGATTTACTCGTATCCAGAACCTCTTGTAAATCTAGAATACGGATCTAGGATCAAAAACATATTCATGAAATGTGAATTATACAAAAACTTGATGAGTAAAATTTAAGATAAATAATATCTCCAAATTCTACAAACTATAGGCAAGAAAACATATCATTCATAGTATATAATATTTTAAAAGAAAATATCAAGTGTCGTATTATTCCAAGTATGTTGACTACTTATACTCACGTAAATTAATATTATTTTATCGAATATAAAAATAGGTTAATATATCTCTATGGGTAGTTTTTGCGCACAACTTCTATGGATTTGGAATCAACTTGAAGACTATAACTTGAAGTTTAAAGAGATTCTGATGTATTGTGACTCATCGATTGTATTAGTGATCGCGAATAATCCAGTCTCTCATAGCCGGACAAAGCACACTGAGGTGTGATATCACTTCATCCGGGAGCATGTGGAGAACAAGGATATAGCCCTCAGCTATGTCCCGATGGATTAGCAGATCACGGACATTTTTACAAAGCCGCTAGATGAGTTCAAGTTCTCGTTCTTCAAAATGCAACTAGGCATGCTGAGCTTAGACTTATGAAGAAAGCCAATCAAGCAAGAACTCACTCGGGGATTATTTCATAAAGTCAGAAAATTGTCCCAAGGCAAATTCATTGAGTATAGGACCTCAAGTCATCGATTCGTAGGATATTCATGCAATACTCACCGAATCAGAGTCGACCACCATCGGTTCTCACCGAATTCAACTTAGGACAAAATTTCAAACTTTTATATTGGATCCGAATAGCCATGAATTCAGGTATGCGCCTTCTAGACAATTTTAAAATTATATATATATATATAGTCTGTAACATCCCTCAAACAACTAGGCCCTTAGGAGTGGTTTTGTCATGACTAGGTCATGACAAAACCCTAGGAAGCCCAAGGAGGCCAAGTGAACCTAGGAATGAAGGTGAAACCTCTATGGTATGCAAATAGTAGATTTCTGAACCCTAGTTTAAGATGATCATGGGGCTTCACCAAGACTTTAAGACCCCACCATGGCTTCACCAATCCAATGTAAGGTTTATTTGAGCCCAAAGGGTCCATTGGAGTCGACTCAGGGTGGCCAAGTTGACCTAGAACCACTCTAGACCTAAATTGGGCAAAGTGCCCTTACTACAGGCAGGGTGCTCTAGTAAAAGCCCAACTGACCCTACCAGGGTCTTCCTAAACATAAATTGGGGTCAATGGGTCACTAAAGACCCATGGAGGGTAGTCAAAGTGGTTAAGTTGACCAAAGACAACTCTATCCCTAAATGGGCCAAACTAGCCTACTTAGGGTCAATTGACTCTCCCCTAGCCAAAGTGGACCCCACCCATACCCTACTAACTCTAGGTGAGGTCAAAGGGTCACCAAAGACCCATTGGGGTCAACCAAAGAGTTTGGGTTGACCAAAGTCAACCCTAACCCTAATTTGGGCAAAGTACCCTTCCTAAGGGCAGGTGACCCCCAAAGTGCCAAGTCAACCCTACCCATCCCTACCTAGACCCTAGGGGAGCCCAATAGGTCACCAAGGACCCAATGATGGTGAAACAAAAGGTCAATTTGACCTAGGTCAACCCAAGTGAAGGTTAGGTCAAACCTAGCTCAAATGGGCTAACCCAAGCTCAAACCCAATTCCCCCACTTGGGCTAACCTCATTTTTATTATTCATATGGGTTAGTGGGGTGCCAATAGGTAGGAGGAGAGATTAAAATTCGGCCATGGTGAGTAGGAGAGAGAAAGCTCCATTTGCCCCTTTAATGGAGGAGAGAGAAAATGAAGGGAAGAGGCCATTCATGACTAGGGAGGCCAAGAGCCCTCTCCCCATGCTGGAACCATCTCACCTAGGCAGTTAAGAGGAGGTCAAGGGTTTTCCCGGCCATGGCAGTGGCTAGGGGATGATAACCACCATAGTCGAGCCAAGCTTTCAATGGCCATTAATGGTCATTGATGACTTGGCTTCTCCCCTCCCTAACTTAGGCTTTAAACACCATCAGTGTGCAGAGTGGAGTTTTCCCCCATCGTTTACCTGAAGAATTCGAGCCTTTCTACTGTGCAGTTGTAGACACCTGAGGGGCGCCGCCACCACCAATGGCTTCCCGGTGATCGACGCGTCTCCAGGCCACAAGCAAGGTCCTTATCCACTCCTTTTTCCATGGGTAGATCTTAGCAATCCTTAGGGCCAAGGTTCAGGCTCAATTGAGAGCGAACGGGAGAGCTTTTTCTCAAGTTTTTTCCGCAAAACTTTACTTGACGGGTTTGCCGGAATGGGCCCCTCCAGCGGATGTACCGCCGCCTGGCGACAGCCACCACCTCAACGGAGGTGGTGGTGGCGGTGGCCGGCCAAGGAGGTGGTTGGGTGGCCGGCGGCAGGGGTTTAAAGTTGGCCTAGGAAGATTGAATCGTAGTCGTTGGTGCGCGGGGACGATGATGGGATGTCATCCATTAGTGCGCCAAGATTCGTGCAGATTAGAAATTAAACTATAGGTTTATATTAGATGTTTAAATATTTCAGTCACACTTTTCCTATTTAATGTTTTTAATATTTAAAAATACTTAGATGCTAATTCACAGAATGTGGTCAAAATTACAATTGTAGCCTGGAGAGTCTATTTTACTGCAAAATTGGTTTGGACCAATTTGGGTGCCTGGTTTGACCAGGGCACTCATTTTGGTGGGGTCTATACCAACACTACGCCCTCCTTCTCTACAGTATGAACAGTATCATCAGCGGTTATGATAGCTTCATTACCTGAGAATGTTTGCAGCAATGAAAACTTTGACTCATCTCCAGATGACCACACCCTGAGTCAACTATCCAGTCAGCCTGGTAGTCGACGGTGGAAAGAGAATGAACACACGTGCCTGTCAGAAAAGCTCCTCCCCACCCAGCTTCCTCGGCACTGGAACTAGCTCCCTCCTTATCTGCAACATGCCCAGGCTGTAGCTTGACCTTGTAGTCTCATTTGAAGTGATCTGGCTGATTGTACCTATAGCACTTCAACTCCTTCCAGCTCTTCTTAGGAGAAGCACTCCTTGTTAAATTTTCTCAGTATGGTCAGCAAGGTAGCCCAAACGCCAAATTAATATCTTCGGCACTACCCAGTTCTCACGTTGAACCAGCGGAAAACCAAGGAACAAGGCTAATCCCAACAAACAATGGAAGCACAAGGAGATCTTTTATACATTCACTTCTTTACAACGCGAGGTATACATAGCGAGACATGATTTCGCTAGTACAAACAGCTGACAACAGAAAGCACCAAAAACCAAGCAGGGCGGACAGCACCGGAGTACGCCGAGACCGCCGAGGTCGCCGAGGTCGTCGAGTCTGCTGAAGACGCCCGAGCTTAAGCTGCAATCCGCTGAATAGCCACGGAGTCTGCCGAAGCCGCAAGGCCGCGCGGACACATCGTTATTCGCCTTCTGCTGAGACCGCCTGAACTGAGGAACACCGCCTACCCGCCTGAGACAGGCGGATAGGTTATTGAAGCTGGCAAAGTTGAAGCAGAGCACTGACAAGCCGCAGAGCGACCTGCTGAATCTGCAAAGACCGCACACTTCCAAGTACTTGACCGAAGTCAAAGCCAAACTCCTGGCTCCTTGAAGTTATCCGCGCGACTTGCACACAGCAAACCGTCAGCTCTGAATCAATCCGCGCGGACAGACAAACTGAGACCGCAGCACCTCACCGAACCCAACTTACTGTTCACTCAGTTACTGTAGACCTGTCAGGGGGTCCTATTTATATGCGAGGTGAGGAGTGTGGTCACCGCCCTAGAGATAGAGACATCGCCCCAGCCCGCGCGATAGCAAACCACCGTCCGCCGAGTCCACAAGGACTTAGCCGGATACCAAGGAAAACCGCCAGGAGCAAGGCAACATTGGCGAACCCTCATCAGTACGCCAAGGCTATGTGGATAAGGCATCAGCCTGCAAAGCCACCAACCACTGCAGGACAGCAACCCCCTTCAATGGCTGTCCGCACATACCCGAGGCAGTCTGCAAGACACAAGCCTCAACCCGCCACGAGTCCACGACCAAAGGCAGATAGCAACAGTCCGCCCGGTCAATAGCGGACTTGGCGGATACTGCGGACACCATGGTCTTGCCACAGAGTGTGACCAAGTCCAAAACCATCAAAGGCCAATACGAGCATGGCGAATATAAACTCCCATCCTCCAAACACCCTAGCACAGACCGCCAGCAATCCGCAAGCTACTCGCACACCTGCCCAACGCATCAGCCCTCTCCCGGACTTCATACACCAGTCCGCCAACAACCTCCACAGCAAGGCACCTGTTATACCACCAGAGCTCGACAAGGCCTCAGCCAAGCTCTAAGCCCAGTCCGCAACAGCACACACTGCGGACACGTCAGTCCGCAAGCTTCCCGCGGACAAGAGCCAAACCGCTAGTAAGCACTAGCTTTCACCACGGCCACTGAGCAATGCACCAGTCCGCAAGCCTCTATCCGCTCAGGCCGCTCCAGCCAACGCCTTATCCGCAGATACCAGGCCGCACAGTCCGCGGACTCACCCGTGCTACCGCTCAGAAGAATAGTCGGCTTCCACTAGACTTTTCACCAGGCCGCAAACAGCAGTCCGCCCAGTCCGCCTAGTCTGCCAATCCTGTCCGCCCAGGCCGCCCGGTCTGTCCCATCACCCACTTCCACTTCATAAATTTCAACACTCCCCCTTGAAGTGGGAAGTGGTGACCAAGCCCAACAAGCTGCGCAATCGCTCAAAGGGCCCCTTCGACAGCGGCTTCGTGAAGATGTCAGCAAGATTATCTTCACTCCGAACATGCCCGACCATCAGAGATCCTTCCAACACCTTCTCCCTGATGAAATGGTGATCAATCTCTATATGCTTGGTCCTGGCGTGACACACTGTATTGTTAACCAGTTTGAGAGCACTCTCATTGTCACCCCGGAGTAAAGTCGGCCCTTGCACTTCTTCATGAACATCCTCTATAAGCCTCCTCAACCAGATGGCTTCCCGAGCAGCCAAGGCCGAAGCCTTATACTCTGCCTCCGTAGTTGAGACGGACACCGAGTCCTGCTTCTTGCTACACCATGAGATGCTAGCTGAACCGCAAGTGAACACATAACCTGAAGTAGACCTCCGATCATCTGAATCACCGCCATAGTCAGCATCTGTGTACCCAAGCAATGCAAACTCTGAGTCCCTTCCATAGAGGAGTCCCATGTCAGAAGTAGCCTTGACATACTTCGGAATACTCTTCGCCGCCACTAGATGAGACTTCCTTGGTTCAGCCATGAACTGACTTACTCGGCCAACAGCATAAGCAATGTCCGGCCTTGTAATCGTCAGGTAAATCAAGCACCCAACAAGAGCCCTGAACACCAAGGGATCATGAAGAACCCTTCCCTCATCTTGTTGAAGCTTCAGCCCAGGTTCCAGTGGAGTAGAGCACTTCTTCCCTTCGCCCATGCCGAACCGCTTCACAATGCGATCTGCATACCCTTTCTGGCAAATGAGAATCCCACACTCCTTCCTCTCCACCTCAAGACCGAGAAAGTGATGAAGCTCTCCTAAGTATTTCATCTCGAAGCGTATAGCAAGCTCAGCCCTGAGCCTTGCTATTTCCCCCTCTGAATTCCCTGTGATGATCATGTCATCCACATACAGCAGGACCAAGACTTGCAGCTCCCCCTTCTTCTTGACGAACAAGCTTGAATCCGAGTTGGAAGAAAGGTATCCACAGAATTGCAAGTACTCTGCAATCTTCCCATACCACGCTCTAGGAGCCTGCTTCAACCCATAGAGAGCCTTCCTGAGTTTGCAGACATAGTCCGGATGCTTTTTAGAGACAAAACCAAGTGACTGATCCATGAAGATGTCCTTGTCAATCTCTCCGTAAATAAAAGCATTTTTCATATCAAGTTGCCAAATGCTCCATCCATTGCTAGCAGCCAAGGCGATCACCACTCTTACTGAAGTCATCTTCGCAACTGGACTGAATGTCTCCTCATAGTCTTCTCCATACTGCTGTGAAAATCCTTTAGCGACCAAGCAAGCCTTGAACAGATCAATGCTCCCATCAGCCTTCTTCTTCAACTTATACACTCACTTGCAAGTAACCGGAGTAATGCCATCAACCTTGGGCACAAGATCCCAGGTTTCATTCTTCTTCAGAGCATCAATCTCTTCCTTCATGGCATCTTCCCACTCCTTCACTCCAGTGGCCTCGTTGAAGGTTGCAGGCTCTCGCTCATCCAGAGGACCTGCAAAGAAGCAGTAGACAAAGCTCACTGTATTCCCATCACAGTACCGAGCCGGTGGTTTAACCACCCTCTTCGATCTCCGAAGGGTCGGCTCCTTGCGCACTGCCTCCGTTGCTTCTTTAGGCTCAACTCCTACTTGGGGCAAGCATTGAGCAGTGCTCCCCCTGCTTCCTGAGTTAGAAGGCTCAGCCTCGGAGTAAGAAGCAACAGGAGCTGCTGGTGAAACAGCAAGCTCCTCTTCCAAGCCTTCAGCAGCCACCACCGGTGCTTCATCAACTTTGCTACTTCCGGTTAGCTCAACCGAGCCAACTCCATATGACGTTAGCTCGTCAAATACAACGTCTCTTGACACCATGAACTTCTTCGTCACTGGGTCCATGCATTTCCATCCCTTCTTTCGCTCATCGTAGCCAACAAAGACAAGCTTTCTTGCCTTTGCATCCAGCTTAGTCCGTGAAGCATTCGGGACATGCACGTAGCAAGTTGAACCGAACACCATAAGGTGTCCCACACTCGGCTTCTCCTTCAGCAATAGCTCAATAGGAGTCTTCATGTTGATTGGGCTGAGCGGCATCCAATTGATGACATAGGCAGCACAAGACATCCCCTCCGCCCAAAAGGACCTTGGGATATCTTTCGCATGAAGCCAGCATTTGCAGGTCTCCGTCAAATGACGGATCTTCCGCTCCGCTACTCCATTTTGTTGTGGAGTGTGAGCACAAGTAAGCTCCCGTTGGATCCCGTGCTTCCTGCAGAAGTTAGAAAACTCTGAGGAAATAAACTCACCCCCGTTATCAGTTCTAAGCTTCTTAATCCGCAAGCCAAGCCGGCCTTCTACCAACTCCTTAAACTCCACAAACAAACGGAAGGCTTCTGACTTTTCTTTTAAGAAGTACACCCAAGTATACCTTGAGTAGTCATCAATCAAGACAAGCATGTATCTGCTTCCACCAAGGCTGGTCGTGACCGTTGGTCCCATCAAGTCGTCATGTATGCACTCCAATGGTAGCTTGCTCCTTGTTTGTGATTTATAAAACGGAAGGCGATGTGCCTTACCGTATTGACACCCCGTGCAAACATGCCCATCACCAAAGAAAGACAACTTTGGCAACCCCTTCACCAAACTTCTACTAGCCATCGCCTTCAGCTTGTCCATGCCTACATGCCCCAGCCTCTCATGCCAGATAGTAGCGCTATCATTGGCCCTCATTCTATCAACATAAGCATTGGTGGCAAGAACAAACAAGTTCTTCACCCTCCTCCCTACATGAGCAACATCAGCCTTAACCGCTGATACGTTGCGAAGGAACCTCACGTCTGTTGGCCCAAACAGAGCGTGATAACCAGCGTCCACCGCATTGGTCACCGACAAGAGGTTCTTCTTCATGCCCGGCACGTGATACACACTCCTTAACGTGAGTGGCCCCTGATCACTACCCAAAGACACGACCCCCTCTTTCTCTACTGCATAAACAGTATTATCAGCAGTGATAATAGCTTCATTACCTGAGTATGCTTGCATGGAGGTGAACTTCGACTTGTCTCCGATGAGGTGATGACAACACCCGGAGTTCACGATCCACTCATCGTTGAATTCCTCAGCAGACAAGGCACGGACACAAGTGCCCGTCATGAAAGCACGGCCCCATTCTGCTTCTTCACTCCTCGAGCAAGCTTCCTCCTTTCCTGCAGCATGCCCAGGCTGCAGTTTGACCTTGCAGTCCCGCTTGAAGTGCCCTCGCTGATGACACCGGTAGCACTTCAAGTTCTTCTTCCAGTCCTTAGGAGCATTGCTCCTCTCCGGCTGATATGAAGTTGAAGTCTCCTTCTCACCAGCGGCCTGCACCTTCTTCTTCTTCTTCCCTTCCCATCCTTTCTTCTTGCCTGAGAAGAGAGCTTCGCTGCCTTCCTGATTAAGATTCACTCCAGTCATCTGCCTTGCCAAGCTCTCCTGCGATGCAAGCAGATTCTCCAGCTCCAGCAAAGACGGCTGAGTAGCCCACCCTTGAACAGATGTCACAAAGGCCACATACTCCTTCCGCAATCCGCGGATAATGTGCCTTTTCATCTTCGCCTCAGAGATAGGCTCATCAGGATCAAGTGCCGACAGCTCAGCACACAAGCTCTTCATCTTTAAGAAGTACTTCGAGATGGAAAGATCTCCTTGAGTTGTTCTAGACAACTCATTCTCCAGAAACTGAAGTCGCGCCACATTCTTCCTATTGAACAACTCATCAATGGTTGTCCAAATATCAGCAGCCGACTCACATCCAACGATGTGATCAAACAGTTCCGGAGACACGGCCCTCTTGAGAATGAACTCCGCTTTAGCATTTGTTCTTCTCCATAGCCATACTTGCTCAGCAGTACCGAACGCAGCAGTCACTTCCTGTCTGTCGTCACCACCGACGACTTCCCACAGCTCCTCGCCAAGAAGATAACTCTTCATGAACGACTTCCACTTCTTGAAGTTAGTAGGCGTTAAGAGTTCAATGTCAAGACCCCTTGCAAAGCTCCCTTCCATTGCAACACCTGTTGGCAACCTTTCAGAAGCTCTGAGCAACAACACAGGTTGAGCACCACTCAAGCACTGAGTAACAACACTGGTTGACTTCCGCTCACGCAACTGAACCTGCCTCTGATACCATGTTAAATTTTCTCAGCGTGGTCAGCAAGGTAGCCCAAACGCCAAATTAATATCTTCGGCACTACCCAGTTCTCACGTTGAACCAGCGGAAAACGAAGGAACAAGGCTAATCCCAACAAAAAATGGAAGCACAAGGAGATCTTTTATACATTCACTTCTTTACAACGCGAGGTATACATAGCGAGACATGATTTCGCTAGTACAAACAGTCGACAACAGAAAGCACCAAAAACCAAGCCGGGCGGACAGCACCGGAGTCTGCCGAGACCGCCGAGTCCGCTGAAGACGCCCGAGCTTAAGCTGCAATCCGCCGAATAGCCACGGAGTCCGCCGAAGCCGCAAGGCCGCGCGGACACATCGTTATACGCCTCCTGCTGAGACCGCCTGAACTTAGGAACACCGCCTACCCGCCTGAGACCGGCGGACAGGTTATTGAAGCTGGCAAAGTTGAAGCAGAGCACTGACAAGCCGCAGAGCGACCTGCTGAATCCGCAAAGACCGCACACTTCCAAGTACTTGACCGAAGTCAAAGCAAAACTCCTGGCTCCTTGAAGTTATCTGCGCGACCTGCACACAGCAAACTGTCAGCTCTGAATCAATCCGCGCGGATAGACAAACTGAGACCGCAGCACCTCGCCGAACCCAACTTACTGTTCACTCAGTTACTGTAGACCTGCCAGGGGGGTCCTATTTATAGGCGATGTGAGGAGTGTGATCACCGCCCTAGAGATAGAGACACTGCCCCAGCCCGTGCGATAGCAAACCACCGTCCGCCGAGTCCGCAAGGACTTAGCCGGATACCAAGGAAAACCGCCAGGAGCAAGGCAATATTGGCGAACCCTCATCAGTCCGCCAAGGCTATGCGGACAAGGCATCAGCCCGCAAAGCCACCAACCACTGCAGGACAGCAACCCCCTTCAATGGCTGTCCGTACATACCCTAGGCAGTCCGCAAGACACAAGCCTCAATCCGCCATAAGTCCACGACCAAAGGCAGATAGCAACAGTCCGCCCGGTCAACAGCGGACTTGGCGGATACTGCGGACACCATGGTCTTGGCACAGAGTGTGACCAAGTCCAAAACCATCAAAGGCCAATGCGAGCATGGCGGATATAAACTCCCATCCGCCAAACACCCTAGCACAGACCGTCAGTAGTCCGCAAGCTACTCGCACACCTGCCCAACGCAGCAGCCCTCTCCCGGACTCCATACACCAGTCCGCCAACAACCTCCACAGCAAGGCACCTGCTATACCACCAGAGCTCGACAAGGCCTCAGCCAAGCTCTAAGCCCAATCCGCAACAGCACACACCGCGGACACGTCAGTCTGTATGCTTCCCGCGGACAAGAGCCAAACCGCCGGTAAGCACTAGCTTGCACCACGGCCACTGAGTAATACACCAGTCCGCAAGCTTCTATCCGCTCAGGCCGCTCCTTGGCTAAATCAACCAGCCAAAGCCTTATCCGCAGATACCATGTCGCACAGTCCGCGGACTCACCCGTGCTACCGCTCAAAAGAACAGCCGGCTTCCACTAGACTTTTCACCAGGCCGCAAACAGCAGTCCGCCCAGTCCGCCTAGTCCGCCGATCCTGTCCGCCCAGGCCGCCCGGCCTGTCCCATCACCCACTTCCACTTCACAAATTTCAACACTCCTCTCTTGCTGATTGGAAGTTGAAGGTCCATCCTCAGCAACAGTCTTCTTCTTCTTCTCTCATCTCTTCTTCTTACCTATAAAGAGAGCCTCACTACCTCCTTCAGAGATAGTGACCCCAGCCATCTACTTAGACAGGCTCTCTTGCGAAGCCAGCAGGTTCTCCAGCTCCAGCAAGGGTAGCTGAGTAGCTCAGCCTTGAACAGAAGTCACGAAGGCCACATATTCCTTTCGCAGACCGCAGATTATGTGCCTCTTCAACTTGGCTTCAGAAATGGGCTCATCAGGATCCAGCGCTGAGATCTCAACGCACAGATTCTTCATCTTAAGAAAGAACTTTGAAATGGGCATATCACTTTGAGTTGCTTTAGCCAACTCATTTTCCAGGAATTGTAGCCTTGCTACATTCATCCTATTGAACAATCCATCGATGGACGTCTAAATCTCAGGAGAAGACTCACATCCTAAGATGTGATCAAAGAGTTCAGGAGAGATAGCCCTCCTGAAAGCAAACTCTGCTTTTGCATTGGTCTTCCTCCAAGCTCTCACTTGTTCAGCAGTGCTAGTTGCAGCAGTAACTTCTTGCTTGTCGTCACCACCGACGAATTCCCACAACTCTTCACCCAGAAGATAGCTCTTCATTCACGACTTCCACTTTTTAAAGTTAGTCGATGTAAGAAACTCAATACTAAGACCCCTTGCGTAACTACCTTCCATTACAACAACCACTGATCTATTAGCTTCCAGAAGCGTCGAACACAACTGAGGTTGTTACATCTCAAGCCTCTGTTCCCTCAGATACCATGTTGAAATTTCTCAAGATGATCAGGAGATAGCTATGATACCCAGTAAAACTTTCAGAGCTATCAAATGACACCTTGATTAAGTGGAAAGCGGGAACCAGGCTCAAAAACACTCCAACAATATACTGAGGTCAATAAACCAGATACAACAGAGGGCAACAACAAATCTTGTATTATCAACAATCTTCTTTACAAGTCATGACATACATGGCGAGACATGATTCGCAAATGTACAAAAAAAGTGCATACAAACAAAGCAAGAACAAGCCAGGCGGACAGCCACAGAGACCGCCGAGTCCGCCGAGACCGCTGAGACCGCCAAGTCGCTGCTGTACCGAACTGAGCTACGTAGTCTGCGAAGTCCATGGACAACCCGTTATTTTGTTGAACACCTTGTCCACTCTCTGCAAGCCGCCTAACCGCAAAGGTTGCCTAGCTGCCAGGGTTCGCGAACAAGAGCCGCTTCCGAACTGAAGAACAGACTGCCGGAACTGGCGGACAAGTTATTGAACTAGAATGCTGGAGAGAAGACCGTCTAGCTGCAAATGCGACCTGCTGCAAAACCTCTGATTGTTAACCGCAAGCTTCATTGATCCCTAACCGCAGTTAGCACCAAAATCCTGGCTTCCCAGTGCTAGCTGCACAACCTGCAAACAGCAAACCGGTTAACCTTCTCAAACCGCGTGGACATAAAATCCGAGGACGTGGCTATTAACCCACATTCAACTTACAATTCATTTAGTTAATAATGATGTCAGGGGGGTTCTATTTATTGGCGCGGACAGAAGTGTGGTCACCGCCCTAGTAAATAGAAACACCACCCCAGCACATAGCTAGCACAGAGCATTCCGCCCAGTCCGCATGGACAAGGCCAGACACCCACCTATTCGCCTGCTATCAAAGGAGGCCGGACAGGAAGCCAGTCCGCATGCCAGCGGACAACGCACCAGCCCGCAATAAACAATGTTCACGACCAAAGGCACAAGACGCCCGGTCAACCAGTGGACATTGCGGACTCTGCGAACAAAAACGAACTTGTCATAGATGACCAAGTTCCAAACTGGAGAACCTCTAATGCGAGCTCTGCGGACAAGAACAACTGACCACCTAGTCCGCCAGCTCCAACACAGCTAGCCTAACTACGAACTCTACGGTTACCTCCTAACCGCACCACTACAGCAAGGGCTCGGGCCAATGCTGATTTCCCGATCTCCAAAAGAAGTTTGCATCAAGTGGACTCCGCGAACTCATAATGAGTCTGCCCCTCCTGCGGATACACCACCTGTCCGCACGGTTACATCAGGGAACTAGCCAACTGCTAAACAACTAGCTGAACTGGCTGGTCGCCATCACCAGGCCGCAACATCAGACCGCCTAGGCCGCACCATCAGTCCGCAGGACTATCTGCCCAGGCTGTGCGGTCTACCGGATCAACCTCCACTTTCACTTCACAATTTCAACAGTAACCGCTTGATCTATGAAAATAAGTCCCCCCAAACGGAGCCTTAATCAATAGGTATGATGCCTCTTTTCATGGAGATAAAGCATGGAAAAAGAGAGAAAACACCAACCCACACACATGCGGGCTGCCCACATCCAATGTTGTTGTTTGCTTGTGCATAGAATCTACTTGCAGCCACCACCTTAATATTGCCCCACATTTGCTTTTTAAGTTTTTGTTGCTTTTTTCAACCTGACTTTTCCATCTTTAATGACACTACCACATTGTATTTGATGTCTTAGCGCTAAATTGAGAATGTTAATATTTTCACATCTCCAAAACCTGGTTTCCCTTTTTCTACACAAAAAAAGGACTCACCAAATTGCATTGCAAATTAAACCAAAGAGCAAAATATTTAAGCTTTTGTTATTTCAGAGCAAAATTATGAGAATTACTTATAAGAAATTAATATAATTTTTGTAATTAAACTAAAAATTTATTAAATCAAAATAAAGTTAAAAATAAAATTTAGGGATTTCAAAAGTAAGTCATAAATTATGAAATTTAAAATGTGAAGAGCAAAATATTTAACAAAGACTTCTCAAATAAATTAATTAGAAATCAAAATTGAATAATTTAGCAAACAAAGTTAGATTAAAAACTATTAACACCTTTAACTAAAAAGAAATTTAACCTACTACTTATGCTCTATTAGTATAAGCGTTTTGACCATTTTAGTGCGCCGCGACACGCAAATTTTGAATACTTAGCAAACGAACTTTAATTCAACCACAGTTAGTGACTTTGGATTCATATGGTCAAAACGAAGTCAATACAATTCATCCCAGTCAGTTTCGATGACGGGTGGTCAGTCCGTAGTCAAATCAAGCATAGTCATGCACTGTAAAGCGTGCACATATTTTGATGACGGGTGGTCAATTCATGGTCAAATCAAGCACAGTCGTGCATCATTTGTGACACGACACCCCAAATTTGACCCGACCCCCCGATGACTTGGACCTACTTTGACTTTGACCAGCATGAGAGACCCACCCTAGGGTTGACATTGGTCAAACCCCCATAAAAGTAATTTTTTAAAAAAAATTCCAAAGAGGAGTGCACCTCTTCATGAGTAGCTTGGGCCCTACCCCATCACCCTTGTGCCACTAAAATCAGCCAGCAATGGGTTGAGAGGTAGTCCATGGGCCAAGGTGAGGCCCAATCCCTCTTTTCTTTCCTCTTCCTCACTCCCAAAGCCCAAGCCCATCCTTCCCCTCCCCTTGATGACTGATATCTGGCAGTCTAGGGTGCCCTAATGGAGGTCAGCTGTCTAGTACAGCCAGAGGAGAACCCACCTCCTCCTCCTATTGTTTTAATCCCACTTTGGGGAAGGGTAGGGGGTGCCACCCCTCAGCCTATATAATCTCATGCCCTCATGCTCTGCTCCTCACTCACCTAAGGCAAGCCTGACTGAACCCCCCCCCCCCCCTTGTCGGAACCCTGGGTCGCCGGAAAACCCGGATCCAAAACCCGCCACCTCCTTCCTCCACCACCTTTAATGGCGGCCCAGCCGGGGCCTTCCAGAACTCCTCCAACCCATGTGGAAAGCTTCTCCCTCTTCCTTCCCTACTTTCCCAACTTGCTGCATGGACCTCCCGGCGGCCGGAGCATCGTCGGCGCCACCCGAGCCTTGCTCCAACTCGAGTGGTGGTCGTGGGTGGAAAACTTTGCCCCAACGTCGGTGGTGGCGCTGGGAGGGTGTCCCACCACCGGGAAGGCTTATCCCCGATGGCAGATGGTTGTGGTGCCGCCGGAATTCGCCACTCGGGTGGCACCCCACAAAGCAATAATCTGCTTTGTTTTAGTTTCTGCGGAGGCGGTCGGATGCGTCAGGCCACCAGACTAAAGTCAGAGAGGAGCTTGTGTAACGCCCCCGGTTTTTCTGTGTTTTGTTTGATCTTTGGCTGGCGTTACGATGGCGTATTTCCCGGCTTTGTGCCGTTGTAGAGCGTGGTTTTAGCTCTTAGGTTTCCCTGTGTAGCTTGTTTGTAGCCTGTTAGCAAGATTCCCCAGCTAGCCGGAGTCTTTTTGATGACTCGGTTGGGCCTCTTAGGGAATGCCTGTGTTTTGGCTTCGGGAGGTGTTATCCCGGGTTTCGTCCGTCGAATGCTAATTTCGACTTCGCAGTTGTGTTCGTAGCGTGGGTTATTAGCTGCGGCGTGAATTTCGTCTTTTTCCGAGAAGTTTCAGATTTTGTGTTGTTTTGATATTAAGTATGAATGATTATTTATATGTTGATTGTTTAATATTAAACTGTCATATATATAGTCTTGGGTTAGATTAGGGCTGGGTCCTCTTTTTTTTCTCTGTTGTTCTTTTCCTGTTTCTCTGAAGAAGTCGTCGCCTGTTCGAGAGGAAGAGCACCGCCGGACTACCCTAGCCTTCGGACGCCGATTCCTGGAGATTTAGCGGTCGGAAGTCGATTTCGAGAGTGGATCTGGACTGCCCTCACGGGGATCTGCTTTCTTTCTGCTCCTAAGCTTGCTGCTCTGCGGCCAGATCCGTGAGCGGGGGAGGCCGCCGACCGAGTTCCTGGTATTGAGGCAAGTGATGACCCTTCATCCTTGCCAAAGCTAATTCTTGTCTTTCTTCTGAGCTAATTTCTATCTCTTTCTTGTTTGGATCTGAGGTGTAAGCTAGGGTTGTTCCCGATCATGCCGTGGTTAGAGTAGAAAGGTCCAGTTAAATCTCAGTTTTCATGAGGGATTGCGTCTATTAGGAGCAGTTTTTGTTCGGTCTAGGTCGAGTAGTTACCATTGCCGATGGAGGTTGTACTCGAGAGAGAGAGAGAATCCCCCGTTACCGTGTTTGGTCGTTTTCTGGATCTGGATCCTGTAGTCAGTGCGGGGGGTGTCGACACTGTTGTGTTGACACCGGCCAGTCTTGGTGTCGACACTTGGTGTCGACACCGGCCAGTCGTGGTGTCGACACTTGGTGTCGACACCATGTGTCGACACCGGCTGCAGTGGTGTCGACACTTGGTGTCGACACCAGCAGCGGCAGTGTCGACACCATGTGTCGACACCGGCTGCAGTGGTGTCGACACTTGGTGTCGACACCACCAGCGGCAGTGTCGACACCATGTGTCGACACCGGCTGCAGTGGTGTCGACACTTGGTGTCGACACCAGCAGCGGCAGTGTCGACACCATGTGTCGACACCGACTGCAGTGGTGTCGACACTTGGTGTCGACACTTGGTGTCGACACCAGCAGCGGCAGTGTCGACACCATGTGTCGACACCGGCTGCAGTGGTGTCGACACTTGGTGTCGACACCAGCAGCGGCAGTATCGACACCATGTGTTGACACCGGCTGCAGTGGTGTCGACACTTGGTGTCGACACCCACCGCGACAGTGTCGACACTCTGTGTCGACACCGGCCGCTGTGGTGTAGACACTTGGTGTCGACGCCGGCCGTGGTTATGTCGACACCTTGTGTCGACACCGGCTTGTTGTGGTGTCGACACATCATGTCGACACTGGTGCTGTGCTTGTTTTGGGGTCAGGTAGACTCGGGAATGGTTCGGGTTAGGCGTGCAAGGCCACGTCGGTTGGACCCAATATTTTGTCCTGGAGTTCGCGTGTTTCTTAGGATTGTTAGAGTGACTTTTTCCCTAGGGGGAGGCTTTGGGTGCTCGGCTAATTTCTGCATGCCGACTCTTGGGTCGTGGCAGGTGGTGGAGTTTTTGGTGGCCTCTGGAGGGGTGGTTTTATGTGGAGAGCTGTGGCCACCGCCTTTTTGCCCCGGTTTGGGTTGGTGTGTGTGGGACCTTCAATCTGCCACTGTATGACCCCTTAGCCCTTTTTGGGTCTGATTTTGGTTATGCATTCAGACCCATGTTTTGACCACTGCCACTTACCCACGTGTTAGGACTGTTAGTCCCTTTTCTGTTTATGCTTTTCTTTCTTTTGGCATATGTATATGTCTTGATGCTGTTGCAGGCTTTACTGGTAGGGCATGTTGGTTTTGATGCTCGCCCTTGGTGTGCTCTGCGGTGTTTTAGACAGTACTCTTTTCTTACTACCTTTCTTTTTTTTTCTTTTCCTTATAGCAGCTTGTTGCCGGGTTGGTAAACCCTTCATCTTATTTACTCACTAATCTATTGCTCTATTTACTTTTGATTGTTTCCTTGCTGAGGTGTTCTTTTCTTGAATGCCTCAGGTGCAGGTTGTAGCCAGTTCAGCGGCTAGTTCTTTGGAGGGGCTTGTTGGTGGCCTCTAGGGTAGCTGAGATTGCTGATCCCCGTTTGCTGTGAGGTAGTTCTTTACTCTTCTGTATAGACATACATACTCGCCAGTGGGTTCGTGTCAGGTTGTTGGCGCCCACTGGTGGTGTCTTGTGATGCTGAATATGAAGTTAAACTGTTGTTTTTGCCTTTTGTGGTTGGTTACTTGCTTCTGGGAAGGATTTATGCTAGGTTGCAGGTTAGGAAATTTAAAACCTAAAAGCATTATTATATGTACCCCATGCATAACATGTTTCCAAATCCAAGACACTATTTTTCCTCAACGTAAAACACTATTCTCCATACCTACTATATTCACCTTAGAGTCATGCCCGCATAAGTCGTCCCCCGGGGACACTTATGCTCATCTAGGGTGTCACTTAATTGAACCAAAATATTTTCTGCTGCGTATAAATATAGTTTTAAAAGTGGACTAGCTGATCCACCGGGCCGAGGGATACGGCCATTCAACAAAACTGATTCTCTTTCATACTTAATTAACAACTTTTCCTTAAAATCTAACGTCTGGAGTTTTGTCTGAGCGTGTGCAGTTATCCCCTGGACGACGTGGCATCACGGCGCGTGTTTTCTCCTACTCTGATACGATCTTTACCGTTGAGAAAATGCGGGTTGTGACATTTGGTATCAGAGGGAGTTTGCTTAACAAATGGTTGGGCAACCTTTCCCTTGTCTGCATTAGTGTTTAGCATCATACCATCCACACACCGATATGTCATCAGCACGTCTTGGCCGAAGCACGAACACTACACTCATGAGCATGAAGAAGTATACAGGGCATATTATGTAGTATGGGATGCATAATATGTGTTTGAATATGGATCCACCATAGGAAGCAACATGTGAGGGTTATGTAGTATGGGATGCATAACCTCACCACATGAATGTGGCTAGCACGTTTTCCTTTTCGTTACATGGGAATGTTATGTAGTATGGGATGCATAACATTTTCATGTGTACGCCGCCCATTGCATGCACTAAGGCCTTTTTAGAATGCATAGCACATCATGCATAGCATAACATTTCATAAGCACAACGTGCCAAGCTAAAGATTTGCAAGATGACATATGTACACACATGGTTTTGAGTCAAAAAGAATACAAATGCATGCATTCATGGTTTAGGCACATGAGTCAGTATGATGGTGGTGAACCATCTTCAGATAAGCATAACATCATCATGGTAAAAACAACTCCCAGAGCAAGTTTTGCAGTTGAAGTTCATATTTAAGTGTGTTTGTCCGTACCGGGTAGTTTCGTTCTAGTTGATGGGCTAGGATTTGTCTAAAGCTTGTACGATTTTAGGATGGCGAGACGTCCTGCGACGCGATCGACCCCACAATCCGAGGGTGAGACGTCTGGAGCGCAAAGCGATGCGTTGGTAGAAAGCTTGCGGCAGAGTAATGAGGAGTTATCGAGGCAGGTAGTGGCTATGCAGGCTCAGATTCAGTCCCTTGTAGTAGTGGTGGCGGGACAGCCCCCGAGAGCTCAGAACCCCGCAGAGGGGGTAGCTGTTCCTGTCCCTCCTGCTACTCCCGTGCCTTTGGTTGTGGTGCCTCCGGAGATGGCGTTCATATCCCAGTTTCAGCGGCTGAGACCCCCTACCTATGATGGGCAGGCAGATTTTATGATTTTGGATGACTGGCTGATTACCATTGAGGAGATGTTCTCTTACTCAGGGATTACGGACGATCAGAGAGTGATGCTCGCTGCTTACCAGCTCAAGGGCTTAGCAAAGAATTGGTGGCTGAGAGAGAGAGAGCTTAGTGGCAAGTTGCACTTGGGAGTCATTTAAGGTGTTGTTGCTAAGTAAGTTTTTGCCTTCAGTCGAACGGGACCGGCTAATGAACGACTTTCTTCACTTAAAGCAGAGGAAACTCACGGTTAGTGAGTATAAGATTGAGGTTAGTAAGTTGAGTCGGTTTGCTCCGGGTCTGGTGAGTGTTGAGGCAGACCGAGTTAAGCGATTTCTGGGTGGACTAAGAAGCGACATTCAGCAGTTAGCGAATGCTTATGGAGTGGTCAGTTATGCCAGCGCGGTGGAAGCTGCTTTGAGAGTTGAGGCCATAGATAATGCCAAGAATAGAGGCCAGCAGTTAAGGAAGGATAAGCGGAAGTCTGGTGGAGGGAAGAGCCCTCAGGAACCTGATGCTGTCTCGAGAAAGAAGGTCAAGGAGATTTGTAGCTTTTATGGCCGGCCAGGCCACCCCTTTGATAAGTGTTTCAAAAGGTTGGGAGCGCAGAAGAAGGAACAGGTGCACGCGATTCAGGGTACTTCCAGGGGAGACTTGGTGTATGCCTTGTGTGGAAGGAAGGGGCATGAGGCTGCCCGTTGTTGGCTAAAAGATAAGGTCTGTTTTCAGTGCGGTCAGAAGGGTCATCTCAAGACAAGGTGCCCTCAGACCCAGTCTATTCTGCATCCAGTTCCCCTCCAGGCTCTGCCACCGCCTCAGCGTGTGGATAAAGGAAAAGGAAAGCTGAATGTGCTCTCGGCAGACGAAGCGCAGACCTCGACCCAGGTTATCTCAGGTTCGACTCCTCCCCAGTCGTTTTGTTACGTTCCCTTTTTGGTTGTAGTTTTCGTTTTGGCGCTTGTTGCCTTAGATGCGTGTGCAATTCGTAGGGTGATTTAGGATAAAGAACCGTTGGGCGCGCGTTCTCTTCGATTCTGGCGCTACCCACTCGTTTGTGGCTAGAGCCTTCGTGGAGCGGTTCAGTTTGGGCCTAGATCGTGTTGGTGGTGCCTTCTGCGTTAAGTTCCCCTCCGGTGACTCTGTGGTTACGGACCTGGGTGTCCTAGATTGTCCAATTTTGTTGGGAGATTTTCTAGCCAAGGCAGATTTGAAGGTGATTGACCTGGAGGACTTTGACGTTATTTTGGGCATGGACTGGTTGTCAAGGTACGATGCTGTGATCCAGTGCAAGGGTAAGCGCTTGGACTTCGTCAAAGACAACGGTCAGCCAGGGAGCATTTATGGGTATTCCCTCCAGGAGTCTCCAGTCATTTCTGCGGTGCGTGCTCGGAAGTTGCTTGTTTCTGGCTGTTTTGCCTGTGTGGTTTCTCTGGTAGGGTCGATTGTTAGTGTGCCCCGTTTGGAAGAGATTCCTGTGGTGCGTGACTTTTCTGATGTGTTTCCCGACGATCTTCCCGGTCTTCCACCCGATCGAGATGTCGAGTTTGCAATATATTTGGAGCCAGGTACGCGTCCTATCGTAAAGGCGCCGTACCGGATGGCCCCGCGAGAGCTGGAAGAGTTGTGAATTCAGCTGGATGAGTTATTGGAAAAAGGCTTTATAAGGCCGAGTTCTTCGCCTTGGGGTGCACCAGTGCTGTTCGTTAAAAAGAAGGATGGGTCGATGAGGTTATGCATCGACTATAGAGAGCTGAACAAGGTTACTATTAAGAACAGGTACCCTTTACCGCGAATCGACGATTTGTTCGACCAACTGCGTGGTAGTGCCGTGTTTTCCAAGATAGATCTCCGTTCGGGCTATCACCAGTTGAGGATTCGGGAGTCAGATGTTCCGCGGACGGCGTTCCGTTCTCGTCATGGGCATTTTGAGTTTTTGGTTATGTCATTCGGTTTGACTAATGCGCCCTCAGCTTTTATGGATTTGATGAACAGAGTTTTCAAGGATTTTCTAGATAAGTTCGTGATTGTCTTTATAGACGATGTTTTGGTGTATTCTAAGGATGCAGAGGAGCATGATCGACATTTGCGGCTAGTCTTGGCGACTCTGAGAGACCATAAGCTATACGCCAAGCTGAGCAAATGTGAATTTTGGTTGCCTCAAGTTTCTTTTCTAGGCCACGTGATCAATAAGGAGGGAATATCGGTGGACCCAGAAAAGATCGCTGCTGTTATGGAATGGGCGAGACCTGTTACCCCCAAAGAGATCAGAAGCTTCTTGGGTTTGGCGGGTTATTATAGAAGATTTGTAGAAGGTTTTTCTACCTTGTCCGCGCCGTTGACCAAGTTGACGCAGAAGAATGTAGCCTTTATATTGGATGACAAGTGTGAGGAGGCTTTTGAAGAACTAAAAAGAAGGCTATGTTCGGCTCCAATTTTGTCTTTGCCCGCAGAGGGTAGCGAGTATGATATATATGTGGATGCGTCGCATGTCGGTCTGGGCTGCGTTTTGATGCAGGGCGGAAGGGTGATTGCATACGGGTCGAGGCAGCTAAAGACTCACGAGAGGAATTACCCTACGCACGACCTGGAGTTTGCAACTGTGATCTATGCGCTGAAATTGTGGAGGCATTTGCTATATGGCGCGCAGTGCAAGATTTTCACGGATCATAAGAGTTTGAAGTATGTCTTCACTCAGAAAGAATTGAATCTGCGCCAGCGGCGGTGGTTGGAGTACGTGGCCGACTATGATGTTGAAATTCAGTATCATCCAGGCAAGGCAAATATGGTGGCTGATGCCCTGAGTCGGAAGTCAGGTAAGATTTTTAATCTTTCCGCCGAGCGTCTAGTGGAAGAGTTTCTGTTGATGGACATTTCTGTGGGAAGCTGTGATTCACAGAGTAGCATAGCTGTAGCAGAACCTTCGTGGATTGCGCTTACGAGACTGCATCAGAAGGACGATCCCGATCTTCTGCATTTGTATCTTCGAGCTGAGAAGGGTGAATTACCAGACTTCTCTATAGATGATGCGGGTACCTTGAAGTACCGTGGCAGGTTTTGCATCCCCGCAGTTGGAGATATCCGGGATTTGGTGTGCAGAGACGCCCACGGATCTAGTGTTGCCTACCATCCAGGGTCTACCAAGATGTATCATGATTTAAAACAAATTGCCTGGTGGTACGGGATGAAGAAGGACATAGCCAGATTCGTTTCAGAGTGTTTCACTTGCAGGCGTGTGAAAGCCGACCATGGGAGGCCTGGTGGCAAGCTGACTCCCTTGGAGATTCCGATGTGGAAGTGGGAGAGTATCTCGATGGATTTCATTACCGGCTTACCGAGATCTCCTAAGGGGCATGATTCAGTTTGGGTAATCGTAGACAGATTGACGAAGAGCGCTCATTTCATACCATTTAAGATCGATTATCCGATGAGGAAGATAGCCGAGCTGTATCTGGAAGAGGTTATCAGATTGCATGGAGTACCTGTAAGTATCATATCAGATCGAGACTCCAGGTTCACGTCACGTTTTTGGAAGAGTCTTCAAGAGGGGTTGGGTACAGATTTGAGATATTCCACAGCTTATCACCCGCAGACCAATGGTCAGACGGAGCGAGTAAATCAGATTGTGGAAGATATGATTTGATGCTACATTCTGGAGCACAGAGGAGCGTGGGACGAGCGCTTGCGGCTTATGGAATTCGCATATAACAACAGTTATCAAGAAAGCTTGCAAATGGCTCCCTTTGAAGCTTTGTATGGGAGGCGCTGCAGGACTCCCTTGTTTTGGGCTGAGCTAGGCGAGGGACCTTTGTTGGGTCCAGAAGCGCTTGAGGAGATGGAAACCGCTGTGAAGCTTATTCGGGAAAAGCTTCGGATAGCCCAAGATATATATGAGAAGAACGTCAATCAGCGTAGATCGGACTTGTGATTTGCTGTGGGGGACTTGATGTTTTTAAAGGTCTCCCCATTGATTGGAGTCAAGCGGTTTGGCAAGAATAGGAAGTTGGACCCGAGGTACGTGGGGCCGTTTCTGGTTGTTGAGCGGATTGGGGTATCAGCCTACAGGCTGGCTTTGCCCACAAATTTCCTTGGCGTGCATGATGTCTTTCACGTCAGTCAGCTGCGAAGATGTGTGATGAATGGCAGGCAGGTTTTGGATTCAGTGCCTCAATTGGAGCCGAATCTTTCTTATGTGGAGGTGCCTGTTCGTATTTTGGATTCTCAAGTTCGGGCATTGCGGAAGAAGTCTATTCCGATGGTTAAGGTTTTATGGAGGAATCAAGATGTGGAAAGCGCGACTTGGGAGTTGGAGTCGGCTATGAGGGAGGCTCACCCTCGTCTGTTTCCCTGATCTTGTGCTTGGTATGTTCTATTTTATTATTTATTTAGCCCTTTCCTGGCTTTTTCTCTCTCCTTCTTTATAGGGGTGTTGTGAGTAAAGTTTCGAGGCGAAACTTTCTTTTAGGGGGAGTGGCTGTAACGCCCCCGGTTTTTCTGTGTTTTGTTTGATCTTTGGCTGGCGTTACGATGGCGTATTTCCCGGCTTTGTGCCGTTGTAGAGCGTGGTTTTAGCTCTTAGGGTTCCCTGTGTAGCATGTTTGTAGCCTGTTAGCAAGATTCCCCAGCTAGCCGGAGTCTTTTTGATGACTCGGTTGGGCCTCTTAGGGAATGCTTGTGTTTTGGCTTCGGGAGGTGTTATCCCGGGTTTCGTCCGTCGAATGCTAATTTCGACTTCGCAGTTGTGTTCGTAGCGTGGGTTATTAGCTGCGGCGTGAATTTTGTCTTTTTCCGAGAAGTTTCAGATTTTGTGTTGTTTTGATATTAAGTATGAATGATTATTTATATGTTGATTGTTTAATATTAAACTGTCATATATATAGTCTTGGGTTAGATTAGGGCTGGGTCCTCTTTTTTTTTCTCTGTTGTTCTTTTCCTGTTTCTATGAAGAAGTCGTTGCCTGTTCGAGAGGAAGAGCACCGCCGGACTACCCTAGCCTTCGGACGTCGATTCCTGGAGATTTAGCGGTCGGAAGTCGATTTCGAGAGCGGATCTGGACTGCCCTCGCGGGGATCTGCTTTCTTTCTGCTCCTCAGCTTGCTGCTCTGCGGCCAGATCCGTGAGCGGGGGAGGCCGCCGACCGAGTTCCTGGTATTGAGGCAAGTGATGACCCTTCATCCTTGCCAAAGCTGATTCTTGTCTTTCTTCTGAGCTAATTTCTATCTCTTTCTTGTTTGGATCTGAGGTGTAAGCTAGGGTTGTTCCCGATCATGCCGTGGTTAGAGTAGAAATGTCCAGTTAAATCTCAGTTTTCCTGAGGGATTGCGTCTATTAGGAGCAGTTTTTGTTCGATCTAGGTCGAGTAGTTACCATTGTCGATGGAGGTTGTACTCGAGAGAGAGAGAGAATCCCTCGTTACCGTGTTTGGTCGTTTTCTGGATCTGGCTCCTGTAGTCAGTGGGGGGGGTGTCGACACTGTTGTGTCGACACCGGCCAGTCTTGGTGTCGACACTTGGTGTCGACACCGGCCAGTCGTGGTGTCGACACTTGGTGTCGACACCAGCAGCGGCAGTGTCGACACCATGTGTCGACACCGGTTGAAGTGGTGTCGACACCAGCAGCGGCAGTGTCGACACCATGTGTCGACACCGGCTGCAGTGGTGTCGACACTTGGTGTCGACACCAGCAGCGGCAGTGTCGACACCATGTGTCGACACCGGCTGCAGTGGTGTCGACACTTGGTGTCGACACCAGCAGCGGCAGTGTCGACACCAGCTGCAGTGGTGTCGACACTTGGTGTCGACACCAGCAGCGGCAGTGTCGACACCATGTGTCGACACCGGCTGCAGTGGTGTCGACACTTGGTGTCGACACCAGCAGCAGCAGTATCGACACCATGTGTCGACACCGGCTGCAGTGGTGTCGACACTTGGTGTCGACACCCGCCGCGGCAGTGTCGACACTCTGTGTCGACACCGGCCGCTGTGGTGTCGACACTTGGTGTCGACGCCGGCCGTGGTTGTGTCGACACCTTGTGTCGACACCGGCTTGTTGTGGTGTCGACACATCATGTCGACACTGGTGCTGTGCTTGTTTTGGGGTCAGGTAGACTCGGGGATGGTTCGGGTTAGGCGTGCAAGGCCACGTCGGTTGGACCCGACATTTTGTCCTGGGGTTCGCGTGTTTCTTAGGATTGTTAGAGTGACTTTTTCCCTAGGGGGAGGCTTTGGGTGCTCGGCTAATTTCTGCATGTCGACTCTTGGGTCGTGGCAGATGGTGGAGTTTTTGGTGGCCTCTGGAGGGGTGGTTTTATGTGGAGAGCTGTGGCCACCGCCTTTTTGCCCCGGTTTGGGTTGGTGTGTGTGGGACCCTAAAGCTGCCACTGTATGACCCCTTAGCCCTTTTTGGGTCTGATTTTGGTTATGCATTCAGACCCATGTTTTGACCACTGCCACTTACCCACGTGTTAGGACTGTTAGTCCCTTTTCTGTTTATGCTTTCCTTTCTTTTGGCATATGTATATGTCTTGATGTTGTTGCAGGCTTTACTGGTAGGGCATGTTGGTTTTGATGCTCGCCCTTGGTGTGCTCTGCGGTGTTTTAGACAGTACTCTTTTCTTACTGCCTTTCTTTTTTTTCCTTTTCCTTATAGCAGCTTGTTGCCGGGTTGGTAAACCCTTCATCTTATTTACTCACTAATCTATTGCTCTATTTACTTTTGATTGTTTCCTTGCTGAGGTGTTCTTTTCTTGAATGCCTCAGGTCCAGGTTGTAGCCAGTTCAGCGGCTAGTTCTTTGGAGGGGCTTGTTGGTGGCCTCTAGGGTAGCTGAGATTGCTGATCCCCGTTTGCTGTGAGGTAGTTCTTTACTCTTCTGTATAGACATACATACTCGCCAGTGGGTTTGTGTCAGGTTGTTGGCGCCCACTGGTGGCGTCTTGTGATGTTGAATATGAAGTTAAACTGCTGTTTTTGCCTTTTGTGGTTGGTTACTTGCTTCTGGGAAGGATTTATGCTAGGTTGCAGGTTAGGTAATTTAAAACCTAAAAGCATTATTATATGTACCCCATGCATAACATGTTTCCAAATACAAGACACTATTTTTCCTCAACGTAAAACACTATTCTCCATACCTACTATATTCACCTTAGAGTCGTGCCCGCATAAGTCGTCCCCCGGGGACACTTATGCTCATCTAGGGTGTCACTTAATTGAACCAAAATATTTTTTGTTGCGTATAAATATAGTTTTAATAGTGGACTAGCTGATCCACCGGGCCGAGGGATACGGCCATTCAACAAAATTGATTCTCTTTCATACTTAATTAACAACTTTTCCTTAAAATCTAACGTCTGGAGTTTTGCCTAAGCGTGTGCAGTTATCCCCTGCACGACGTGGCATCACGGCGCGTGTTTTCTCCTACTCTGATACGATCTTTACCGTTGAGAAAATGCGGGTTGTGACAGTTGGTATCAGAGGGAGGTTGCTTGACAAATGGTTGGGCAACCTTTCCCTTGTCTGCATTAGTGTTTAGCATCATACCATCCACACACCGATATGTCATCAGCATGTCTTGGCCGAAGCACGAACACTACACTCATGAGCATGAAGAAGTATACAGGGCATATTATGTAGTATGGGATGCATAATATGTGTTTGAATATGGATCCACCATAGGAAGCAACATGTGAGGGTTATGTAGTATGGGATGCATAACCTCACCACATGAATGCGGCTAGCACGTTTTCCTTTTCGTTACATGGGAATGTTATGTAGTATGGGATGCATAACATTTTCATGTGTACGCCGCCCATTACATGCACTACGGCCTTTTTAGAATGCATAGCACATCATGCATAGCATAACATTTCATAAGCACAACGTGCCAAGCTAAAGATTTGCAAGATGACATATGTACACACATGATTTTGAGTCAAAAAGAATACAAATGCATGCATTCATGGTTTAGGCACATGAGTCAGTATGATGGTGGTGAACCATCTTCAGATAAGCATAACATCATCATGGTAAAAACAACTCCCAGAGCAAGTTTTGCAGTTGAAGTTCATATTTAAGTGTGTTTGTCCGTACCGGGTAGTTTCGTTCTAGTTGATGGGCTAGGATTTGTCTAAAGCTTGTACGATTTTAGGATGGCGAGACGTCCTGCGACGCGATCGACCCCACAATCCGAGGGTGAGACGTCTGGAGCGCAGAGCGATGCGTTGGTAGAAAGCTTGCGGCAGAGTAATGAGGAGTTATCGAGGCAGGTAGTGGCTATGCAGGCTCAGATTCAGTCCCTTGTAGCAGTGGTGGCGGGACAGCCCCCGAGAGCTCAGAACCCCGCAGAGGGGGTAGCTGTTCCTGTCCCTCCTGCTCCTCCCGTGCCTTTGGTTGTGGTTCCTCCGGAGATGGCGTTCATATCCCAGTTTCAGCGGCTGAGACCCCCTACCTATGATGGGCAGGCAGATTTTATGATTTTGGATGACTGGCTGATTACCATTGAGGAGATGTTCTCTTACTCAGGGATTACGGATGATCAGAGAGTGATGCTCGCTGCTTACCAGCTCAAGGGCTTAGCAAAGAATTGGTGGCTGAGAGAGAAAGAGAGCTTAGTGGCAGGTTGCACTTGGGAGTCATTTAAGGTGCTGTTGCTAAGTAATTTTCTGCCTTCAGTCGAACGGGACCGGCTAATGAACGACTTTCTTCACTTAAAGCAGAGGAAACTCATGGTTAGTGAGTATGAGATTGAGTTTAGTAAGTTGAGTCGGTTTGCTCCGGGTCTGGTGAGTGTTGAGGCAGACCGAGTTAAGCGATTTCTGGGAGGACTAAGAAGCGACATTCAGCAGTTAGCGAATGCTTATGGAGCGGTCAGTTATGCCAGCGCGGTGGAAGCTGCTTTGAGAGTTGAGGCCATAGAGAATGCCAAGAATAGAGGCCAGCAGTTAAGGAAGGATAAGCAGAAGTCCGGTGGAGGGAAGAGCCCTCAGGAACCTGATGCTGTCTCGAGAAAGAAGGTCAAGGAGATTTGTAGCTTTTGTGGCCGGCCAGGCCACCCCTTTGAGAAGTGTTTCAAAAGGTTGGGAGCGCAGAAGAAGGAACAGGTGCACGCGATTCAGGGTACTTCCAGGGGAGACTTGGTGTGTGCCTTGTGTGGAAGGAAGGGGCATGAGGCTGCCCGTTGTTGGCTAAAAGATAAGGTCTGTTTTCAGTGCGGTCAGAAGGGTCATCTCAAGACAAGGTGCCCTCAGACCCAGTCTATTCTGCAGCCAGTTCCCCTCCAGGCTCTGCCACCGCCTCAGCGTGTGGATAAAGGAAAAGGAAAGCTGAATGTGCTCTCGGCAGACGAAGCGCAGACCTCGACGCAGGTTATCTCAGGTTCGACTCCTCCCCAGTCGTTTTGTTACGTTCCCTTTTTGGTTGTAGTTTTCATTTTGGCGCTTGTTGCCTTAGATGCGTGTGCAATTCGTAGGGCGATTTAAGGTAAAGAACCGTTGGGCGCGCGTTCTCTTCGATTCTGGCGCTACCCACTCGTTTGTGGCTAGAGCCTTCGTGGAGCGGTTCAGTTTGGGCCTAGATCGTGTTGGTGGTGCCTTCTGCGTTAAGTTCCCCTCTGGTGACTCTGTGGTTACGGACCTGGGTGTCCTAGATTGTCCAATTTTGTTGGGAGATTTTCTAGCCAAGGCAGATTTGAAGGTGATTGACCTGGAGGACTTTGACGTTATTTTGGGCATGGACTGGTTGTCAAGGTACGATGCTGTGATCCAGTGCAAGGGTAAGCGCTTGGACTTCATCAAAGACAACGGTCAGCCAGGGAGCGTTTATGGGTATTCCCTCCAGGAGTCTCCAGTCATTTCTGCGGTGCGTGCTCGGAAGTTGCTTGTTTCTGGCTGTTTTGCCTGTGTGGTTTCTCTGGTAAGGTCGATTGTTAGTGTGCCCCGTTTGGAAGAGATTCCTGTGGTGCGTGACTTTTCTGATGTGTTTCCCGACGATCTTCCCGGTCTTCCACCCGATCGAGATGTCGAGTTTGCAATAACTTTTGAGCCAGGTACGCGTCCTATCGTAAAGGCGTCGTACCGGATGGCCCCGCAAGAGCTGGAAGAGTTGTGAATTCAGCTGGATGAGTTATTGGAAAAAGGCTTTATAAGGCCGAGTTCTTCGCCTTGGGGTGCACCAGTGCTGTTCGTTAAAAAGAAGGATGGGTAGATGAGGTTATGCATCGACTATAGAGAGCTGAACAAGGTTACTATTAAGAACAGGTACCCTTTACCGCGAATCGACGATTTGTTCGACCAACTGCGTGGTAGTGCCGTATTTTCCAAGATAGATCTCCGTTCGGGCTATCACCAGTTGAGGATTCGGGAGTCAGATGTTCCGTGGACGGCGTTCCGTTCTCGTCATGGGCATTTTGAGTTTTTGGTTATGTCATTCGGTTTGACTAATGCGCCCTCAGCTTTTATGGATTTGATGAACAGAGTTTTCAAGGATTTTCTAGATAAGTTCGTGATTGTCTTTATAGACGATGTTTTGGTGTATTCTAAGGATGCAGAGGAGCATGATCGACATTTGCGGCTGGTCTTGGCGACTCTGAGAGACCATAAGCTATACGCCAAGCTGAGCAAATGTGAATTTTGGTTGCCTCAAGTTTCTTTTCTAGGCCACGTGATCAATAAGGAGGGAATATCGGTGGACCCAGAAAAGATCGCTGATGTTATGGAATGGGCGAGACCTGTTACCCCCAAAGAGATCAGAAGCTTCTTGGGTTTGGCGGGTTATTATAGAAGATTTGTAGAAGGTTTTTCTACCTTGTCCGCGTCGTTGACCAAGTTGACGCAGAAGAATGTAGCCTTTATATGGGATGACAAGTGTGAGGAGGCTTTTGAAGAACTAAAAAGAAGGCTATGTTCGGCTCCAATTTTGTCTTTGCCCGCGGAGGGTAGCGAGTATGATATATATGTGGATGCGTCGCATGTCGGTCTGGGCTGCGTTTTGATGCAGGGCGGAAGGGTGATTGCGTACGGGTCGAGGCAGCTAAAGACTCACGAGAGGAATTACCCTACGCACGACCTGGAGTTTGCAGCTGTGATCTATGCGCTGAAATTGTGGAGGCATTTGCTATATGGCGCGCAGTGCAAGATTTTCATGGATCATAAGAGTTTGAAGTATGTCTTCACTCAGAAAGAATTGAATCTGCACCAGCGGCGGTGGTTGGAGTACGTGGCCGACTATGATGTTGAAATTCAGTATCATCCAGGCAAGGCAAATATGGTGGCTGATGCCCTGAGTCGGAAGTCAGGTAAGATTTTTAATCTTTCCGCCGAGCGTCTAGTGGAAGAGTTTCTGTTGATGGACATTTCTGTGGGAAGCTGTGATTCACAGAGTAGCATAGCTGTAGCAGAACCTTCGTGGATTGCGCTTACGAGACTGCATCAGAAGGACGATCCCGATCTTCTGCATTTGTATCTTCGAGCTGAGAAGGGTGAATTACCAGACTTCTCTATAGATGATGCGGGTACCTTGAAGTACCGTGGCAGGTTTTGCATCCCCGCAGTTGGAGATATCCGGGATTTGGTGTGCAGAGACGCCCACGGATCTAATGTTGCCTACCATCCAGGGTCTACCAAGATGTATCATGATTTAAAACAAATTGCCTGGTGGTACGGGATGAAGAAGGACATAGCCAGATTCGTTTCAGAGTGTTTCACTTGCAGGCGTGTGAAAGCCGACCATGGGAGGCTTGGTGGCAAGCTGACTCCCTTGGAGATTCCGATGTGGAAGTAGGAGAGTATCTCGATGGATTTCATTACCGGCTTACCGAGATCTCCTAAGGGGCATGATTCAGTTTGGGTAATCGTAGACAGATTGACGAAAAGCGCTCATTTCGTACCATTTAAGATCGATTATCTGATGAGGAAGATAGCTGAGCTATATCTGGAAGAGGTTATCAGATTGCATGGAGTACCTGTAAGTATCATATCAGATCGAGACTCCGGGTTCACGTCACGTTTTTGGAAGAGTCTTCAAGAGGGGTTGGGTACAGATTTGAGATATTCCACAGCTTATCACCCGCAGACCAATGGTCAGACGGAGCGAGTAAATCAGATTGTGGAAGATATGATCTGATGCTACATTCTGGACCACGGAGGAGCGTGGGACGAGCGCTTGCGGCTTATGGAATTCGCATATAACAACAGTTATCAAGAAAGCTTGCAAATGGCTCCCTTTGAAGCTTTGTATGGGAGGCGCTGCAGGACTCCCTTGTTTTGGGCTGAGCTAGGCGAGGGACCTTTGTTGGGTCCAGAAGCGCTTGAGGAGATGGAAACCGCTGTGAAGCTTATTCGGGAAAAGCTTCGGATAGCCCAAGAGAGATATGAGAAGAACGCCAATCGGCGTAGATCGGACTTGGAATTTGCTGTGGGGGACTCGGTGTTTTTAAAGGTCTCCCCATTGATTGGAGTCAAGCGGTTTGGCAAGAATAGGAAGTTGGACCCGAGGTACGTGGGGTCGTTTCCGATTGTTGAGCGGATTGGGGTATCAGCCTACAGGCTGGCTTTGCCCACAAATTTCCCTGGCGTGCATGATGTCTTTCACGTCAGTCAGCTGTGAAGATGTGTGATGAATGGCAGGCAGGTTTTGGATTCTGTGCCTCAGTTGAAGCCGAATCTTTCTTATGTGGAGGTGTCTGTTCGCATTTTGGATTCTCAAGTTCGGGCGTTGCGGAAGAAGTCTATTCCGATGGTTAAGGTTTTATGGAGGAATCAAGATGTGAAAAGCGCGACTTGGGAGTTGGAGTCGGCTATGAGGGAGGCTCACCCTCGTCTGTTTCCCTGATCTTGTGCTTGGTATGTTCTATTTTATTATTTATTTAGCCCTTTCCTGGCTTTTTCTCTCTCCTTCTTTATAGGGGTGTTGTGAGTAAAGTTTCGAGCCGAAACTTTCTTTTAGGGGGAGTGGTTGTAACGCCCCCGGTTTTTCTGTGTTTTGTTTGATCTTTGGTTGGCGTTACGATGGCGTATTTCCCGGCTTTGTGCCGTTGTAGAGCGTGGTTTTAGCTCTTAGGGTTCCCTGTGTAGCCTGTTTGTAGCATGTTAGCAAGATTCCCCAGGTAGCCGGAGTCTTTTTGATGACTCGGTTGGGCCTCTTAGGGAATGCTTGTGTTTTGGCTTCGGGAGGTGTTATCCCGGGTTTCGTCCGTCGAATGCTAATTTCGACTTCGCAGTTGTGTTCGCAGCGTGGGTTATTAGCTGCGGCGTGAATTTCGTCTTTTTCCGAGAAGTTTCAGATTTTGTGTTGTTTTGATATTAAGTATGAATGATTATTTATATGCTGATTGTTTAATATTAAACTGTCATATATATAGTCTTGGGTTAGATTAGGGCTGGGTCCACTTTTTTTTTCTCTGTTGTTCTTTTCCTGTTTCTCTGAAGAAGCCGTCGCCTGTTCGAGAGGAAGAGCACCGCCGGACTACCCTAGCCTTCGGACGCCGATTCCTGGAGATTTAGCGGTCGGAAGTCGATTTCGAGAGTAGATCTGGACTGCCCTCGCGGGGATCTGCTTTCTTTCTGCTCCTCAGCTTGCTGCTCTGCGGCCAGATCCGTGTGCGGGGGAGGCCGCCGACCGAGTTCCTGGTATTGAGGCAAGTGATGACCCTTCATCCTTGCCAAAGCTAATTCTTGTCTTTCTTCTGAGCTAATTTCTATCTCTTTCTTGTTTGGATCTGAGGTGTAAGCTAGGGCTATTCCCGATCATGCCGTGGTTAGAGTAGAAAGGTCCAGTTAAATCTCAGTTTTCCTGAGGGATTGCGTCTATTAGGAGCAGTTTTTGTTCGGTCTAGGTCGAGTAGTTACCATTGCCGATGGAGGTTGTACTCAAGAGAGAGAGAATCCCCGTTACCGTGTTTGGTCATTTTCTGGATCTGGCTCCTGTAGTCAGTGGGGGGGTGTCGACACTATTGTGTCGACACCGGCCAGTCTTGGTGTCGACACTTGGTGTCGACACCGGCCAGTCGTGGTGTCGACACTTGGTGTCGACACCAGCAGCGGCAGTGTCGACACCATGTGTCGACACCGGCTGTAGTGGTGTCGACACTTGGTGTCGACACCAGCAGCGGCAGTGTCGACACCATATGTCGACACCGGCTGCAGTGGTGTCGACACTTGATGTCGACACCAGCAGCGGCAGTGTCGACACCATGTGTCGACACCGGCTGCAGTGGTGTCGACACTTGGTGTCGACACCAGCAGCGGCAGTGTCGACACCATGTGTCGACACCGGCTGCAGTGGTGTCGACACTTGGTGTCGACACCAGCAGCGGCAGTATCGACACCATGTGTCAACACCGGCTGCAGTGGTGTCGACACTTGGTGTCGACACCCGCCGCGGCAGTGTCGACACTCTGTGTCGACACCGGCCGCTGTGGTGTCGACACTTGGTGTCGACGCCGGCCGTGGTTGTGTCGACACCTTGTGTCGACACCGGCTTGTTTTGGTGTCGACACATCATGTCGATACTTGTGTTGTGCTTGTTTTGGGGTGAGGTAGACTCGGGGATGGTTCGGGTTAGGCGTGCAAGGCCACGTCGGTTGGACCCGACATTTTGTCCTGGGGTTCGCGTGTTTCTTAGGATTGTTAGAGTGACTTTTTCCCTAGGGGGAGGCTTTGGGTGCTCGGCTAATTTCTGCATGCCGACTCTTGGGTCGTGGCAGGTGGTGGAGTTTTTGGTGGCCTCTGGAGGGGTGGTTTTATGTGGAGAGCTGTGGCCACCGCCTTTTTGCCCCGTTTTGGGTTGGTGTGTGTGGGACCCTAAAGCTGCCACTGTATGACCCCTTAGCCCTTTTTGGGTCTGATTTTGGTTATGCATTCAGACCCATGTTTTGACCACTGCCACTTACCCACGTGTTAGGACTGTTAGTCCCTTTTCTGTTTATGCTTTCCTTTCTTTTGGCATATGTATATGTCTTGATGCTGTTGCAGGCTTTACTGGTAGGGCATGTTGGTTTTGATGCTCGCCCTTGGTGTGCTCTGCGGTGTTTTAGACAGTACTCTTTTCTTACTGCCTTTCTTTTTTTTTCTTTTCCTTATAGCAGCTTGTTACTGGGTTGGTAAACCCTTCATCTTATTTACTCACTAATCTATTGCTCTATTTACTTTTGATTGTTTCCTTGCTGAGGTGTTCTTTTCTTGAATGCCTTAGGTCTAGGTTGTAGCCAGTTCAGCGACTAGTTCTTTGGAGGGGCTTGTTGGTGGCCTCTAGGGTAGCTGAGATTGCTGATCCTTGTTTGCTGTGAGGTATTTCTTTACTCTTCTGTATAGACATACATACTCGATAGTGGGTTCGTGTCAGGTTGTTGGCGCCCACTGGTGGCGTCTTGTGATGCTGAATATGAAGTTAAACTGCTGTTTTTGCCTTTTGTGGTTGGTTACTTGCTTCTGGGAAGGATTTATGCTAGGTTGCAGGTTAGGTAATTTAAAACCTAAAAGCATTATTATATGTACCCCATGCATAACATGTTTCCAAATCCAAGACACTATTTTTCCTCAACGTAAAACACTATTCTTCATACCTACTATATTCACCTTAAAGTCGTGCCCGCATAAGTCGTCCCCCGGGGACACTTATGCTCATCTAGGGTGTCACTTAATTGAACCAAAATATTTTTTGCTGCGTATAAATATAGTTTTAACAGTGGACTAGCTGATCCACCGGGCCGAGGGATACGGACATTCAACAAAACTGATTCTCTTTCATACTTAATTAACAACTTTTCCTTAAAATCGAACGTCTGGAGTTTTGCCTGAGCGTGTGCAGTTATCCCCTGCACGACGTGGCATCACGGCGCATGTTTTCTCCTACTCTGATACAATCTTTACCGTTGAGAAAATGCGGGTTGTGACAGCTTGGCCCCCGACGTGCTGGCTGGGGTGGTTTTGTGGCAGGTGAGCCACTAGAGAGGAGGGTGGTGCGGCATTATCGGGAGCAGAGCATGACGCGCCACCGCTCTCGGGTTGGAAAAATCCGGCGGTGGCCGGGGACGCTGGGCCACCTGACCACCACTCAATGGATTGTCGACCCCCGATGAGTCGATCGGAGGCGGTACTGGCTCCTCTCAGTCGCCGGCCGGCAGTGGCAGAAGCTTTAACTACTGCACTGTCGGCGACTCACCATTGTCGTCCGATCTGATAATGATGATCGGACGACAGTTGTTGCATTAAATTACGCACTTGCATGGAATTATGGAACTCCACAACGGATCTGCCCCTGATCAGTTGTGGGGACAGAAGAACCAATCCACTGTCTGGCTATTTCTCAACTGCGCGATCATGTTTGATCTGGCTAATTGCAGTCCAATTTTAAAATAAAAACTTTGTGATTTTTTAAGAGAAATGTAGGCTCCTAGAGAAAAGTTTTGAAAATGAAAGTTATTTCCTTTGATGAGGGCAATATCCAAAACAATTTTGGGAATTTTTGGAATTGATTTGGTATTTTTAAAAGCCTAAATAAAATTAATTGGTCAATTTAAAGACCTAAAATTGATCGGAAAATTTTGAGAAAATGTCTAGGCTCTTTTTAGGTCCTCTTAAAAATTATATTAAAATTTGGGAACCTTGGGGTAAAAAAAAAGATTTTCTTATTTCTTGGATCCTAGGGTCGTGTTCGAAAATCGATGCGCTCAAATTCATCGAAAATAAAAATTGAACCATTCAACCACTTTCTATATTGAATATTAAGTTCAAATGATAAATCGACGAGAGTTATCGAGGCAAGATTTTCAGCTCTGAGTGTTTCAAGATTTTTGCAAAACCATCGAGCACCTCGTTTTTTTTAATAACTCTCGGGCATTTTGGGTAGACTCGGAAGATAAAACTGTGAGCTTCGAGTAAAATGATTTCTAACCTCGTTTCGGGCGAAGAATGTCCCTCATATATTGGAAATGATTTTTGAGGTTGAAATTCGAGGAAAGAATGTGTTCTCTAACGAGATTCTCGGATTCGATTTGACGCGAGCAAATGAGTTGTTATTTATTCTCGGAGGAATAATAAAGGTGTAATTCATAATAAGCCTCCTGATCCGATTAAGCCGTGATTGAAAAGAGCAACTAAATTATTATCAGATCTTAATAATGAGTGAAACTTAAAGAAGTCTCCAAAAAACTGAAATGGAACTGAATATGCCTCCTGAGAATGGAGATGGAACTGAACATGCCTCCTGAGAATGGAGATGGAACTGAACATGCCTCCTGAGAATGGAGATGGAATTGAACTTGTCTCCTGAAAACGGAGATGGAACTGAACTTGCCTCCTATGAACGGAGATGGAATTGAAGCCTCCTGAATGTAGTGATTGGACTACTAATCATTTTCTTTATGATTTATTCCAGTCTCGTACTGGTCCAGTTACTTTATTTATTTCAGTTCAGTACTTTCTTTTAAGTACTTCAGTCTCATACTGGTCCTACTTTTAGTTCAGTTCATTTCTTTTAACCACTCCTTTCAGTTTCGTACCAGTCTTGTTTATTTACTTTCAGTTCAGTTCCTTTAAGTACTATTCTAGTCTCGTACTGATCCAATTTATTTTATTACTTACTTTCAGTTCTTTCGGCTCAATACTATCTCAGTTTCGTACAGGTCCTATTTCATTACAACATTTCAATTCTGCAGCTTATATTCTCAATAACTTTTATTACCACACTTTTATTCCTGTAATTTACCATTTTAAGCACGGGCCTGCTCTGACGTGCAATCTTCTGTTAGGTTGAGTCTTAGTTGGGGATAATAAGAGTTGTGATATTCCTCCAGAATTAGCCCCAAATAAATTGCTCCCACACTCCTTGTCGAAATTCGAGTCAAGTGGTGCTTGCCCGAATTATTTGAAGCATAGTAGGACAGGCTGGCGTAGACCAGGTGCGTGCCAGCAAAATTGATAAATTTGATTACATGTAAATTGCTTATAGTCAATCGTGGTAGGTCAGTAACTCCCACAAACCGTTCTTACCGGTACGGGGAGTTCGACGACTCAATGTGACAGGAAGATGAATACCACGGGTGACGGGTCGTTATGTTTTTCCCCATTGGTTTTCCTCTGCTGGTCCACCAAAATGCTGAATCGTCGGATGTCGCTCACATCCAATAGTACACGGGATCGCACGTTGTGGCCAGAGCTGTGCGGTATGACTACCCCCAGAAGTGGTAGGACTGGACACTGTCACTGACGGCCACATCGGTGAGGCCCGCTGGGCTCGCTACCCTGCTTGAATAGAAGTGGTCCATATTATGTCGACATTGGGTGTGTGCGCGGCTTTGAATGCCCGCGGCATGTTGACAGATTTGAATTCCTGCAGTATGAATACCTGATGTCCTGATATCAGTGGAGCTTTTGGTTATAACTAATATATAATGTCATTGTTATTCCAGTTATACTATGTTGCATGTTCATTCGATAGTTGCTCCTAGCTTATGTATGTAATGTTGTACTAACTCTCTCATGTTTCAGCTATTTACTTTTGTTGTGTGCGTGGGCTCGTCCCCAGGATATGGATCCGGGGAGGAGATGTGTTTCCACTTAGCTCTGTGCTAATTATTATGTCTATAACCAATCATTGGAGACGGAGCGTCGTGATGACCAGCTGTCGCAGGACGATATGCTGATTGATAGGACTGCCCGAGCAGAGGCACCATCATCGTCACTAGAGTTTCGAGACGTGAGTACTAGCGAGCAGGATTGAGAGCATGAGGAGTTTGTAGTAGTAGTTCTTTTGTAGCCTACGGGCTTCATGTATAAATAGTGGTTGCGGCCTTTGCGTACTCTTTTGGATATATATTGTTATATATGTTTGATGTGCATTCCTGATAATGCTTCCGCAATACTCTGTGATGAGATGTGAATGTTGTGATTCGAGACGAGCAAGGCGGCCAACTAGCGCTTAGTGTTGTGGTTTGATACCACTAAGGAGCGTTGGGTGGACGTCTTGGGCAAGTTAGATCCCCTCTGGCCCGACCCGGGCTAAGGGTTGGGAAGGAAATCTTACATCAATCATGCTTAAACTTGTGTACATTCCCTTTAAAGGATCTTTCCCTTGAGATTTATTAAACAATTGTTCAAGTTGATTCTTGGACCAAATGAAGAGAATATAAATAGTCTCATCCTCAATTTTCTCATTAACAAAGTTCTTGTCAACCTTAATATGCTTTGTACAGTATACTGAATATGATTATTTAGTATCTCCGGGTAGTGACACACGGGCAAGGAGCAATACCTACCAGATGTGTATGATGATAGGATTTTAGGAGAAGATAGGTGTGCGGAAGAACTAAATTTGATATCATAATTGGAGAAAAGTTTACTGGCCTGGATAAACAATATTTTAAACCCAAAATATGCAAGGAACCTTTTGATAGTGTGTAGTAGAGTCAAGCAATGGAATTTCGGGAGATAGGCCTTTCAGGTTTTTGGTACCATGTTCGTTGGAAGATTTAACATTGTGGATATGTTTCAGAGCATGCTAATTGACCCTACCAGCGATCTTCTCATCCCCTTTTAACAATGGCTAGCTCTATGAATGAAAACCCCCTCTATGAATGAGACCCGCTCTATGAATGAAGAACCCTTCTATGATTGAGACCCGCTGTATGAATGAAGATCTCCTTAACAAATTAAGACACACTCCTTGGTATATGGTCACCCCTGGTGACAATAAGTTAGATTGTAATAATGTTTGTTTATGATTTTTTTTATAGTTATGCTCTTAGTTTTAGCAGTTGTTAAGCATGAATTTGTTTTATCTATTCTCCCTATTTGAAATAAAATAAGTTCAATATATTGTAATGATTATTTGGGGTCGTTATTTTATACTAGAAAGATGTCCAGTTTTTTCAGTATTAGTAGATTCGTTTGAATTGTGTTTGACGTCTTGCCTAATTTGTAAACCTAAAACAATGATACTAATTTTAAAACTTTTTTTAAGGCATACTTCAGTTACCATATGTTTTTTTTTGTTTTTTACTATAGGCTCCATCATATCCTAAATGCACCTTTGCGATGTATATATACTTCTGGGTGACCTTTTTGTCATTTTGGACAGTGTCCAACACTTGAGTATTCATGAACTTTAGTAAACATTGTTGTGCATGTTATTTGGGGCGTCTAACACTGTTTTCGAAACTTTTCGTATATTGTGAATATATGTTGTTTTATTAATTTGGAACATGTTACATTATGTTTAATTGGAAGTCCTTTGACTTAATGAGCTCTAATAATATTTGAATTATTGAAGCACTGAAGAAGCTTACTATATTAATAATAACAATTATATGCATATTGAGGGTTTTCTCCACTTGTGTCCTTATCCTAAAATGTTCAAAAATTACCATGTCCATGTTTTTTGTATCTTGTTCATCCCCCATACTTATATCTCAGCATTATAGTTGCACTATTATTATTTTAGTTTTAGTACAATTGTTTTCATCTTTATATTAAATTATACCGTTTGTTCATTTATGTACATATTTTGATATTGATATCAAGATGTTCTCCAGGATTGTATTCTTCATCAATCTTATTTTTTGGAACTAATTTTAGAAATATTACAGTTAAACGTACCTCAGAAGAGTTACTCAGTTGGAAATGTGGCTTTCTATGGATTGAGATGGCTTCTTTGTTTGGGCTTAATGGAAACGATGACACATTTTTTCTATTACAATGCCTTTGCAATTAGGTGAGACACTTCTTATTTGAATTAATTTCTTTTTTTATTGATAATAATAACTGCGTCTTGGTTGTTTTGCTTACTTCTGGTGCCTTCTAGTGGTTTATGGAGGCAATTATCACCTTTTGAGATTTTCATCATTGGCTACGAGGTATGTTGCAATTGTAAAATTATCAGACTCTGAAATATATTTAGTATTATTACTTGTGCGTCTTGGCAGCCTCTTGCAAAAATGCACGGTAAGGTTTGCCTACATTTCACCCTTGTGTTGGGACCCTTCCGGACCCTTGCTGTGCGGGGTTGCTTTGTGCACCAGGATGCCCTTTTTTATTTCTCGTGCTGATTTGGTAACTTTTATACAGTAATATGGATGTAGTTAAAGTTTTTAAGTACTACCGGTAGATTTTGGTTTCTCATTTTATGTGAAGTGGATGCTCCCTGTCATTATTTTATGACATATTTTTACTTCTTGGACCCTGGGATGGACATCTTGTGGTATGATTTCATCAGTATTTGTGTTTTTTTTACAGGTTAGAAACTTTATTTGGCTGAAATTCCTTCTTATCTGGCGCTATTTCTGATTTTGGTCCTTGGTAAGATTATGTGAAACTTCAATTTTCTTTATGAAGTTCCTACTCATAAGTTACAACTTTAAGTCCTGGCTATTTTAATACGTTCTTTGGAAACTAAGATGAGTATAGCTTGCAAATTCAACCATCCAAATGCTTTACTTAATTTATCAAAGATTCCGAGGTCATGCGTTGCTGGATATATTTTTTTTTCATTTGCATCGGTTATTTGCAATTAATATTAAGCAAAATACCAAGCAGACTACCAAAAGCTTGTGAATATGTAGAGCAACCTGCAACAAAAGATGTGTATACTTGTGTTTGTGTGTGTGACTGTATAATATATCTTATATACATCATCAAAACACGCCCACAACTACAACTCTCATATATTCAACACTGGAGCAGACATTTTTTCTTTGAAGTCTGTATAATACATTTTTTGACAATGCGCAGCACAAATACAACACACGTTTATAACATGCCCACAACTACAACTTTATTTCCGATATCATCTTCTTCTACATTTTTTGACACTGCACAACAGAATTACAGCACACACACGTTTATGTAGCATAGAATAATTAACTTCCAGCCACCAAGATCCTTGCATAGAACCATTCCGGCCACCATCAAGGAGTATAAAGTGTTTAAAGTAATATTATTAAAAATCTGAACCCAAGGAAAACACAAAAAAGACAAAGAGAGGAGAGAAATTAGTAACAAGATAATTGTAAGATCCAGGAATTAGTAAACTTAATACAAGGGAGGAGACAAAATATCCAACAAGATAGAACCAGAAAAGCCTAAAATTCCCTGGTGAAGAGAATGATTTAGGGATGAAAATCTTAAGGGTTCAAATGACACCCTTCCTCTATTATAGCACTAGATGGTATTATACATTTAAGGACTAAAATACCCTCTAACACTCCCCCTCAAGCTGGTGCATAGAGGTCTTTCATGCCCAGCTTGGATACAAATTTTTCAAACATAGGTCTACAGAGAGCTTTTGTTAGGACATCCGCTGTCTGCTGAGAAGTAGGAACAAATGGAGTGCAAATCACTCCAAATATGAGTTTTTCTCTAATGAAATGTCGATCTATCTCAATGCGTTTGGTCCTATCATGCTGGACCGGATCAGTTGCAATACTGATGGCAAATTTGTTATCACAGTATAGAATCATGGGATTCTCTATGGCGATTTTGAGATCAGTCAGAAGAATCCTCAGCCACAAAAGCTCACATATGCCCAACGCCATCGCCCGGTATTCTGCCTCGGCACTCGAGCGAGAGACAACTGACTGCTTCTTGCTCCTCCATGTCACCAGGTTGCCTCCAAGAAACATACAATAACCAGATGTATATCTCCTGTCCGACACTGATCCTGCATAGTCCGCATCCGTCCATGCTTCTACTCTGAGGTGACCGGTTTTGGAATATAGAATTCCTTTGCCAGGGCATCTCTTCAGGTAGTGAAGTACACGTATTGCCGCATCTCAATGTGGCTTCCTTGGGGAGTCCATGAACTGACTAAAAACACCAACAACATAGGCAATATCCGGTCGAGTCATGGAGAGGTAGATCAGTTTCCCCACAAGTCGCTGATACTGTGAAGCATCTGTAGAAGATAGTAACTCCCCCTCAGTGTCAGCCAGGCGGTGGGATACTTCGACGGGAGTATCCACAGGTCTAGAATCAGCCAGACCCGTCTGCTGGAGAAGGTCCAGAATATACTTGAGCTGAGAGATATAGATGCCACGAGACGAGCGATCCACCTCGATGCCCAGGAAGTAGCGAAGATGACCCAAATCGGTCACCTCAAATTGGTCACTGAGAAAGGACTTGACCTCAGAGATCCCATCAACATCATCACCCGTAAGCACAATGTCGTCAACATAGACAATCAGGGCAACCATCTTGCCAACACGGTGGCGCAAGAATAGAGCATGATCAGCATGACTTTGTTGGAAACCGAAGCGAAGCATGGCCTTAGTGAAGCGATCGGCCCATGCCCGAGGCGACTGCTTGAGACCATAGAGGGAGTGGCGCAAATGACACACAAGCCGCTGATCAGCAGAGGAGTGAAAACCCAGTGGAGGTACCATATAAACCTCCTCATTAAGGGTGACATGAAGGAACGCATTCTTCACGTCCAGTTGAAAGAGTGGCCAATCACGGAGAGCTGCTAGCGAGAGAATGACCCGAATGGTGTTCATCTTGGCAACCGTGGCAAATGTTTCCTGGTAGTCCAGCCCTTGTGTATGAGCATAGCCCTTGTCCACTATGCGAGCCTTATAGCGAGCAACAGAGCCGTTAGAATGATGCTTGACGGTATAAACCCATTTGCAGCCAACCGCCCGTCGAGAGGGAGGAAGAGGAACCATGTCCCAAGTGTGATTTTTGGTAAGGGCATCAATTTCTTCCTGCATGGCAGCTCGCCACTCAGAAGAGTCAAGGACCTCTGCAACACTATTAGGAACCACCACAGCAGAAATAGAGGCAACAAAAGCATGATATGGGAATGATAAAGCAGAGTAGGTAACATAATCAGTCATAGGATAAGGACAATAACGAGTCCCTTTGCGAAGAGAAATAGGGAGATCGAGATCATCCGGAGGAGTACCTAGTGGGGAGGACTGGATCGGCGCCACGACGTCGGGAGGGTCTGCTCGAGGTACCTGTATTGGCAAACGACGAGAGTAGGTAACGTGAACTGGCAAGCGGGTAGGAGGAGGACAATCGTCTCTTGCCGACGATGGCAGAGCAGCAGGTGGTGAAAGAGGCACAGGAAGAGGGAGAGGAAGAGGAGGTATATCCTCATGTAGCAAGGTAGAGGACTTAGAAAAGTAGGGGACGGATTCCCAGAATGTGACATCATGAGAGATGATGACACGCTTGGAAGGAGGATGATAGCACTTATAGCCCTTCTGAAGTGGTGAATAACCAAGAAAAACACGCTTGGTGGACCGGGGATCGAGCTTGGAACGACCTTGAGGAGGAAGCTGAACAAAGCATGTGCAACCAAACACCCAAAGAGAAAGGTCAAACAGAGGGCGGGTAGGGAGGAGAACCGCACGCGGGGATGCAAAAGCCAAGACGCTAGATGGGGTCCGGTTGATGACATGAGCAGCAGCAAGGATAGCATCAGCCCAATAGGAAGCAGGGATAAACATGCCAAGGCTCATGGCGCGGGCTAAGTCCAGCAAGTGTCGGTTCTTGCGTTCAGAGACCCCATTTTGTTGGGGGGTATAGGTATTGGAGAATTGGTGAAGAATGTCATGAGTGTCACAGTAGGAGGAGATACCAGTGTTGTCAAACTCCTTGCCTTTGTCAGTGCGAAAATTTTTAACTTTAGTGTGAAACTGAGTATCAACCATCGCCAAGAAGCTATGAAAACATGCAAGGACCTCGAATTTATATCGGTGAAGATATACCCAAGTGGCCCGACTATAGTCATCAATAAAGAGAAGGAAGAATCGGTACCCTTGGATGGAAGTGACAGGAGTGGGTCCCCAAACATCAGAGTGAACGAGGTCAAATGGTGCAATGGCTCCAGGTGTAGTGGACAGAGAATAAGATGCACGAGTATGTTTTGCTAATTCACAAGGTTCACACTTAAGAGATTCAGCAGAAATACCATGAAATAAAGAAGGAAACATAAGTTTGATATATGAAAAGGAGACATGGCCTAAGCGAGCATGCCATAACATCAAATTCTCAAAAGCCACAGAACTAGAATGTAAAGCAGATACATGGAAGGTAGGGGTAGCTAGAGATGCAACAGGAGCATACAGAGCATCAAGCAGGTACAGGCCTCGAGCTTCATGGCCACTCACAATCGTACGTCGGGTCGCCAGATCCTGAAAAACACAAGAGGATGGAGTAAACGTCACGCTACAATTCAGCAATTTTGTCAAGGCACTAACTGAAAGTAAATTATTAGAAAAATTAGGAACATGAAGAACATCAGCTAAAGGAAGGGAAGGAGTGGCGTGAACACATCCTTTTCCAGCAATAGGAGTAAGAGACCCATCAGCAAGGCGAACCTTACGCTGACCGGAGCAAACAGAATAGGATCAGAAGTGGGACGGTATACTAGTCATGTGATCTGAGGCTTTGGAATTGATGATCCAGGAGGGAGCTGCGGTGGTTGCACTATTAGCAAAAGCATAGGTACCTGACTCTGTAATGGAAGAGCTGCTAGTGTGGGAGAGTTCAAGTTGGTAGACATACTGACGGAAGCGATCGATCTCATCTACAGACAGGGAAGGTGGCTGAGAAGAAGCACCATCTGCAACATGGGCTTGGCTGGGACGACCACGAGAAGCCTGCTGACCGGGAGGCCATGTAGAGAGTAGCACTCAGCCTTGAGATGTCCAAACTTACCACAGTAGTTACACCGTCCTGGTTTACGATCGTGTGGGGGTCCAGAGCCTGAAGAGCGGCGATCCAAAGGGCGACTCCCGAATGAAGGACAGTGAACCATAACAGAGGCAGGAGCCGGGAACTGAGCATCCATCGCAGTACGCTCCGACGGAAGAGGGAGCAGTGGGGTCATCACCATCCGACGGCTCTCGTCGGCAAGGGTAAACTGATAGGCCTCCTCAAGGCTCGAGAAAGGATCTTGACTAAGAATGTGAGAACGAGCAAAATCAAACGCAGGGGAGAGGCCGGCAAGAAACTGGAACACTTGGGTTTTAGCCACCCGATGATTGTAGCACTCGGCATCAGTCGTAGTGTCCCATGCCTCAAGCAAATCATAGTAGTTGACCTCCTCCTAGATGGCACGAAGTTTGGAGATGTACTCTGAGAGAGGGGAATCTCCTTGCTTGAGCTGGGAGATTTGTAATCCAAGTTGGAAGATCCGAGCATTGTTCTCCCTTTGAGAGTAAGTACGGGCCACTGAGTCCCATATCTCATTTGCCGAACTCATAAACATGTACCCTTGAGCGATGGAGGGGATCATGGAGTTGATGAGCCAAGACATGACCATAACATTCTCTCCAAACCACTTAGTGCAAGACGCATCCGTTTCTGTCGGGGCTTTGGTCGCACCGGTGAGGTATCCAATCTTGAAGCGGCCCCCAATGTACATCTTGATACTCTGGGCCCAAAAGAGGTAATTCGTGCCATCGAGCTTCAGGGTGGTAATCTGAGGTACAACTGTGTCCACTAATGGATGACCCATCGATACGGAGGAGTACATTCCACCAATGCTCGTCTCCACGCCAGAGGAGGAAACGGAAGAAGACGACATGGATCCCACTCGTGAGAATGATAAGAACTACCTTGCCGAAAGAGGAGAGAAGGCAGAAAAAAAAAAGAAATGCCTGTTTAAACACCCATAACCATGGGCCCGGGGTTGGCAACCAAAAACAAACCAGCGGGGTCGAACTCAGCGGCACGGTACTGTCGGAATCGCACGAGAAGAAGAAGTTGAGTAGAGCTGAAGCCGGGAGAGAAGCAGAGCAGCGGCGTCGGCGAGCAGCGGAGTCATGGCTGCTCGATGTCGCAGAAGAGGGGCTCGCTCGATGTCGCAGGCAGAAGCAGGAGGAGGCATCGGGGTCGATGAAGAAAGTCAGAGGAGGCGACGTCGTCGGCGATGCAGATGGGAGACGACGGGATCTGCGATGCCGGATGCGGAAGCGGAGGCGGATGGCGGATGCGCGATGGCGGATGCAGAAGCGGAGGCATCGTGCACGATCAGAACTGGAAGGGGCGGTGCAGGATTGGAAGCGGCGGACTCTCAAACCCTAACCGTGCTCTGATACCATGAAGATAATGCTTTAGGGATGAAAATCTTAAGGGTTCAAATGACACCCTTCCTCTATTATAACACTAGATGATATTATACATTTAAGGACTAAAATACCCTCTAACACCTGGTATTTCCTTCCCCAAATCCCAAATAAATGTCGCAAATCACTCAAAATAACATTAAGAGAAATAGTGAGAGAAGATGAGAGGAATTACTGCACTATATACCTCTATTCAGCAGCATGAGGAATAATCTGAAAGGGTAGAAGAACAAATTCACTGAAATTTCCTGCAGCAGCCAACCAAATCTTCCAGCAAGGGTCAGACAGCAGGAAGAAAGGGAATTATGATCCAGAAAAGTGGAAAGAGGGAGAGGAGAGATCCCGCCACAAGCGAAATTTTTTGGTCCGGGCCCCGGACAAAGATCATCGTCTGGGGCCCTCCTGATTCTGACGTGTGGCAATGTAAATAAATAATTTCTTCGCGGTACGAATAACAGCTTTCGAGACATTTCTTTTTGTCTCTCAGGCGACGAACTTTTCTCTCTCGCCCTCGCATTTTTTCTCCCAGGCGACGGCGACAGCGGTTTTTCTCCCAGGCGACAGCGATGGCGGTTTTTCTACCAAGCGACAACGAAGCTTCTCCCCCGAACTCGCTCTCTTCTCCTTGCCCATCATTTTCTCCTCCAACTACTGAAGCTTCACATCCTCAACTTCGGCAGACACTGGAGGTACATTTTCAGACATTGAAGCAACCCTAAATCTTCATCTTCACTCTTTTGATTTTCTCTCATGATATCGTTTGTTGTGTTATTTTGTTTCGGAGATTATCCCAGTTGTAGCCATTAATTAGTGTACTGAGCTGAGAGAATTTTGTTGTATCCTAGAGACTTGTTTTTATCTGAGATTATATTAGTTGTATCCTGAGCTATTATTTTTTTATCTAAGATTATACTAGTTGTATCCTGAGCTATTACAGTTTTGTCTTAGCAAATTTAATTGTATCTGAGATGGTAATAGTTGTATCTCAGATCAGTATTTTATTAGTATGATTGTTGGTTCTAAAGATGATGAAACCAGCCACCAAACCCCATAGACTAAGCAGCAGATATTTTATTTCTTCATTTGTATCTCTTGTTTCTCTCATTATCCACAAGATGGATAAGAAGTAATATCAAAAACTCAAATCAGCTGGGATAATTCATCTTTTTAACATTTCATCTGCCCCACAAAATACTCTGATTCTATATGCTTTGATACAACATTATAATTCTTCAAGTAAAATTTTCAGTGTATGCTCAAACAAGTTTAGGTTTACAAGAAATGAAGTTGCAATGATAATTGGGTTGTCTAACCAAGGGCACAATGTGGAGTATCAATACAAGTCATTCTCTACCATCACAAAGATGGATTTGAAATCTCGGATATTGCAACTTGCTAAAGAAGACTATATAGTGGAGGAAGATGACTTGAAAACTATTTTGTTATATATATTATGCACATTATTTTTTCCATGCAGTTGTAATAGAATTCCTGAAGAGTTTATCCGATTAGTTGATCCTGAATTATTTAAAAACTACAATTGGCCGAGAGCAATTCACGGTTATCTGCTTGATAGTCTAGATACCCTTGCCAAGAAACAGAGAAGTCCACCGGAGGCAATGGGCTACTTGAATGGATGTACCCATGTCCTTCTGATATGGATATTTGAGCACATACGGATGCAAATTCCTACCTTTCCAGAGAGGAGGCCCCGTATAAACCGTTGGACATCTATCAAAATATTTGCGCTCACTAGAGCAATGTCAGTACTTCAAAACATCAAGACCACCTAGGTATATGTAATTTGTCATTCTTATATGTATATGTGTAATATTTGTAATGTAATTTGTCAATTACAATGTCGTCTATACATGTAATTTAATTTCAAGTCTTTACACAATTTGAAGAAATTTTAGAGGATGATTTACTATTATGCAACCCCAATGACGATGAACATGGAGTGAAGGAGAGGAAGAAGAAGAAGAAGAAGCTGAAGAGGATGGAGAAGGAGCTGGAGGTGGAGGAGGAGAAGGTTAAGAAGAAGAAGCAAAGGAGATATAAAGATATTGTCATGCCTGTGTTGAAATAGATTTTTGAAGAAATTTGTTCTTTAAACCATAAAATGACAGTCAATTATGAAGCGCTTCATAAGAAAGTTGACCGGTTATCTGACTCTATTAGTATTTTTAAAAAAATCTCATTATGTGTCCTCTTTATTTGGTGAAGATGAGGAGGAGAAAGTGGATGAGGAGGTGGAGGAAGTGGAGGAGGAAGAGAAAGTGGATGAGGAGGTGGAGGAAGTGGAGGAGGAAGTGGTTGAGGAGGTGGAGGAAGTGGAGGATAAAGTGGATGCAATGGAGGAGGGAAATGAGGATACACATCCCTCTGAGTACCCCGGAAAGAATCTCATAACCGAGAAACAACGTGAACAGGGATCACATCACCTTCTGAGGCCCTTAGTTAGCTGGGATGCGTGAGTCGATGGATGATTTGTTAACCGATAAATACGTTGCAGATTGTCACGTTGATGTATTTGCTCGTGTGCTAGAAAATAGGAGGACAGCTGATCCAAAACGGTGGCGAAAGTTTCTATATGTTAGCCCAAATTTATGTGTTAGTATTTCTACTTTATCTAATACAACTAACCGCATATTTGTTTTTTCACAAATCTAATTTTTTTTGCTCCAAACAGCTTTATAATCAAATGAAATCAGAAAAATGTGGCGGATTATCTTATGTTCCCCACATAATCACATCTAATTTGCAGCGTGCATCAATGATCTTCATGCCTGTTTGCACACAATCGCATTGGTGTTTACTGGTTAGCAAATACACAGAACGCAAATGGATGTTATATGACTCATTGCTTAATCCCATGCACCGTGATTTGATGAAAGACTCGGTTAGTGAAGAACTTTAACTTATGTTAGTCCAAGCTTGCCCATAGAGTCATATTAAAATGAATTTTTGTGTTATCAGGTTCAAGTGTTAAGAGATACGACCCAAGAGAAATGTGATGTTGATTTCACACTTTGGAATATAATTTCAACGAAAGGATACCCAACACAAAAAACCTTTGTAGACTGCGGTGTCTACGTGATGAAGTATATGGAGTTATTATGCTCGACCTCTTATACGAAATGGTCTGCCAGCAAGTTGTGGGAGAAACAAATTCCTAAATTTAGGGAAGAAATAACTTATGAAATATTTTCTGCTTTACAAAGCAAGTAACTTCAAGAAATATTATTGTTTTTACTATAACTTTTATTACACTTTAATAGTAATCAAATGTGGTATAAGTGAATGGCTCTAGAATATTTGGTAATGATATTGGATCATTCAAATTAGGAATGACTGTGCTAATATATATTATATCTTCTTCTTGACTGCATGATATGTTGGCAACTTTCTCTTGTACTTTAACCTTCTTTGGTCTTTTTGTTTTTCCTAAAAAAATATAGACAGTAAAATTAGAAATTGTTTACACGAAATAAATTAGAAGCACAGTGGTAGTTGATTAAGTAACTTACTAGGTTGCTCTCAATGATCTTTCAACCTTGCATTACATATTCCTTTAGGCTTCAATCTTGGTGGATCCTTCAACAGTGGGTTGACCTTATCCACATGACAGTTGGTGCAATTCTACTCAAGAATGACATCAGCAAATAGGGAAATATCTTTCAGTCCATTCATTATATATTTTCTAGCCTCTTTTCATTGCTCCACTCGTATTGCAACATCGTATGCAAACCGAGTGATATTGTTCCTGAAGGCAAATGTAGTAGATGCTTCTCCAAAAATATTTTTGTCATGTTAAAGATAATAATCAGTTTTTGCGGATATAGTCCATCTCCGAAGGATGTACTGTTGTGGAATAAATATAATATTTTTGTGTGAATATACTTTAAGAACACGAGAACATAATATCCCAGTTGTCTCAAATTTGTTGCAAGAACATCTAACATCATAACTGCTTATGTCCAGCTCCACATACCAATGTTTATTGTTATCACCGCAATCACTCCATCTTATAGTGAGGATATGAATTTTATCACTAACAACTTTCTCTTCTACAATAAACAATCCAAATGCTCCTACTTTAAATTCCTCATAGAATTTCTCATACATAACCCTAGTATATATTTTGGACACTCGCTTAAGAATCGGACAATTCTTGGCATTTACTGGTATGTTAGCTTGCCGACACTTGAAATCTTCTTGAAGAGCCTTTTCACGTCCATTTAAAATCATTTTTTCGAGTTTGCTAAAACAATCAACAAGGGTACATGTGGCCTTAGTAATAGCATGACAAACATTGTTGGTAGACTCGCTTCTCTGTGTCAACAGCATCCCATAATCTTGGATAGTTTTGTTGAAGGTCGTTGACCATTTCTCTTTTATTTTATATAAATCACTTAGTCATCTATTTTCACTAAGGTTTCCTAGCAGGATCATTTGGCTCCAAGCTAATTCAAACTCAGTACTAGAGTCACACTTACTTAAACAAGCATGAAATATAGACCGGACACTTGCATCAACATTAAATATCGGCACTCTAGTTGGAGCTTTTTTTGCAATATGTCATTGACACAATCGATGAGAACTTTTGGTCAAAACTCTTTCAATAGCAATCATCATAGCTTGGTCTTGGTCTGTAAAAATGGTCAATGGTTGCTTTCCAAAAACAAATTTTAAGAAAGTTTCAAAAACCCATATAAAAGATTCTATAGTCTCTTGTGATATGAATGTTATTGCAACAACAGTATTTTGCCAATGATTATTGACCACTACAAATGGGGCACATGCAAGGTTGTACCTATTCATTCTATATGTAGAATCGAATGTTATCACATCGTCAAACCACTCATAGTCTATTTTTGATGGTTCATCCATCCATAAGAAATTAGTCAACCTGTTAAACTCATCAGTTTGGATCTCGTAGGAGAACATACCATCATCCATTGCACGAGACTTCAATTGTTGGAGAAGGCTTGCAGCATCTCTACCATCAACTCTTGTACTCTTCTCTTTAGCTATGAAGTTATATGCATCACTTTTTGAAAATCCTACATTTTCTGTCCCTCCAACCTCGTCAGCTAGATAATTATATGCATCTGATGTCCTTATTCCAGCTTTAGTCATGGATTTCAATACAACACCTTTTTCCTCAGTAATGACCCTATAAGATCGAAGCATATGTTGATTTTTTTTAGTTGCAAGTTCATGGTTTTGTTCCTCGATGAATTTTCCGACTACTAGATTTTGACCTTGTTTATCGGCATTAAAGATAATCCTCGTGGGATAATTTGTTCTACCATCCATCTTTCGATATTTGAGTTCACTTTCAGGAACTTTGGGTGATCTTTTGATTCCAGTTTTACTGCAACAATACTCCCATGATTTTATAAGGTTTGTACCTGACCATAAAATTCGGTGTTCTTTTTGAACACTAAAATCAATGTTACGTGCATAATCACAGTACAATTTGTGAGCTTCATTTTCTGTTTAGACAACCGGAAACAAACTCTTGTTGTATCTAACCTGTAACAAAATAGAAATATTAGAGTTAAACTTAAATCTGAGATAAGAACACAGTCAGTAAATGTAATATTTTGGATAAATCTGCTATTTTTCTCTAGGATATTACATGAAATTACTAAGACAATATTGCAGAGATTAAAATTTTATCTGAGATAAGATCACAGCCAGTAAATATAATATCTTGGAAAAAATCTGTTAGTTTTCTCTGAGATATCACATGAAATATCTGAGACATTAAACTTTTATCTCAGATATTATATTAAATATTTGAGATAATTTATCTTTGTTTCATGCATTATATCGCTCTTATATATTTTCAAAGTTTTATCTGAAATAATTAGGTCTACTGTTCATCCTCAACCTTACATGGCAGTCAATAGTACATGGTGCTTAGCTGATTATCAAATGATTAATAAGGATTGAGTGACTTGCCTCTTCCATGATCTCATAAGAGTCTGATGTTGCTTAGCTGATTAGAACATTTTGGGCAGGGAGAATGTGAAAAATCGTTGTGAGCAGGCGAGTAGAGGAGAAGTTCATCGAGCATGAGAAATGATGATAATGGAGATATAAGGCGCGAAAAGAGGAAAGTTACCTCCAAAAAAACACAAACTCCCGCGAAGAAATTATTTATTTATATTGTCACGCGCCAGAATCAGGAGGGCCCCAAACGATGATCTTCGTTCGGGGCCCGGACCAAAAAATTTCTCCCAACACAAAGGGCTCAAGAGAAGCCTTCGGGCGGAAGAAATGAAGTCTCCATTAGTGTTGCCTAAACTCCCATCACTCACTTTTCATTTCCTGCCATGCCCACCATCACCCTCCTCTAATTTAGATCAAAGGGGTATTTGAAGCCCACATGTACTCCACTAGGGGCTTAATAGTAATAAGCCTTTCGACTAAAGCCAATTTCTTAGAGGGGCATCTGTTTTTTTATTGTATTGTATTTATATACCTGAGCATTATTTGCAACCAACTATGAGAGGGAAGCCGGTCCAAATTCCAGAATTCAGTCAACCACAGGATATGCTAAAAAGAAAAGGCCCGCATCCATTAATGCTGCGCGCCCAAGACCATCCTTTAAATAAGGGGATTGTTAACTGCAACCCGGTTTTGACTATTTGCATCCCATTGTTAACCGCAACCCGAAAATATAACTGCACCCCTTTTTTTCTTGCCGTACCCCGATATTTATTTTTGACGCACCCAAAAATATCCCCTAGTGATGTGCGTGACAGCTAATAGAGTAAGATGGCGCGAGCAAAATGCCAGAGTCGGGAGTAGCTCGGCAAAGAGGAAGACGGAGTGCGGCTTCCGTGAAATGGGGAAGATGGAGTGCGAGTAAAGTTTTAGAAAAAAGTTTTTTAAAACAAAAATGGGGTGCGAATAGCCACATGAGGGGTGCGTTTAACAATCGTCTTAAACAAAACAAGCAACAAATAATGATAAGCCTTCATACACTTAGTCCCAAATAAATCTCAAATCAAATTATTCCTTAGAATTAACATAACATAAATCAGATGTCAAATATGCCAAAGCCAGGCCAAGCCTAATACTAATGCCAAAAACAAATGTTAAAAGCAATTCAATTTACTAAGAGAAAAATAAATTCAAATCTTGTTACAAAAATTTGTACAAATAAAATGATGAATAACAAAAGAGGTGCACTTGGTACTCATCCCTCAAATGTCATCATGTTGATTGTTGAGATATATTATTTATTCATAACACTGTCAGGTGTAATTATAACACTACCTCATGCATATGTGTTGGCAGTGTACCAATTGAAGTAATAAATGAAACAGAGAGTTACCTCCGAGTATTGAATTTCTCGAGAAACACAAGAATGGTGAATTCAACGGCTTGAATATTTAAGTACTAGGTTGGTGTGGGTCGTTGTTTTGCAAGTTGTTTTCCTACACCACAAGTGTGAAAATGAAACTAAACTATAAGAACGTGAGGGCCACCTTAACGTCTTCGCAAGTGCACTTCATAAGAACGTGAGCGTGACCTTCAACTCTTTGTAATAACACAGTCACAAACACTTGAGGGTTGCCTTCTCCTCATCGCAAGAATGTATTCGCAACATCGCAAGCATCACCCAAGAACATCAACACCAACAAAGTCATGAACATTCGTCAACACGCAATGCATTGGAATGTAACATCAATACATGACATGATGGAAACATTGTTCATTACAACAAATTAATATCCACACAAACATTCATCCAAAATATAAAGAGATGTTCGTCAAGAAAAACCCAAGTTTGGCAAGGAAGTGATAAGGAGATACAAACTATGCTCGAGACTATTCTGTGGGTATTGGCGGAGCTCCAATGCAGGTAGTTTTCTTCCGTCGCGGCCCGTAGTTGCGTCTAGGGTCATAAGGGAGTTGTCATCTCCACGGAGCCTTTACCCGTCTTCTCGAGTTCTTCGCACCGTCCACGTCTGGATCTCTTCTTCCTCCAGCTTGACGGCCTTGGAGTGATGGAGAAATCCCTTTTCCTTGAGATCTGGGATGAATATTGATGCTTAAGGGATGAGGGGAGATCACGTGAGGGAACAACAAGGAGGGCAGTCGCCGGACAGTCGGGCGATAGCACCGGGGTCAGCTTCGTCGCATATAGCTACCAGGTTTCCGAGGTTGGAATTTCCCCGCTTTTACGGGGACGAGTTGATGGAATGGATCTACCAATGCGACCAATTCTTTGAGATTAACGGGACGCCGGAGGACATGAAGGTTCAAGTTGCTTTTGTGCATTTAGAAGGGAAGGCCCTTTACTAGCACCAAGCATATATGAAGGCAAGTCTCACACGCTAGTGGCCTAATTGGGAAGAGTATAGCCAAGCATTGCACGGCCGCTTCGGGTCAGTCCTCTTCAGTGATCCCATGGCAGAACTAAAGAATTTATGTCAGCACACTTCGGTCCAATTCTATCTGGATGAGTTTGAATTGCTTCTGCATCAAGTTATGGTACCTGAGGAGCATGCTATTAGCCTCTGTCTAGCGGGGCTGCGAGAAGATATCTAGTATGGCATTCGAATGTTTTCCCCAAATCTTTGCAGGAAACTTTTTCATTGGCACTCCTACAGGAACAACAATTGTCCTACCGCCATCGTCGATCCACAGTCACATTTGAGGAGAACAACCACCGGGAGGAGCGCACGGGGACTAATACCCGCCCTGGTTTCAAAGCAGTCGGGCCCGGACCTGGACAACAACAACAATCTAATCCCATCGGAGGGCGCAACAGGGTTACTTCGTTGGAAATGGATGAGAAGAGGAGAAAGGGACTATGTTTTGGTGTGATCAACGCTATACACCCGGTCATAAATGTGCCAATCAGAAGCAAACATATTCGATGGAAGTTGTTGTTGAGGCCGTGGAGGACACGGAGGCCGGGATTGAGGGGGATGACATGTTGGAATGGGAGGACGGTGAGGGGAACCAGCCCACCGCTCAGGTTTCCGCACATGCATTGATGGGAATATCACATTATCACACAATGCGAGTCACCGCATCATACCATGACCAGTCCATTAGTGTGTTGATTGACTCGGGTAGCACCCACAATTTCCTGGACAAAGGGGCAGCTCGCTGGTTGCAATGTGATCTTATACCCACGACACCCTTCTTCGTGGCCGTCGCGGATGGGAAGAAACTTTCGAGTGCCTACAAGGTGAATAATTTTACTTGGCGGATGCAAGGGGTAAGTTTCACTTCAGACATATTAATACTACCTCTGGGCGGTTTTGAAGTAGTGTTGGGGGTTTAATGGTTAGTGACGTTGGGACCGGTGCAATGGGATTTTTGTAACCTCAAGATGGAGTTTTCGAGCCAAGGACGGTTAGTCACCCTTTGGGGGTCGAAGCGGGGCAATGGTCCATGGAGTAAAGAAACTCGTCTTCAAAAATTAATGGGGAAGGAAGGACAACTTAGTATGTTAGCTTTGTGCAGTATTCAGGAGCGGCCGGACTGGAATCAGGAAGAACATTTGGCTGATTTTAATTCATGGAAGCTATAGGGCACCCACCCTCCCTTGGCCGAACAACACTTCTTGAATGAGCTGTTGGAAACATTTGCGGACTTGTTGGTGGAACTCCGCGGACTACCACCGAAAAGGGAGTTGGAGCATCGCATAGTGCTAAAAGACAAAGGCGCACATGTCAACCTGCGGCCCTACCATTACTCGTCATTGCAGAAATCGGAAATCGAACGCCTCATTGATGAGATGATGAGTACCGGGGTAATTAGACACAGCTGCAGTCCTTTTGCGTCTCTGGTGGTGTTGGTTAAAAAGAGTGATGGGTCGTGACGTTTATGCGTGGACTACCGCCAGTTGAATCAGAACATGGTGAAGGACAAATTCCCTATTCCGCTCATTGAAGAGCTGATAGACGAGCTGCACGACGCCTTTTATTTTTCCAAGCTAGACTTGCGGGCCGGCTACCATTAAGTGAGAATGGCTGATGAGGACATACATAAAACAGCCTTCCGGACACACCAAGGCCATTACGAGTTTCTCGTGATGCCCTTTGGCCTTACCAACGCTCCGGCGACCTTTCAAGGCCTCATGAACTGCCTATTCCAAGGTCAATTACGAAAATTTATTCTCATTTTTTTGATGATATCTTGGTTTTCAGCACTACATGGAGGGATCACTTGGACCACCTCGCTTTCACTTTTAATATATTGCGCTCCAACAAACTGGTACTTAAGCAAAGCAAATGTGACTTTAGTCTACCGCAAGTGCAAAAGGATTCTTATTTCCTTGGGCGTTGTTAGTTTGCCGCTTATGGAGGAGATTGCTGTAGTGCGCAAGTTTCCTGACGTGTTTCCTGATAATCTTCCTGGTCTTCCGCCTGAGAGAGATGTTGAGTTTGTCATAGATTTAGAACCGGGTACCCGTCCTATCGCTAAGGCTCTGTACCGCATGGCTCCACGTGAGTTGGGAGAGCTGCGTACCCAGTTAGACGAGCTGTTGCAGAATGGTTTCATTAGGCCAAGTTCGTCACCGTGGGATGCTCCCGTTCTGTTTGTAAAGAAGAAAGATGGATCAATGAGGTTGTGTATTGATTACAGAGAATTAAATAAGGTGACCATCAAAAACAGATATCCCTTACCGAGAATCGATGATTTGTTCGATCAGTTGCATGGTAACTTTGTATTTTTCAAGATTGACCTGCGTTCAGGTTATCATCAGTTGAGGATTCGTGAGGCAGACATTCCACAAACTGCTTTTCGTTCGCGGCATGGACATTTCAAGTTTTTGGTAATGTTATTTGGATTGACTAATGCACCCGCTGTATTCATGGATTTGATGAACAGAGTGTTCAAAGACTTCCTGGATCACTTTGTGATAGTGTTTATAGATGATGTCTTAGTCTACTCCCGCAATGTTGAAGAGCATGCGCAACACTTGTGTCTGGTCTTGTCAACTTTGAGAGAGCATAAGTTGTATGATAAGTTGAGCAAGTGCGAGTTTTGACTACCTCAAGTCTCCTTTTTGGGTCATGCGGTGAATAAGGATGGGATAATAGTTGATCTGGAAAAGATAGCTGCAATGATGGATTGGAGTAGACCTTAGTTATCAAGGCGCGCGCCTAGGCACGCCTGAGGCGTCGGGCGCACCAGGTGCACGGAGTAGCGCCCGAGATTGGGCGAGGCGAGCGAATTGCCCCAGGCGCGCCTAGGCGCGCGCCTTGGGAGCCTTTCAGGCGCTAAATAGGCACGCCTAGCCTAGAATCGGGTTGGGCCCGGTTTAATTTAAAACCTTATATACTCGATGCCCTCATTTTTCCGATGCACTCATCAGTCGCTGGTTTAGGGTTTAGGGTTCCGCTCCATTCGCCGCTCTGCTCCCGTCGCCGCTCCTCTTCCGTTCGCCGCTCTTCTTGGGCTCGCCGGCCACCGCCATTTTTGGTAACCTCTTCTCACTTCATTCCTTCTTCTTCTTGCATTTTGACTGTCGTTTGAGTTTTTTCCGATTATTTTTTCTGGATGCCATTTTTTCCGGCTACTGGGCAGCCTGTAATTCCCCCCTGTGTTCTCAGTTACTGCTGACGGATCGGCAGCCAAACCAGCTTCTCATGCAGAGTGATAACTGGGGTAAACTCTCATTACACCATTCGCTATTGCTTAAATTCGGTAGCATCTTTTGATGTGATGATTTGGAAATCCATTTGACAAGTGCATGCCTTAAAATCCCTTGCTAGCTACAAATTCCATCATTATTCATATAAGCTGCTATTCTGAAAATCACTCCGATGAATTATTTGATTCTAATTCATGTGTAAATGCAAACTCTAATACCATTTCTAGTTGTTTTTACTGTTTTTATCCTTTATCCTTCTAACACACCTCTATTTACTTCCAGTTCACTGTTTTACAGTGAACTGGGCAGCTCCAGTTCACTGTAAAACAGTGAACTGGAGCCCAGTTCACTGTAAAACTGTGAACTGGGCAGCTCCAGTTCACTGTAAAACTGTGAACTGGGCAGCTCCAGTTCACTGTAAAAGGTGAACTGGGCAGCCCAGTTCACTGTTGTACAGTGAACTGGAGCCCAATTCACTGTTTTACAGTGAACTGGAGCCCAGTTCACTGTTGTACAGTGAACTGGGCAGCTCCAGTTCACTGTTGTACAGTGAACTGGGCAGCCCAGTTCACTGTTGTACAGTGAACTGGCAGCTCCAGTTCACTGTAAAAGGTGAACTAGGCAGCCCAGTTCACTGTTGTACAGTGAACTGGAGCCCAGTTCACTGTTTTACAGTGAACTGGGCAGCTCCAGTTCACTGTAAAAGGTGAACTGGGCAGCCTAGTTCACTGTTTTACAGTGAACTGGAGCCCAGTTCACTGTTTTACAGTGAACTGGGCAGCTCCAGTTCACTGTAAAAGGTGAACTGGGCGGCCCAGTTCACTGTTGTACAGTAAACTGGAGCCCAATTCACTGTTTTACAGTGAACTGGAGCCCAGTTCACTGTAAAACAGTGAACTGGGTAGCTCCAGTTCACTATTAACAAGCCAATATTATGAGATGGTGATGCGGGACAGGCCTCACACCTGCCCGTCAATATTTGTTTACTATAATGTCTTTTGAACATAAGATTACTTAGACTGCTCTTTTCATGATTTAAATTAGATTAATATTTTTATCTTTCTTATTTCTACGTAATAATTTTTTTAAAAAAATTTTAATAGCTGGAAATGGACGCGAGTGGATCTTGTTCATCCAGTGCCCAATCTAGGATTGATCCTGGTTGGAAGTACGTGCGACAGACATCTGTAACTAATAAAAATGATTTAATTTGCATTTTCTGTGAGAAAGTCACAAAGGGTGGAATTTATCGTGCGAAACAACATCTAGTGGGAGGATTTAAAAATACCAAAGTCTGTCCCAAATGCCCACAGTATGTACAAACAGAAATTCAAGACTATATGCAAAAGAAAATGGTTGTAAGCATTACAGAAAAACAAGCATTCCCGAACTTTGCAGATGTAGATACCTTTGGAAGCGATGAAGATATGGATGACGTCGGTGCGAAGATTCATGGATGCGGTCCTAACGGTGCCCATAAAAAGCCTAGGACTAAAGGACCGATGGATGTTTTTTTTGCATCTAATATTGAGAAAAAATGAAACAAAAAGGCCAGCATCAGCAAATGAAACAAACTTCAATCAATGAAGCATGTAAGAAGGAACTTAGAGGGAGAGCTTGCAAGCATATAGCTCAATGGATGTATGATGCAGCTATTCATTTTAACGCGGTTACCTACCGTAGTTTTGCAGTGATGATAGAATCCATTGGCCAGTTTGGGGTTGGATTGAAACCACCCAGTTATCATGAAGTTCGTGTGCCTTTGTTGAATAATGAAGTAATTGAAATTCAAAAGATGATGAAGAACTATGAGGATGAGTGGAGGTTGTTTGGATGTTCTATCATGACCGACGGATGGACAAATAAGAAACAGAGAACACTTATAAATTTTTTGGTAAATTCACCAAAAGGTACATTCTTCCTGGAATCTGTTGATGCATCTGATTACGCAAAGACTGGAGAGAGGATGTTTGAATTGCTTGATAGAGTAGTGGAACGTGTTGGAGAGGCTAATGTTGTTCAAGTTGTTACTGATAGTGCAAGCAATAATGTACTAGCAGGTAAATATATCGTTAATCATTCTCTTTTAATATTTTTTAAAATTTAATGTCGTATATTGAAATTAAATAACGGTGTTTATTATGAAATAGGAAAATTATTGGAAGCAAAACGGACACATATATATTGGACACCGTGTGCCGCTCATTGCATCGACTTAATGCTGGAGGATATTAGAAAGATGTCAAGCATTAGTAGAACAATTAAAAGAGCAATGAGCATCAACAGTTATATTTATGTTCGGCCTGGATTAGTCAACATGCTAAGGAGCTTCACATGACAAGTGGAGCTTGTTAGACCTGCTGTTACTAGGTTTGCGACTTCATTTCTTGCTCTTCAGCGCATTCATAAACAGAGGACAAATCTAAGGAAGATGTTCACTTCACCAGAGTGGACATCAAGTAAGTGGGCAAAGGAAACAGGAGGCAAGCAAGTACAAAGCATTATATACATGGTCTCTTTCTGGAGTACTATTGTGTACATTTTGAAGATTTTCGGACCTTTAGTTCGGGTATTAAGATTGGTTGATGGGGAGAAAAGACCGGCAATGGGTTATATCTATGAGGCTATGGATAGAGCAAAGGAGACAATCATGAACTCTTTCAATGAGAAAGAGGAAAAATATAAAGAAGTCTTTGCGATTGTTGACAGGAGATGGGAAACTCAGCTTCATCGACCATTGCATGCGGCGGCTCATTATTTAAACCCAGAATTCTTCTATTCAAATCCTGAAATGGCATTAGATGGAGAAGTCATAAGAGGTTTATATCAAACAATGCAAAAGATCATTCCAAGTTCTGAAATTCAAGATATAATTATGGATCAACTAAGTTTATATAGAAATGCTAAAGGTTTATTTGGAATTCAATTTGCAGTCTGTCATAGAAAAACAAAGTCCCCTGGTTAGTTAATTAAATATTATTTCAAGTTTCAAACAAACAATTTATTTAATAAGAATGATTCATTAATTTCTTGATATTTATTTTTTTGGGCAGCTGAATGGTGGCAATCATATGGAGCTGATACTCCTGATTTAACTAAATTTGCAGTAAAGGTTTTAAGTCTCACTTGCAGTTCATCTGGATGTGAACGCAACTGGAGTTTTTTTGAGCATGTGTGCATTTTTTTGAACAAGTACTTAAATATTAATTTACATTATTATATGATTAATTATTTATTTATTATGTTGCAGGTGCATAGCAAAAAAAGAAATCGACTGGCACAACAACGCCTAAATGATTTAGTATTTGTAAAATACAATCGTGCCTTGCGTCGGCGATAAGATTCATGTGATCGTATTGATCCGATCTCGCTGAACGATATTGACGATAGCAATGAATGGCTGGTGGGTAGAATGGAGGAAGATGAGGAGGTTGAACAGGATGACGATACAGTTTTTGATGACGAATTATTGACCTGGGGTGCAGTAGCAAGGGCCAGCGGGGTAGAAGAAGACATCTACTCCACGCGCTTATCTAAAGGGAAGATGGTAGCTGACAAGGGGAGCACATCTAAGAAGAAGGCACATACTCCAACAATGCATATAGATGATGTCGATGATGAAGAAGAGGCCGAGTTCAATGAAGAAGAAGAAAATTTTAGTGAAGAAAATGAAACTTTTATTGATTCAGACGATGAGTGATGGCGTGATCGCCGTGATGTTATGTTATTTTCTTGCACATTAGTTTAAAGTATTTGATTGTTGACTTGGTAGCTTAGGTTTGTTTTTGATGCGAAAAATTGCAATGTTGATTTGATAGATTATGATTGCTGACTTGATTGTTTTGTTTATGTTGTTATTTTTATTATGTTGCCTTCAAAAAATGATCTCATTTTATTATGCTTAAATATTTTATTCTAATACTTCCTTTGTGTTTTATGGAGGTATTTGGTCATTCATTAGCTGAGTGGAAGTCATGCTATATTGTTAATTCAAGAGAGGTTGATCTGGGATGTTAAAAAGGTACAAAAATTTTTACCCTAAATTTATTTATCTCCGTCAACCTTATATTATATGTTGTAGTTTTTTATTTGATTTCTAGTTGCACTTTGTATGCATCAATTAGGACTCATGTACTTATATCACTTTTCACGTGTTTAGATAAAATATTGGAAAATATGAGCTCTTATACTAACTTGATAGAAGAGAACTAACCCAATTCCAGCGATTTGGTCGCCCAATTCGCTGGAATTGAGCGATTTGGTCGCCCAATTCGCTCAATTCCAGCAAATTGGGCTCTCAATTCGCTTCATTTCTTTTTTTCCAAATTTTTGCGTCTCACGTGCCTCAGGCGCGCGCCTGCGCCTTGCGCCTTGCGCCTAGGCTCCAGGGGCCCTTTGCGCCTTGGTACGCCTTGCGCCTTTGATAACTTAGGAGTAGACTTACCACTCCCCAAGGAAATGAGAAGTTTTTTAGGGCTGACAGGCTACTATAGAAGGTTTGTAGAGGGATTCTCTATACTGTCCGCGTCATTGATAAAATTGGCGCAGAAGCATGCAGCCTTTTATTCGAGTGATAAGTGTGAAGAGGCATTCCAGGAGCTGAAGAGGAGGTTATGCACTGCACCAGTCTTGACCCTGCCTACTGAAGGACTAGAGTATGTTGTGTATGTGGATGCTTCACATGTTGGGCTCGGATGCGTGTTGATGTAGGAGGGCAAGGTTATTGTGTATGGGTCTAGGCAGCTGAAGGCTCATGAACGGAATTACCCTACGCATGACCTGGAATTTGCAGCAATGATTTATGCTCTCAAGTTGTGGAGACATCTGTTATATGGCGATATATGCAAGATTTATATTGATCATAAAAGTTTGAAATACGTCTTCACATAGAAAGAATTGAATTTGCGCCAGCGTAGATGGCTGGAGTATGTGGCAGACTACGATGTCAGGATCCAGTACCACCCGGGCAAAGCTAACGTGGTAGCCGACGCCCTGAGCAGGAAGACGGCTAAAGTTTTTAACCTTTCGGTGGATTCACTGGTGGAAGAATTCCTTTTGATGGGTATTTCAGTGAGAAGTGGCAGCTCGATTAGTGAATTAGAAGTGTTAGAGCCTTCATGGATTACATTTACTAGATTGCATCAAAAGGAGGATCAAGATCTGTTGCATCTTTATAGTAGAGCTGCGAATGGTGGGTTGCTAGAGTTTTTTATTGATGATATGGGAGCCCTAAGATACCGTGGTAGGCTTTGCATTCCCGCTGTTAAGGATATTATGTATCAATTGTGCAAGGAGGCACATGATTCTAATGTGGCCTACCACCCCAGTTCGACCAAGATGTACCAGGATCTGAAACAGATTGCTTGGTGGATGGGTGTGAAGGGTGATATAGCAAAATTTGTATCTGAATGTTTTACTTGTAAGCGAGTTAAGGCCGATCATGGAAGGACTGGAGGCAAGCTAACACCTTTGGAGATCCCCGAGTTAGAAATGGGAGAGTATCTCGATCGACTTTATTATTGGATTGTCGAGGTCTCCCAGAGGGCATGACTCAGTTTGGATGATTTTGGATAGACTGACGAAGAGTGCTTACTTCGTGTCGTTCAAGATTGACTACTCCATGAAGAAAATAGCTGAATTGTATTTGGAAGAGGTCATCAAGTTGCATGTAGTACCTGTCAGTATTGTATCTGATCGAGACTCCAGGTTCACGTCTCGTTTCTGGAAAAGCTTGCAAGAGGGGTTGAGTACCGACTTGAGGTATTCCACCGCCTACCATCCGCAGACGAATGGACAAACAAAAAGAGTAAATCAGAATGTGAAAGACATGATTAGATGTTACATTTTGGACCACGATGGAGCGTGGGATGAGCGTCTGACGCTAATGGAGTTTGCCTACAATAATAGCTACCAGGAGAGCTTGCAAATGGATCCATTTGAAGCTTTATATGGGAGACGTTGCAGGACTCCTTTGTTTTGGGCTGAGATTGGTAAGAGACCGTTGCTAGGTCCAAAAGCCCTTGAAGAGATGAAAACTTCAGTTAGGCTCATCCGAGAGAAGCTTCGGGTAGCCTAGGAGCGCTATGAAAAGTATGCCAATCGGCACAGGACCAATTTGGAGTGTTGTCTGAGCGTCTGCAGTTATCCTCTGCTGACGTGAAATCATGACGCGCATTTTCCCTTACTCTGATATTCCGCCGTTGTGGGAGAAATGCGGGTTGTGACAATGTTTCCTGGATTCGGTGGTCCGGTTGCACGGCCTACCCATGTCCATCGTGAGCGACCGAGATATGGTGTTTCTGAGCAATTTTTGGCAGGAATTATTCAGGGTTCTCAAGTCTAACTAAGCATGTCAATGACATATCACTCGCTGTCTGACGGGCAAGCGTAAGTTGTGAATCGTTGTTTGGAGAGCTACCTCTATTGCATGTGCTTTGAGAGACCGCGGGACTGGGCTAGTTGGTTACCTTTGGCGGAGTGGTGGTACAACACTACCTATCAAGCGCCATTCAAATGACACCCTACGAAGTGGTCTACCGGCAGGAGCCTACGACTTTACCACCGTATGAGGAGGGTACAACATCTCTTGAGAAGGTGGATAGATCATTGGCGGCCAAAGATCGGGTTATGCAATTGCTCAAATCTAATTTGGCAAACGCTCAAAATCGCATGAAGTTACTCGCGAATACTAAGCACAGGGAGCATGTGTTCACGACGGAAGAGTGGGTTTGGGTGTGGTTACAACCATATCGCCAAGTAAGCGTTGGTGGGCACCAGGTGCACAAGCTAGCACAAAACTTTTTTGGGCCCTTTTAGGTGATTGAGCGGGTAGGCTCAGTGGCGTACAGGTTGACACTTCCGATTGAAGCCAAGATACACCATACATTTCATATTTCGCAGCTGAAGAAGTATATGGGACCACCGACGGGCATTGTTCATCCTCTACCTACCGCGGTGAATGCTGACGACAATATTCTCATTGAACCCATCACAATCTTGGACAGGCGCATCACCAATCGGGAAGGTTGAGTAGTCACACAACTGCTTATCCAGTGGGCTAATGGCACGCCGAAGGACGCGACGTGGGATGATTTATGGTCTTTATGCCAGAGGTGGCCGCATTTCGTTCCTTGAGGACAAGGAACTTCTGATAGGGGGGGGAGTAATGTTACGTAATTATCATGTTGATGTTATTTTGGTATTTGGGGAGGGGCAAGTTAGTCTTTTTACTTCTATTAGGGCTTTTGTTTAAGTACCTGGGTTGAGGGTGAACCGGGTATGTGAAAACTGTGTGCTTAATTTCTCTGCTTTCATCGGGTGGCTTCCACGGGATTTTTTCCCCTGCACTTCCTGTCGATTCCTTCAGGATTTATCCTTGGAATTGTTATCTGTTTTACTTTGATTAAATGCAAGAGTTCCGGAGTGCTGTTTGCTTGATCTTGTGCCATTGCTATGAGTGGTGGTTGAACAGGTAGCCGTTAAGATCGGGAAACACAAGAAGTTGCATCATCCGCACCCGCCGCTGCTCCCCGTGCTCCGCTCCTGCTGTAGCTCGTCAGCCTCTTCCAACCCCCGTTATTGTATCCCCCCTCCTCTTCGACCAGCCTCCTCTCCTCTCCGGCTTAGCCCTCCTCCCCCTATCCCTTCCAGCCATTCCGCCGCCCACTTGTTGATTTCCCCATCCCCGACGACTTCCAACGGCCGCATACTCTGACCTGTCGTCCCTTCCACCCCGTTTCCAACTTGTTGTCGCCACACCTGCTAACCCTCCTGCACTGGCAGCCCATCCCTAACCCAGTCACAACCTCTACAGCACCCCTCTACCCAAAACTACTAATCCCCTAGCCGATTCCTTCACTTGCCTTACCAGCGACCTTCCCCCCCCCCCCCCCTTAAACACAAACACCCGATCTGCTCCCCCTAACACATCCCTCAGTCCATTAGTGGATCCTATCAAGCACCAAGGCCAACAACACTGTCGCCTTCCCCATTCCTATTTCACGCCGCCACATGCATGAGTAAGTTTAGGTATGGATGTTTATTTTCTGTATTGTTCGCTTTGTTAATGAACTATGGCTTTGGGATTATTGACACTTATATGCAATCGTACTTTATTTGTCGTTTAATTTTTGGGGAGCATTCGGTGCACACTTGAACAGAATTGCGCCTCATCTCGTTGGCTAATTATAAGTGTTCTTTACTCTTCATGATTTGTTATCCACTTGTGCAATTGGTTGTTTAGATGCTTTATGAATCTTAATTACCTATCTAATGATCTTGATGTGGACTGTCATCTCATGATCGCACATGCACTATGTTTAGATCACATTTTCATTTGTTGAGTACTAACTTTTGTGTGCTGTCCGCCATCTGTAGACTCGTGCTGCATCAAGATCCAATAGGGAGGCAGTGGAAAAAATGAAGGAGACTGTCGTGAGGAAGGTGAATGAGAATGAAAATGCAAGGAATGTTGCAGAGGATGTACATGAGGAAGATAAGAAGAGAAAGGAGGAGGAGACAGTGAGAAAGGTTGGAGGAGGTAGTGAAAAAGGTTGCGTAGGAGGTAGTTAGAAAGGTTGCGTAGAAGGCAACTCCCACATGAGGGGTTGTGCCAGGGAATAAAGCCGCAGAGGCCGCAACAAAGGCTATAAGAAAAAAAGGCAAAGGTGGATCTTGTTGCCGCCATGGACACTATTATGAAGGCCATGCAGGCGCTTGTAGAGAATTTGGAGGAGCTCCAAGCGAGAGAAAAGAATCGATCATGGAGGGTGAGCGAAGTTGAGAGCAAGGTCGAACTGATCCCGCTCTATCAAGACTAAACAAAGAAAAAAATCGATGTAATCCAAGTCCAAGACCCCTATGAATAGGACTGGTGTATTTGTCGAGGAGGTTGTGATCACGGCTGTTAAGAATCTGAAGTGCCATTGGTTCAACAAGGATGTTACCGAGAAGAGAAGACTTGCAGCCGCAGATGCTCAGACTCTGCGGAAGTTTACTCATCGGGGAACATCGAGAGCTGGGAAGGAGGTTCCTCTGGAGGGTTATCACAAGCCCGCAAGTACCTCTGGTAGGTGTGTATTTCATTCTACCTACACAAGTTTGGGGATTGCTCAATTTAAACTTTATTTTCCATGCAACTGTGAGACTAAATTTGGAGGGCGCTTCTCATGGTGGTCACATAGAGTAGTTCCGGCGAGTTCTCCTTGATAATGACTGATAATTGAGAAGAATTCATGTTAAGGATTTGATAAAAGACTGTAAGATGAAAAACTCACACATTTATCAAATAGGCTGTGAAGTATCACACGTAGTAGTAGTTTTAACCCCTTACAACTTAAATACCCCCAAGCACTTAAACGAGTACTCAGTCAAACATGATGTTAGTGGGATCCATGCTCTAATTATGCAGTTCCATCACTACATAGCTCAATTATAATACCACATCTGCAACAACTATATACAATGGGTCCAATCGAGCCCCATCAACAAACACCAATCACAAATACAATATTAAAAGAAGGCACAAACAAAGAAATCTCAATACAATTACTCTAATGGCACAATGTAATATAGTGGAGGGATCAAGTCCTTGTCCTCAAGGCTTATAAAAACATATCATGTCAAATCATAAATCCTTCTTTATATACCATGGCTTGTAGGCAGGAACAACATTGAAAGGAAGTACAAAGTACGTGAAGTGAAAAAACTTCACGAGGCCAGGCGCAGTCCTGCCATTCGGTAATCAAAGAGAGTTAATCGCACAAACTTTCATTAAAAAGTGACACTAAGCTTTAAACTTAAGAGTTAAGAAGATTTCTGATCTCACGCATAGCTTCTAGCTCTTTCGAGGCTGATGACGTCTTTGATGATGAAAGATCTTTCCTCAAGGAAAAACGATCTTTTCTTCGTCGAGTTGGGAGGTCGGCTCCAGACTCTATCCTGATAACATCTCCAGCTTGATGAGAAGTGCGCTTGGGGTTTCATCGACCAACATGCAAGAGCAGAGCTGATCTCGTCCGTCAATGCAAAAACTTGGATTTAAGAGAACACATTATAAACAAGACACATTTTCCCATCATCTGCCCTGAGTTTTATGAGAGTTAAGTCGGATACTCGTTTTCCAATCCTATCGTGGAGATCAATTCTACCACCACATACAATTTATCTCTTATAAGACAATTTAGAGTACGACTTCAGACCCCCTTCTAATAATTCCGCAGGTGGACGAGAAGTGTACTCGAGGGATTGTCTGTCAATATGCAAAGGGGGAGCTAATCTAGGGCGTCAATGCAGCGGCTTGATCTAAGGAGGATGCGCTATTATCCCGATTCACTGTCCCATCACCTAACCTGGGGTTTACAAGAGTTGAGTCGGAGATTCACATTCTAACTACTTACAAAGATGGGTTTCCCTCCTGATATGGCCTCGAGCTTCATTCATTTTTAAGAAAGAACGCAGAAATAACTTTGCTGATTAGTTGAATAGTATATGTACGAACAACATAACCTATTGAGCATTCGTTTTTCTTGTATCGCCCATAAGGGTGAAGCTGCACTCGAATCGTTTCTGCTTCAAGTGTTACTTATGAGTTTTCCATTTACGTTGAGAAAGTGCTCAAGTATTTTATACTTCAAGACCTCCCTCATAAGACCTCTCGCGAAACATCATATTGATGCCATCCGATGTGCATCTTTTTATTTTTATTTATTATACATGTATTTTTCTTTTCTCTTGTCGCGCATGTCTTCGCGTTTAGTTGAGATATTATGTTCTGTCGCGCACATTATTTGCGCCCTGGATGTTTTTGGTAATGCGTGCACTACTTGCACAAGTTTTGGTTTGGCTCGTCGGTGTGATCGGCCAACGAGACCCTAAATGCATAGATCCGGTAATTTAGGGCTAGTTTATTCAGGGCAAGCAAATTTTAATTAACTATATTTATATATATTTTTTAATATATAATTTTCCTTCGCCGCAGCCGGCACTGACCTCAAATTTTTAATTCACATAGCCATTCCTCCTAAAGAAATCTAATTCCTATATTTTTGTGTCTGCCAATAGTCAAATCTACCCTAAACTATTTCTTTAAAAGCAAACACTTCCCCTAACCCTAACCAGCTGGAGGAAATAGAATTGAACCGAGACATTTCTCTCGGTTTTATTCCGTCCAGCACCGCTCTGCCCGATACCCCTCTTTCCCGCACCCTGTTCGACGGAATCGGCGACGCCGACGCTCCCTCCTTCGCCCTCCAGTGCTGCCGACGCCAAAGCTTCTCCTAGTTGCCGTTAACCGCGCCTACTGCAGCTGCCGACGAGGCCGCCTGTAGCTTCCCTCAGCGGGTTTGACGACGCATCCGACGCCGATCTCCAGTCCCCCCTGAACACTGGCGACTCTTTCCACAGCTTCCACGGTCGGCTTCAGCAACCCCTCCGCCAGATTCATCCTCCAGTTGCCCGACGCCACCTCCCAGCTCTCTACGGGAACGGTTTGCCACGTCTCCAGTATTACCCCTGGTTTGCCCTACTCAAGGCTGGGATTTCTTAGCTGTTCCGGCCAGCCCCAGTCCAGGCAGCCCCGATCTCATCATTGCTACTCCCCCATGGTATACCTCGCCCTTCTCCTTCTCTCAATCCACCACTACTTTATTGTGCCGGCATTTAAATGAATAGGTAATTAAAAGAGCTTGCCCTAACGAACTTCATCGCTTAATTATTGTTTATTTTCCATTGCCATGTTTGACCGCTTTCATATTCTGTGCCCCTGGAACTGTGTTTTGTGACGTTACTACGTTTGTGAGGTAGTCTTGCGTTCATGAGCGACGCCTCCCGCGAAACAACCCGCGAAAGCCTCCCGCGCCGCAAATATTTCGAAAGATCGCATTTATTATTTTGAAACTGTAACGAGTCTATATATTAGATGAAATAGGATTGTGACAAGTGTCTTTGGTTGTAATGCTTAGAGCTTGGGCTATTAGGCTATATATATACCCATATGGATGTAATACGGATTATGGAAAATCAGTAATAAAGTGTTTTGCTCTGTTTCCCAATCCCTTCTTCTCTCCCAACTCCGGCCCTCTCTCCGGCCATTCTTCTTCTCCCCTCACCTCCGGCCACCCATCTTGGCCATTTCTCCGTTCCTTTTATTACTTTAGATTTAGGATTGTTACATTTTGGTGCTCTCGTTGAGAGGATGCCGGCGAACATCTCCGGCGATCAAGAACTGCCCTCCCACACCAGCAATCAAGAACTCTCCCACTCCGCCGAGTTATTCCGCCTCTACCAGAACAGTCATCGCTAACAAAATCAAGATCTTCTCCATCAAAACTATTTTCTTCACATCCTCGTGCCAATTTTGCTATCGTCTGGACCTCCAATTGCTGCAGTTAAACAGAGCCGATCACCGAGAAGTAAATCTAGAACAACACTCTTCTTATACACAAGATCCACCGCCACCGCCGCTGCGCCCCACCTACGCTGCACCCCCACCGCCGCTGCGCCGCCACCGCCGCTGCGCCGCCACGGCCGCATCGCCGCCACCGCCGCTGCCCCGCCTTCGCCGCTGCGCCGCCTCCGCCCCTGCGCCGCCTCCGTAGTTGTCACCGCAAGCTCGCGCTCGTTCTGCTCTGCGACTGAAATCAAGAACGACAAAATACTGTTTCCACTGGTAGAGATCAGTCCGCCAGTTTTCTTGGACATTTTCAGTCCTCCGCCATAGTACACGGCCATGCCCTGCATAGTGTTTTAACTGAAGGAAAAAAAAACTGTTTAGTGTTTTCAGCTTCAAGAATTTGTTCTGCAAGGCCTGCTGCAAATTAATTGAAGAAAGAGAACAATTAAAAAGTTGGTTTAACACAAAATTGTAGAAGTTTGATCTGCAGAAGCCAATTTTTCAATCTTCTACAATGGCGGATAATGTATACGCTGCTATCGAAGCCTGCAAGCAAAATATATTACGCAGTTTTGATGTTTTTGAGGAGCGCTTGAAAAGTAATTTACAAGCAAGATATGATTCATGTCCGCGTTTTTCTGATGGGGATCCCGTTGATTGGCTTTCCAAATTACAGTTGTATTTTTCGAATAACAACATTCGTCCAGCAGATTTCATGATCTACGCAGCTCTACACTTAGATATACCCGCGTCTATCTGGTATCGGGCTACATTACGCATTCATCCAGCCATGACATTTCCGTGGTTTGTTGATGCCATAGTTAAAGAATACGGACAAAGCGTTGAGAATTTTGTTGGGGCAATAAATCAATTTCAACAAACATCAACAGTTCAAGCTACTCAAACTTTAATTGAGGAATTAACGACCCGTGAACCATGCATCTCTTTCCTTGACGGGCTTACCTCTTCTCCGGCAATCATCAAATCGTCGCCAACAACAATAGAAGATGTTCATGATATAGTTCTTAAACACGTCAATGTAACCCTTGAGCCTTCGAAACAAGTGGAATATGATTTGATGTGTCCGTCTATCACATCTACAATCAAGAACGAATATGAGGATGTGTCGGAAGAGCACTATGTTGTGAAACCTTTACCATGGATAATTCCAAAAGAATTGAAGGAACCGCCACCATCCATGAGAACGCCGCCAACAATGAACGTTGAACATAAGAAAATTGGGAGCAGTGACACAATTATTGTGGTTGCTATTATGAAAGCATTGCCACCATTGCCAAGACAACCACAAGAGCAAGAACCACTTGATGTAGGGGTGGTCGAGTCAATACTAATTTCTTCGGTGATTCTCGTTTTTGATCCAGGAGGAAATTCTAGCACCCAATGAGACGTCCAAGCATAACAACAATAATCCTCATCTTCGGTCCGACATCGGCTAAATTTGAAGAACACAATATATAGTTTTTTTAACTGAACGGCGAGGACGTCGTTTCAAAAGGAGAAGGCAATGTAACGAGTCTATATATTAGATGAAATAGGATTGTGACAAGTGTCTTTGGTTGTAATGCTTAGAGCTTGGGCTATTAGGCTATATATATATACACCCATATGGATGTAATACAGATTATGGAAAATCAATAATAAAGTGTTCTGCTCTGTTTCCCAATCCCTTCTTCTCTCCCAACTCCGGCCCTCTCTCCGACCATTCTTCTTCTCCCCTCACCTCCGGCCACCCATCTTGGCCATTTCTCCATTCCTTTTATTACTTTAGATTTAGGATCGTTACAGAAACCCACAGACCTAGGTTTAGGATCACATCACATATCTTACTCAAAGAAGGTCATCACAAGCAAGGACACCCATCACCAGTAAACACTCGCCGAATATAGATTTCTTCTGGATCTCGTAGAAATGAGTAGTTGAAGATATCCTTGCCAAAGTAATTATTTCTATGAAATTCATGAAATTAATTGTTGCGATAAAAAAATCCGGATGGGAGTCGTAATACCCCAAGTATTGAAGTAATGGATTAAGGCTCAATAAATGCCATCAATTTAATGATCATGTGAACGTGTTTTCAATTATCCTTAAAGCATTTAATATTCCCAAATACAATTTGATTCTCAAATTGAAATACTTGCGATTGACTAAATCTTTCTTAGAAATCTCTCTTGAAGTTAGGCTTTAAATACATTAAATGCATATCTAATAAATCAAGTTGATCATTATTGCTACTCATGAGTTTCATTGAGTTGGCCATGCTCCTAAGTTATTCCTGTATCCAGAACCTATTAAAAACAAGAAATTCAAGTATTGTCCCTGTCAGGTCTTGATATGACATGTCAAGCCTCTAATAATCTGTTACGAAGCGGAATGTTGAGCGAGCAAGAAAAACAATGATTGCATTAATTTGAAATAACACGGATATAAATCCGGAGCAAGCTCCGACCAAGTGCAAGGAGACTGGGTCCTCCAATGATCCTTCTCTCCAAAAAGAGCCCAAAATACTAAAACACTCAAGATCCCCAACACCTAAAACTCCTCGTACTATGTAGATGAGGGAGGGAAACATACAAGAAAATATAAATTCATTTAAATAAATAAATTATGTAATACTAATTAATTATAAGAAATAATCACGACGGTCTCCAAATAAGCGCTCCGGTGGTCTCGACAAGGAGTAGCCACTCCGACGAATGCGTGAGAGTAACATACCATCGCCCTTGAAAATCGACCTTGACCTCAAGGTCGAGTTTTAATTATTTGTTGGGGTCAGTGGTAATTGTGACGTGGAAACAATTGCTTAGAACGGGTAGCGGGCGATTGTGCAATGAGGAAAAGATTTAAAAAGCACTAAAGAGGAAATAAAAGTGATGGGTGAAATCGGCCTTCGGAGGGATGGGGTGAAGTGGGGTGGGGACATAAGAAGGTAAGAGTGTATGGTGGAAAAATGTTGGGAGCTAGCGCGGGGCTCAAGGAGGAGAGAGGGGAACTTTTGTAGGATGCGATGGGGCGGTAAGAGGGAGGAAAAATGGAATTATAGGTATGAAAAAAATTAAAGTATGATGATGTGACAAGAGAGGGAGGAAAAAGAGTGGGTCTTGACAGATATTGGAGGGAAAAAGACGCATGGGACCCATTTAGAAGAGACTGTGACAAAATCTGGATAGAAATGGGTGTGGGGACATGCCTTTAACTGCTCTCTGCTGGCAGTCCCCGGACGTGCAGGAAATGGCTGGTGCATCTTTCCAATAAAGGAAGATGGCACATGAAATTTCTTGAAAGGGGCCACAAAAGCAGTTCTCCTTACCTTGTAGCGTTTGAAAGGGGATGCCGGTGGAGGAGGCAAGTCGAGGGTGAGAGAGGCACAAACGTCGAAGACGAGAAGACGAAGTGGAGACAAAAGGTCTGGTAGGATGCGACGATGCGAGAGGGTCACGGTCTGGGCGCTGAAGAATATCGACCAACGAAAATGCAGGGAGCTTGCAGATCAAAAAATGTGTGATGCTGGATGGCAGCAAGGCGTGGAGATGGATGCGGACTACTTTGAAGTAGAGTAGAGTCCGCTTGGAGATGTAAATGGACCCCTGTTGTTAGATTGCACATGTGGCGGAGAGGTCTCGAGCAAGATGAACGCCGAATGGAAAAGGGGATTGTCGTACGGTTGCGGTGTGAGGGATGTCGTGCGGGTCCTGATGATAAAGGAAGTGGGGACTGGCCGACTGCCTGCGGGCCATCGTTCCTTTCCGCCGGCGATGGAGTAGGAACATGGACGTGCTGAACGACGACGAGATCTGCTGATGCGGTGTCCTTCAAACTAAGAGTAGGCCGTGGAGGACAATCCCAACGAGCGGTGAGGCGCTGTAGACTCGCGTGGAGGGACACAAGGATGTTCTCTTTGTTGTCGAGGCGGCATTCGATCGAGTTGAGGCGGCTGTCCATCATGGCATGATCCCCGACGGCTTCGAACAAGCGGACGGGGACGGCATGTCAGACCATTGTTACAAAGTGAAATGTAGAGCGAGCAAGAAAAATAACGATTGCATTAATTTGAAATAATACAGATACAAATACGGAGCAAACCCCGGTCAAGACCATGGAGGCTGTGTGCTCAAATGATTCTTCTTTCCAAAGAGATCCCAAAATACTAAGACACTCACCTAAAACTCCTCTCGCTTATATAGATGAGGGAGGGAAACATACAAGAAAAATATAAATTCATTAAAATAAATAATTAATTGATTAATATTAAATATTAAATATTAATCAACTAATTAATACATGTTAATTATAAGAAATAATCACGGTGGTTTCCAAATACGCCCTCTGATGGTCCCGACGAGGAGTAGCCAAGGTTGTCAGGATTGAGATCCTAGATGAGATCGTTTCGAGCTTGGATCGGATCAGATGATAGGATTGGATCGATGATCGTTTTACAAAATCTGGATCAATTTACAAAATATGGATCGTAAGATCGTAATATCCTATGATCCGGATCGCGATCCTGACAACTATGGGAGTAGCCGCTCCGGCGAATGCGTGAGAGTAACATAATCCCATCATTTCCCGGTTCAGGTAATTATACTGTTATAGATGTGAGTTATTTTAGTTTTAGGTAGAGGATACATGCTTTGGCAATGTGAGGTATTATGGCGGTATGTTTTTGTTGTGCTTTTTATAACGATCACGGTAAAGTAAACACATTTATTTTTCATGTGTGATTTTTCTTTTTGTTTAAGATAATATTTTTTCTATTAAAGTTGATCAATCATTTTAGTTTTAAATTTTTCTTTAATAGACGCCAATGATTTTTATATTTATTGGATTTATACTTCTCATTCGAATGGAAGATTTTATGCAACAGGAGAGTCTGTACTGACCCGAGTCAAGTTGATTTCCTTTGATCTCCCAAGTTTGAGGGGGGTAGAGATGGGTACTTTATTTTGGAGAAAAAGCGAGCTTCTGTTTCTCATTCTATATGCAGTGGCATTCTATGCTCTTGTCATTCAACGATCGCTGTATTTATCACATGGTAATCTCTCTCTCTTTTAGATGCAAATATGCCCTCTCCGAAGCACCCATTTTCTTTCTCATTCTTGGTTATTTTTATGTAATCACTAACATTTTCTTTTCAACAAAAGTTATTTGTATTAATCTTCATGTTCGTTACTTTTTTATGAGACAGATCATTCTAGAGAACTTTATGGTCTACATCGAGGATGGATGTTTGATCGCCTAAATGTATGTCCTTTATTTATTATTTACCTTGTGTTTTAGTGTATTTTCCCATAAAGATATGCATGGATGTTTTTTGCGTTTTAACATGATTCAGGGTACTATTGCACTAGGATTTGAACCAAACCTTTCACAATGTAGATAGTTCATAATGACTTTGAATCTCTTATATCCATACCCTTCATGTCGAGTCATATTAGCTTATTCTGTTAAATTTTGAGCATGTTAAAATTAATACTTTTCTAGAACAAGTTCAGCGTTTATAGATTAATATGGATAGATTGATACTAGTACCATTTGAAACAACTTTCTTAAAACCTTGTTTATGGAAATCTTTGCCAGTTTTGGGGAATTTCTGATGACAATTATCACATGGTTCAAAAATGGTGGTTAATATAGAAAACGAGCCTCCAGAGATTACAACCATAAATGTGAAATCTATTAATCAATTATCAGATATTTTCTTCTTGGAAAAGTATGGGTTTATTTTATTTGTAGCAAGCTTGGCATGAAAAATGTCTGTTCTAGTTTGAGAGTGTTTGAATTTCCAGTGAACTTGTGAGCGTGTGCAGGTTCATTGTACATAGTCCTCCTTGTAATCATTCATAGAACCCGTTGAGGTCATTTTAAAATATGAAGAGTCTATTTTTTTAATTAAGAAAAGTGGTTGCTAACCTGGACTATAATTATTTTGTTTTAACAATTAGTTAAGTGAGACTTCTACCTCAATAGTCTCTTTCATCTCACATTTGTATATGAAAGTGTCTTTCCCTTGTTCAATTGATCTTAAAGATTTTTCTCATCTTAAGCTTCATGTATGATATTTTGATCTGGAGTGTTGCTATCTCACATGTAGCAATTTACAATTAGTCAGCATCTTTAAATCTATGCTTGAATGAGTTTCATGTTGATCTTTAAATCTATGCGTGAATGAGTTTCATGTTGATCTTTAAATCTATGCGTGAATGAGTTTCATGTTGATCTTTAAATCTATGCGTGAATGAGTTTCATGTTGATCGTTTTATATCCTTTGAATATCATCCAACCATTCACTATCAGCACTACACAAGCTTCAAGTAAGCCTCACCCCACTCATACAAAACTTTAGCTGAAGCAAGTTCGCCATTAACCTCATTAAATTGTAAACTTAATTTTCCAATTGTCACATGCCTTTACTGTAGGGCAAACGAAGCTATATCTTAAAGTGCTTTTCTCATGACTCAAGCAAAATATACAGAGGCTTAATGAAATCATGCAATCATGGAGAAGTAAAATGCAGCATAATGATATGATTTTCCTTAGCTAGATTTTAGGAAATGAGATCAGACCATATTGTAGGCGCTAAATAATTATTTTGTAAGTTAGTGTAGCTGAGATCTGTCAAATTTATCATGTCATAGTTCTAGGAATGCATTTTTCTACTGTGTTTAAACTTAGCTTCATCTTTTAATGACATGATTTTTCTCTTCATCTTTGCCCGTCTTATTTTTTTTGTCTTTCTCACAATTAATAATTCATTTTTGTATTTTTTAATGCAAATATGACATGGAAGAATGGATGATCATTATGTACTTATTTTTACTTGCTGCTAGGATCTTTCTGATGCACAATGGGGAAACTTTCGGGGAAATTTACGTATCCTTACCTTTGTTTTGGCACTATTCACTTTTGGAGCAATTACCTTGAGAAGTCAATTTTGCCTGAAAGGGAAGGGGATGTCAATTGTTTGGTTTTTAATATCCTTGGGATACGTATTTTACTTACATGGAGCATGGTATGCATCCTGATTTCTGTCATTCTCTATTTTTCTTTTCTTTTTTTAATCTCCTAGTTTGTTTATCTATCAACTGTTACATTTGCAGTGTACTGTTTGTCCTCTCAATTGCTTCAGTGAACTATTTCCTTGCAAAGGTTTTTTCCTTTCTCTAGTTTCTTGTTTTGAACATTAAGTTTGAGTTTATTTTGGGATCAACAAAATATTGATAAAAAATTGCTCGACCCACCGTTTCTTATTGATATTTATGGTTGTACATTTTATTAAGAGAATGACAAACCTATTACTAGTTGATTAAGAAAAAGGTTGCCTCTATGAAATTATTAATCTATTATTGATGATTGCCTATATCAATTGGTTTGGTATTTCTTGCTGTTTTATAAGTATAGGAATTATTCCTTGAAAGTTCTTCTTCTGAGCTGTCTAATACATCTGGAGAAGAACTTTTTCGAAATGAGGAATACCTTTAGTTTGGTATCCTCTTTGTCATCATTTGTTCTATCTTTATCTCGTCAAAACGTATCTTATTTATATGAAAGAAACTCTAGCCACTTGTTATTATATGGACACCACCTGGAAACATTACGTTAGCTTGACTTTTAACACCCCCCTCCAAGAGAACTCCGTAAGGATCAATCATTCCAAGCCTGAGGGAGCTCCATTAAGGACATATTCTAGACACTTCCTTGGTGAACATGTCGGCCAATTGGGCTCCGGTAGGAACAAAGACAATTGTGATGGTTTTGTTATGGATTTTTCGTCACATAAAATGACAATCAATCTCTATATGTTTGGTTCGTAAAAATATGAATTTTGGGCATTTTGAATAGCAACTTGATTATCACAATGCAATTTTGTGGTTTCTTGGACGCCGAATCCTAACTACTTCAACATAGATTTGATCCAGATCAACTCAAAGGTAGTACTAGCGATAGCTTTATATTCCGCTTTAGCAGACTATCAAACAACAACATTTTTTTGACTTTTCTAGAAGACTAAGTTTCTGTTATGGGCTCACACAACAAAATATCTGTTATTTCATATGTCTAATACATGTTATTTTTATTGTTGTTTAGCGTCTAAGTTGCGTGTCGAGTCATTAGGACACTATAGGTCTCTTAGTAATAACTAGTATTTTTATAAGTCGAAGTTTTGAGACTTGGGCTTCATTTGGTTTGGATTTTAGGTCCACGCGTTTCATCAAAACGCAACCGCCGGTCCCAAATCGCATTTGTTTTTCTGACTCTCGTTCCAACAGCTAGTGTTTCGCTGCTTAAGGAATTCCGCCACAAACGCCAACCCCGACCTCCAGTTTGCCGCGTTTAGGGAGGAAGAAGAACCCGCGCCGTGCTCCCGATTGACCTTTAGTTTGCCGCACACGTGAAGTTTTTTTTTGGGTTGCCATCGGCGGCTCGCCGTCGGCGGCCTACCCGGAGCCCCCCGACGGGGTCACCGGACCCCGACGAACCCACCGGGGGTATCCCGGCGGCGCTCCGGAAGGGCCACCACCGGTGGTTGCCCTGACCGTGAGTCCCAGATCTGGGCCTCACGGTCAGGGCCACCGTCGGCGGTGGCCCTGCAGGAGCACCGCTGGGATACCCCCGACGGGTATGTCGGGGTCCAACGACCCTTCCTGCGGGCTCCGGGCAGGCCGCCGACGGTGGAGCCGCGCGGAGGCAGGGTGGAGGCAGGGCGGAAGCGGGCGAGGCACGACGAATATAGTAAAATTAATATATACTATAGTATATAGTATAAACAGTAAAATTAAATTAATAAAAATAATTATAAATATATATTATTTTCAATTATTATATATATGTATATATATATATTGGAAAAAATAATTAAAAAAACATATAATAAAAAATATTTTATAATAAAAAAATATTTATAAAACGCCACCCCCATTTTGCCAAACGGTTCTCTGTTTTGAATAGCTCTGCAAACACAGACTATCCAAATAGATCTCCATTTCCAGCAACCAGTTTTCAACAGCTCCATTTACAAACTTGCATTTACAACATGTTCTTTTACAACCGCAACCGCTCTCCAAAATGAAGTCTTATTATGATTATTCCACTTCGTACTTCTATTTAAGGACCCCTAGGATCATGATGAAGGGAAGGAATGAATCTTAATATCTCTCTATCTTAGTTCTCTCTTCTCTCCCTCTTCAAGCTAGTGTTAGGGTGGAGCATGAATCCCCTCTTCCACCTTCGCCCTCCTTATCCTTCGGTTGATCATGAGTCCCTTGTATCCCCACCTCCCTCAGCCCTCCGATCACCCCTCCGATGAGATATTAATGCATTGCATGTTATCCCGTAACAATTCCCCCCAACAAAGTTGAAATATCCAAAAGTGGATCTTCGATCAGATGAAGATTCAGTCCAATATTCATCATAGTAGCCATGAACCTCAATATGACTATGACTTTGACATTTGATACCTATTCTAGTGTCTTTTTTAAAATATATCCAAATTCTAAGAGGATTTTCATAATGATACAATCTTGGGTTTTGCATGAATTGGACTAATAAGCCCAACAACAAATATCCAGTCTGATTATAATCAAGTAGGTTAACTCCCCAACAAGTCATTGGAAGGTTATTTTTTTTTCCAAAATAAGAGAATCATCTTTATGAATGTTATAGTTAGGATCTATCGGGCTATCCATAAGTTGGACTCCAAGATACCCAGTTTCAGTTAGAAGATTCAAGACATTTCTATTGAGAAATCCTGATACTCCTCCCATCAAGTCTATCTTAATTTCAAGAAAGTACCGAAGAAGACCCAAATCGTTATTCGCAATGGATGAAACAAACTCCTATTTAACTTGAGTATTTTTTTATGCATCAGTCCTGATAATAATAATAATATGGTCCACAGACAAATAGGATAACTTTACAACTAATTGTCTACGAATGAAAACATAGTGATCATATGCACTCAACTACTCATGGAGAATTTCATGCTTATGAGTTGTACTTAGCCATGTTTGGCAGCACAGATCTGCACAGTCACGCAGATGGGATCTGCACAGTTGCGATTGCGTTCTATTAGGCAGGTCCGCAACTGCGCAGATTTCATCAGTGCTCCCCTTGATTTTCACGGAAATCCAACTGATCGTGACAGCGCGGAGGCCTCAGTGGCTGTCTCCGCGTGAGCAAACTAGGCCTTAGTTTCTTAAACGAGAAATAAGGAGATTGTTTTAAACCATATTGAGTTTTTTGAGTTGGCACACATGCCCTTTAGACACTTGCATTTTAGCGGGAGGAGTCATATTTTCTCTTTCAAATCACCATACTGGATCACATATTTAAATCTAACTGATGTAATTGCCAAGTCTTTTGAGCTACTATAGATAAGAGTGTTGGAAGAAACAACTGAGAAGGGAAATAAATCTTATGCATATTATTCATCCACATAGTCATAGGGGGGTATAAAACATTACAAGGAGACATATAACACCGACAGTCGATGTAGGACTAAACAATGTATCTAATACATAGATACTATTAGATCAACATATTACTATAAAACATGTATCAATATTATTTTCCTTCGTGCGAACGTCGTTGTTTCGACTGCACAAGCATTAATATTTATTTACCGTCGCGCTATCGTCGTTGTTTCAACTGTTCACACATTAATATTTATTTACTGTTGCGTCGCACACTGCGACTCGCAAACTGAGGTCGCAAGGATACATTCAAAATGATCCGAGGCTATGCTGAGCACGACAACACTTTATATTAATACTATGCGATAAAAAGCACCCATATCTTATATGCCGCCCAAAGAATGCACAAAACCTAACAAAAATTCTTATGATCGGATATCTCTGATACTATGTGGAAAAAGCACAAAAAAGGGAGAGAAAAAAATGAATAATTCTATTAATTTCTCAATTTTCTATAATACTTGAATACTTGTATTTGTACATTTAAATAAGAAGATGAGCTATAACATGAGCCTTAATTTTGGGTCTTTACATTTTTCTCCAATAGTGTCAAAAAATAGATGAGTCACAAATTGATTATTTTATAACTCGTAAAATGGATAAAATGATTTGTAAAGATTGCAAAGTCCTACTAGGAGAAAGTTTGACAACACAACATAAGTTAGTGGTGTTAGATGTACAAATTAAATATAATAAATTTAAGACAAGAATAAAAATGTTGCAAAAAATTCGGTGGTGAAACTTGAAAATGGAAAAGCAGGTTGCTTTCAAGATAGCAGTTATGGAACAACTAGTTGATGATTCTTAAGTTGATGCCTAGTGTTTTATGGGAAGTTGTCTTCACATTTAAGAATAAGTAGAAAGAACGTACTTGAAGTATCAAAAGGTCCTGCACCCCCAAATAAAGAATCTTGGTGGTGAAAAAAAGAAGTGTAAGACAAATTGAGGACAAAGAGGGTCAGCTATAAATCACTATATGCTTGTAGGAATGATGGAAATTTAACTAGGTATAAAGTCACAAAAAAAGAAGTTAAACATGTAATATGTAAAGCAAGAAGTCAAGCTTACGAAGAATTTTATAAGCGACTGGATACCAAAGATGAAGAGCGTGACATATATACAATTGCTCGAGCTAGAGAAAAAAAGAGAGGAGATTTAAGTCAAGTAAAATAAATAAAGGATGAGACAGATACTATTTTGACGAATGATGCAGATATTAAAGCGCATTGTAAAAGATACTTTTATCAATTCTATAATGAAACAAATGATAATGAATTGAACTTGAAAGAGTTAAGTAAATCAGAGAAGTATAAAAACATAATATTTTATCGTAAAATTCAAGTATCAAAGGTAAAATATGCTCTCAATAAGATGCAAAATGGAAAGGCGGTTGGATCAGACGATATACCCATCGAAGTATGAAAATATCTAGGAAATAAAGTAATTTTGTGGCTTACATATTTGTTCAATAAGATACTGAAGTCAAAGAGGATTCTAGAACAATGAAGAGAAAGTATCTTGATACCTTTGTATAAGAATAAATGAGATATACAAAATTATGTTAATTACAAAACAATTAAATTGATGAGTCATACCCTGAAACTGTGGGAACGAGTAATAGAAAGAAGTGTAAGACGAGAGACTAACATCTCGGAGAATCAATTTGGATTCATGCCAGGGCGGTCGACCATGGAAGCTATACATCCCTTGAGGAAAATCATTGACAACTATCGAGAAAGAAAACAAGATTTGCATATGTTGTTTATTGATCTTGAGAAGGCTTATGATAGAGTTCGAAGAGATATCTTGTGGAGAGTCTTAGAAAAGAAAGGTGTAAATGTATCATATATTGACATAATCAAAGAAATGTATACAAATTCAGTGACAAGGGTGAGGACATCTGGAGGATTAACACAAAAATTCCCTATCACTGTTGGCTTACATCAAGATTCAGCTTTAAGCCCTTATCTCTTTACCCTTATCTTATATGAGCTCACCAGACATATTCAACAAGCAATACCTTGGTGTTTATTGTTTGTGGATGATATCGTTTTGGTTGATGAGACGCGCGAGGGTGTAAACGCAAAACTTGAATCTTGGCAAAGACAGAGTACATGGAGCTTCAATTTAGCATTACAAGAAGGACATATGACTTCGTTATTAAGTTGAGTGATCAAAATATTTCTCGTAGTGTTTTAAATATCTTGGATCGATAGTTCAAAAAGACGGAGGTATTGATAAAGATGCGACACATAGAATCCTAGCGGGTTGGTTGAAGTGGAGAGGCGCGTTAGGGATCTTATGTGATCGTAAAGTAACTTTAAAACTTAGGGGCAAGTTTTATCGTACTGCAATTAGACCCGCGATGCTCTATGATTCTGAGTGTTGGGCAGTGAGTTGTGTACACGAGCAAACAATTGGAGTTGCAGAGATGAGAATGCTTAGGTGGATGTGTGGACACACGAGACTGGATAAAATTAGGAATGAATGTATCAGGGATAAGACAGGAGTAGCACCAATTGTAGAGAAGATGCGAGAAGCTCGACTAAGATGGTTTGGACACGTACAAAGGAGACCATTGGAGGCACCTGTTAGGCGTTGTGAGAGTCTAGTCATTAGGCATGTTAAATGAGGGAAGGGTAAACTAATAAATACTTGGAATGAAACTATACGGAAAGACATGATGTATTTATGCATTAGTGAGATTATGACAAAAGATAGGGCACAATGGCGACAAAGGATCCATATAGCCGACCCCACTATAGTGGGACAAAGGCTTGAGTGTTGTTGTAGTGTCAAAAATACTATGCGGGATATAGTAAAATACTTCAACAATATAGCATAATTCAAGAGATAAAAACTCGCAGTGGCTATCCTTTTTCCCTTATCTTTTTCTTGTTCATCACCACGCCTACCGCGAGACGCCATCCTGGGTGAGTACTGAAATATCTCGCATCTTTAATTGGGTTGCGTCTCTTAGATAAATGTGATGTTGACTTTAAGGTGATATGAATTTTATTAAGGGTATGTCGAGGGTTGGGGATAAGTTAGGTGAGTTTTAAGGCTATATGATGCATATTTCAAATATTTTTAAATAAAGGAAGGAAACTCCGTATCTTAGAAGTGAAAATAGTATAAAAATAAGTTTAAGACCCCAAAATCAGCCGACTTGTTTTATAAAAATGTAGTCCCCAAGCAAAGAATCTGCTACTGTTTTTCATTTCCTCACTCACCCTAACAAAAACACTTAGGCCGAGTAACACTTTCCAACAAGCAGCCATCCAATAACATAACCCTCCCCATATTAACTTAACATCATATTTTAACAGCTGGTCAACCAAAAGTAACCCCCTCCCCAAGCAGCAAAAAATCCAAATTTCAAAACAGCCAATAAGTTAAAAATCTGATTTCGGCCCACCTGGAGAAGAGGGAGGAATAGTCAGCCAAAGCAAAGGCAAAGTACAAAACCATTTCAAATTTACTATCAGCAATCCCATAAAAATCATATATGATCCGCAATCATGAATAACTAAAAGTAAAATATAGTGGATTCCATAGTTAAATATCAGTGATTATGTTATGCTACTAGAAAAAAAGTTAGGAGGCAGAGAGAAGAGATTAGGGTTAGGGTAAGAAGGAGAAAAGAATACATGGATTAATTCTTCATAATCCTCCAAGAGGGGGTTCCGGGTATATATATACCCGGAACCAAGGGGCCGGCCGACCCCCATATGGGCTGAACCGGTTGGTTCAGCCCCGTTGCTTCCTGTCGCCTCCTTAGGTCGTCGAGCATATTTGTACCCCTTGAACTGTAGCGTGTTCGGGGGCATAACATTCCCCTCCCCATCAAGCACCAACTTGTCCTCATGGTGGAAATCAGAAAACAAGTCGCGGAACTCCATCAGATCGACCAGGTGTTGTGTGCAACTATCAAAATTTTCCATTTAACTAGTATCTCGGGCCGATATTCAGTACCATGTTGCTTCCACTTGATCATCAGTATTTTCTCCGGTAAAGGGCGCAGCTCCCCCGATGTAGTAGCCTCGGATAAGAGGGGGCTTGTCTGGACGACGTCGCCAAGCTTCTTCTTGTGTCGGGATACATGAAAGGTCGGGGGATACAGGAACCTTCCGGAAGCGCCAAGGTGCATGCCATCGGTCCCACCTGCTGAGTAATGCGGAACGGTCCATAGTATCGTGGTGCCAGCTTTTGATTCACCCGACGGGAGGCGAAGAGCTGTCGGTAAGGTTGGAGTTTGAGGAATACCTCGTCTCCCACTGCGAATTCCCTCTCGGTCCGTAGTTTGTCTGCATGTACCTTCATCCTGTCCTGAGCTACCCAAAGATTGTCATGCAGGAGAGTTAATGTGCGATCATGATCGCGCAATTGTCGTTCGACTGATGGAAGAGCTGTGCTGTCGGGCTCATATGAACCCAAAGAAGGCAGAGGGCGGCCGTATACAACCTCGAACGGGTAAGCTTGCTGGCAGTATGATACAAGGTATTGTAACAGTACTCGGCCCAGTGTAACCATTGGGTCCACGTCCGGGGCTCGTCCATCACGAAGCAGCGTAAGTATGTTTCCACCCTGCGGTTGAGAACCTCTGTCTGGCCGTCCGACTGAGGATGATAGGCCGTGCTCAGGCGTAGTCGGGTTCCTTGTAGCCGAAAAAGCTTGTTACAGAAGTTTCTCACGAACACTGGGTCACGATCCGAGATGATAGACCGGGGCACGCCGTGAACGCGTACGATCTCGCGAACAAAAAGATCGGCCACGACTTCGCCCGTGTAGGGGTGGTTCAGGGCAAGAAAATGTGCGTATTTGGAGAGTTTGTCGACCACAACCAAGATAACTGACTTGCCCTGAGATTTGGGCAATCCGTCGTTGAAGTCCATGGATACCGTTTCCCAAATATGCTGTGGAATTTCCAGCGGTGTAAGCAAACCGACCGGAGAGGTTGTTTCATATTTCTGTCGTTGGCACACCTCACACTGTTCTACAAACTGTTGAACATCACGACGTAAGTCCTTCCAGAAGACATTCGCCTTCAGCCTTTGGAGGGTCCGGGGCATACCGGCGTGACCTCCCGTCGGCGACGAATGAAACTCTTACATCATAGCTGTCCTCCAAGCTGAGGAAGAGGGAATGACCACTCGACCCTGATAGTAAAGGTGCCCCCCTTGGAGCTGGTGCCATGGTGTGGTGGTCTGCCCTGTCGTAGTGCGTACACAATGAGCCGGAGTGCGGGATCCTGTTGCACCTCCGCTTGGATGTCGTTGAGGGAATCGATCAAGGGGACCAAAATGTGGACGAGAGAGCTCTCCGGAAGGCGGGAGAGGGCATCAGCGGTCACATTCTCCTTCCCTTGCTTGTAGATGATCTCGTAATCATAACCCAACAACTTGGTCACCCACTTCTGCTGAATAGGGGACGCTAGGCGTTGCTCCAAGAAATGTTTCAAACTTTGGTGGTCGGTACGGAACTTGAAATGAGTCCCCAGTAAATACGGACGCCACAGGGTCACTGCGTGTATGATGGTTAGCATCTCCTTCTCGTAGGTGGACAACCCAAGAGTGCGGGGAGCGAGAGCCTTGCTGAAGTAGGCTAACGGTCTCCCGTCTTGCATCAAAACCACACCGATGCTCACTCCAGACACATCGGTCTCTAGTATGAACTCCTTGTCGAAATCCGGTAGGGCGAGGACCGGTGTAGTCGTCGTAGCCCGTTTCAGAGCCTGGAAAGCTGCCTCAGCGTCGTCCTGCCACACGAATCCCTCCTTCTGTAAGAGCTGAGTAAGCGGCCGTGCGATCTTGCCGTAGTCTTTTACGAATCTCCGGTAGTAGCCAGTGAGACCAAGGAATCCCCGTAAAGCCCGTAACGTTGTGGGGCGGGGCCACGTCACCATACTCTCGATTTTGTGCGGGTCGGCCCGGACCCCTTGGGCCGACACCAAATGGCCTAAATACTCGACCTATGCTTGACCTAAAGAGCACTTGGACAACTTAGCGTACAACTGATGGTGACACAATATGGTGAGCACTTGCTGCACGTGCTGGAGATGCTCTGTCCAACTGCTACTGTAAACCAAGATGTCATCAAAAAAATATCAACACTGAACGACGTAGAAGTGGCCAAAAGAGTTTGTTCATCACCGCCTGAAAGGTAGAGGGGGCATTGGTAAGCCCGAAGGGCATCACGAGGAATTCGTAATGTCCATCGTGGGTTCGGATGGCCGTCTTATGAATGTCTTCCTCCCGCATCCGAATTTGATGGTAACCGGAGCGCAGGTCAAGTGTGATGAATAAACATGCTCCGTGTAGTTTATCCAAGAGTTCCTCAATCATGAGGATGAGAAATTTATCCTTGATTGTTGAACTATTCAGGCTTCGGTAATCAACGCAGAATCACCAAGAACCGTCTTTCTTTTTTACCAGAATAATGGGTGACGAGAAGTAACTGGTGCTAGGTCGGATGGTCCCGGTGGCGAGCATCTCCCGAATGCTACGCTCGATCTCCTCCTTCTGGATGTGCGGGTAGCGGTATGGTCAGATATTGGTAGGTTTCGACCCACCTTGAGCTGAATCGTGTGATCCCAGAATCTCGGTGGAGGAAGTGTGTGCGGCTCCTGGAAGACGTCCTCGTACTGAGTCAATAAGGGCCACATCTGCTCTGGTACTTCAAATGAAAGAGGGGGAGGTGATGCTAGGCCCATAATCATCGCCATCGAACTGCCCTCTTCGGATAGACGTTCCAGACCGTGAACCGATATCTCCTTCAGCGGGGCTGATTTGAGGCCGTGGATGCAGTGTTCCTGTCTGAGTTGTGCGAACTCCATGGTCATCTGGTCCCAGTCGAAATTGACTCTCCGCAACTGTCGCAGCCACTAAACTCTCAATATCATATCAGATCCCCGGATGGGCAGCAGGTAGACATCGGTGCGGCAAATGTACCCCTGTATTCGCAGGTCGACTCCCCTCATCACCCCTTCACACCTCAGTTTGCTCCAATCCGCTACCATGACTTGGAAAGCGGTGCTCTGATCCACAAGGTGCCCCGCCTTTCGTGCCATGGTGGGGTTGATGAAATTTGTGGGTACTCCCACTATCAATCAGTATGGTGACCCGCTCCTGGGCGATCTTCCCGGCTATGCACATAGTGAGGGGGGTTGTGCACCCTTCCATCGCCTAGATGGAGACCCCGAACTCAGTCAAGGCCAAATCCCCCTCTAGGTCCAGCTCGGTGGTATCCTCCTCCCGATCTTCCTCTCTCAGCATGAAAACCTGGATCTTCTGACACTTATGCCCTGGAGCATACTTCTCATCGCAGTCGAAACATAACCCTTTTTCCTTTCGCGCTTGCAGTTCCGGCCATGTTAGACGCGTCACCGTCGGTCTCCTAGCCGCCGGTTGGTCTCGCTTAGCCGGTGTGGGGGCTGTGGTAGCTTTCCCTGTGGTGCGGGACCGTTGTCTGTTGAAGTGTTCCTCCTGTATCCTCGCCAAGCTGATAGCATGACTCAGGCTGCGGGGCATGTAAGCATGAACATCATCCCGTAGGTGATCCTTTAGACCCGAGACAAAATAGCTCAACAAGGTCCCCCGCTGTTGTAGTTTCTGTAACATGGACTTGACGTCTTCATACTCCAAAGGCCCAAACCGAGCTGAGAATTCCCCTACGAACTCGATCCATGGTGCAAAATCTCGTCCCCTCAAGAACCACTGCGTCCACTGGTAGACGTCATCCTCCAGGTGGAAGGCTGCTAGATGCACCCATTGCTCCTCAGGAATTTCTTGATAAAGGAAAAACAATTCCGCCTTTTGTACCCACTCAAGTGCATCCTCGCCCCTGAACTTCAGAAAATTCATGCGAGTCCTCTTGGGTGCCATGTGGGCCCGCTGATGCGCTTGCCCATACCCACCCATCTCATGTCCGTACCTCGCTGCACTATGCTGCTCCATAGGGGGGTTTGGTCTCTGAGGTCTGGGAAAGTGTATTCCTCCTGGGGCTGCAGCTGGAAAAAACGTTCCCTTGTTCGCCGCCGCCAGGGTGTTGTCCATCCCCGTAAATCCCCGCCGGCGGTGGCCACATGTGCCCTTGATCGCCAATTCCGTAGCCCGGGGGGTGTCCGATACTCCTGGGAAGGGGTAATAACCCAGCGATCCCTCTAGTGGAACCACCCAGGGCTGCCGAAGGCCGAAACTGCCCCGTCGCCTGCTTCGGAAGCTGCCCAAAGGGCGTGCGGCCTGTGTCGAACTCGCCCAAGCCCACGAATGAGCCGCCCCTCTGGCCTCTATTCCCGCCGGATAGCCTCCACCCGTGCCTAACATCGGTTGCGGGATGCCGTCGGGGCCGACCTGCGCGAAATTGCTCGAACCCGATAGCGGGAACTGTTGCAGAGCGGGATCGGGTATTTCCGCCTCCGATCCCTTTGTAACCACCGCCTTTCCTTTTAGGTTTTGAGTTAGGAGGGTCTTGATCTCCTCCATGCGGGCATCCATTCGTTCCTCAATTTGTTGGGTTGAAACCTTCATTATTTCCTCCATGGCTGCTACCGAATCCGTCAACCCGATGTAGTTCTCCTCTAACGAAGCTAGTCGGCCGACATCTTCACTCGAACGGGTGTTCACCATGGTGGGAGGAAGAAACCTCTGATACCAAATGTTATGCTACTAGAAGAAAAGCTAGGAGGTAGAGAGAAAAGATTAGGGTTAGGGTAAGAAGGAGAAGAGAATACCTTGATTAATTCTTCATAATCCTCCAAGAGGGGGTTCCGGGTATATATATACCCGGAACCAAGGGGCCGGCCGGCCCCCATATGGGCTGAACCGGTTGGTTCAGCCCCGCCGGTCCATGATTAGTGAATGGGGGCTGAACCGGCTGGTTCATCCCCGTTGTTTCCTGTTGCTTCCTTACGTCGTCGAGCATATTTGAGCCCCTTGAACCGTAGCGTGTTCGGGGGCATAACAGATTTTTTGTCCCCATTTCATCATAAAGAAATAGGAGGAGAGATCTTACAATGGGAGGAGGAGGAAGCAAGTGATGTGCAACTGGACCTTATTAGAAAAGTAGAGGTCCAGCCGAGCTCTTTCAAAAGCTCCGACACTGTAGGTTCTTAGGAAGAAGAGTCGCTGAGGTCGCTGTTTGGTAGAGTAGAAACCATCGGCCCTAACATAACTCAACGGCAGAGGCAAGGCAACAGCGACGGCAATCCAGTAACGGTGAAAGATATCGAGAGGCAGAAAAGGGAAGAAGTAGAAGCGCTGCTTCTGTCGTTGCTTGAAAGGGAGGGTGTCAACGAGCCATAACTGAACATACTGGTAGCAGCGGGAGAAAGAAATGGCGAGCGAGAGAATGGGGGGGGGAGACAACCGCGAGACCGGGTTATATCGCATAAATGAGTGGCGCAGTTGGTGAGACCGACTTGTAATTGAACCCAGCTCATGCTACATGCAATCAGATGTTAATCCGATAGGCTGTTTCACTCTTAGCACAACACCTAAATGGCCAGGTGTTAATAATTTAACTACCAGCTATCCATATAACCAATTAAAGCCATGAAGCCAAGCCACATGTATAACAGAGCTCCTTATCTCAAATGCATGGTAACTAAAATAAAAAAAGAAGCAAAATCTCCACTCAAAAATCTATCATCTTACTAATATTGCTTGACGCCTCAAAATAAAGATAATCAAATATTTATAATGGAAACTATAAAAGCAAAAATCTAACGCCTCACTGATATTATTTCTAATCATCACCGACAAATAAATTTGTAATTTTCTGATATTATTTCTAATCATCACGGGCAAATAAATTTGTAATTAAAATTCTTCTCTACTTGTTTTGACTAGTTTGTGTTGTTACACCGTCATTAGTGGCGAGCCCTCTGCCCCAGTGGTGTAAGAAGGATGTGAACCATGGAGGCTCTTCGTCGCAGCAGCGAGGGGATGCAGGAGCAGGCGACGCCTCCAATGGCGTAATAACTAGCAACGACATCGTTGTAATGGCTGGGACGGTGGTGTCTCCACTTGCCCACTCTTCCCCTGTTCTTATTGTAGCTTGTGCAATTTCCCCTTTTTGGTCTTTAAGGCATTCTGCATGCTCCGACTGCAAAAATCCATCATGTGACATATACAAATCCCTAGCTAGAAATTCATCCTGGTTTAATCCATGCCCTTCCAGCATCACAACTTCCAGGACCAGCAAAAATCAACTTCATACAAAGCATGTAGAACAATACAATGAGAAGAATCAGGATAACCAAAATTACCTCCTCATTCTCCACAGTATGAGCTAGTGGAATATTAACATGTCTTCCCAGGAAGCCATTACCAACACTCATAGCAGAAACTACAAAGGGACCGACTCTCAGTGATGCAGCAGAATAAGCATCAACTATAGAGTCCGACTGCAATTTCCCTTAATTGCTCTTCTTCTATGGTTTCTAAGCTACCTTCTCCTAGCTATGTTAATGATGTTAAGGGTATTAAAAATAATATTGTATGTGATGTGCAATGCTCTGATATGCTTAGCAACATTGTTTACTTAGGTATTAGGGATCAAGGAGAGGTTTATGTTATTGTGCCAAAGGATTCTAGTGCCTCATTGACTCTACAAATTTGGAATTGTAAACCACCAAAAACATCAAATTATAGATGGTTAACATAACACAAAAATCTTTTTATCTATATTTTTTGTTGGTTATAATTTTATGAAAAAAAACCAGCCTATGCTTGTCCCAAGCCCGTATGAAAAATGGTGAGGGTTATGTTAGGTAGATGACCAGCGTAAAATTTAGTTACCCTTATAAATATTAGATCATTTGAGAAATTGTGCAAAAGCTAGGTTGTTCCCCCTAAGGAACGTGTCGCATGGTCCGAATGCGACGTCTTGGCAAGGACCGTTGCATCTTTAGGACTTGAGTGTAGTGTTAAATTTATGAGAGTTCTCATCGCATGGTCTGAATGCGGCATCTTGACAAGGACTGCTACACCTCGAAGAGGACTTGGGTGTAGTGTTAAATAAGCAAAAGTCCTCACATATTAGACGTCCTAGGGAAGTATGCTGTAGGAATTGTGATCAATTCAGGTTTGAAAGTTGGAATATAGGTACGTTAACGAGGAAAACGATGTAAGTAGTGAATACGATGATTAGGAGAATGATAAATATTTTATGCTTGCAAAAGACTAGATGAGTGAGCGAGAAAGATAATTTTTTAGATAATTCAGGTTTTAAATTATGATACATATGGAAAAAAAGCGGTGAAACAGATATTATTGTGGATACTATTTAGAGGGATGTAGTTGTTGGGGTAAGTAAAAAAAGTGATAGAATTTTAGTTCTTAAATTAGTCCTATGAAATGAAATTATTAATGTGATCAGTACTTACGCACCACAAGTAGGATTGAGTGAATCTATTAAAGTGTAATTTTGGAAAACTTAGATGATTTTGTAAGAGAAATCCCACAAAGAGAGAAATTTTTTATTGGAGGAGACTTAAATGAATATATAAGAAAAAAATATAGATTATACAGTTCATAAAAGATTTGGATATAGAGAAAAAAATGAAGAAAGACAAAATATTTTAGACTTTATCGTAGCACATGAGCTAATGTGACAAATACACTTTTTATAAAGATGAAAGAACATTTAATTACGTTAAAAGCGGATCAAATAAGTCACAAATTGATTATTTTATGACTTGTAAAATGGATGAAATGATTTGTAAGAATTGCAAAGTCATAGCAGGAGAAAATTTGACAACACAACATTGATTAATGGTGTTAGACATACAAATTAAATATAATAAATTTAAGACAAACAAAAATGTTACCAAAAATTTGGTGGTGAAACTTGAAGATTGAAAATCAGATTGCTTTCAACACATCTGTTATGAAATAATTAGTTGATGACCCTTATGTTGATCCTAGTGTCTCATGAAAAGTTATGTCTTCACATTTAAGGATAAGTGAAAAAAACGTACTTGAAGTATCAAAAGGCCGTACACCCGCAAAAAAAAAATCTTGGTGATGGAGAGAGGAAGTGCAAGAAAAAGTGAGTGCAAAAAGGGTTGACTATAAATTAGTCTACGCTTGTAGGAATGATGAAAACTTAGCCAGATATGAAGTCATCAAAAAAATAAGCTAAACATACAGTAAGTAAAGTAAAAAATAAGCTTATGAAGAATTTTATAAGCGATTAGATATCAAAGATGAAGAGCGTGACATATATAAAATTGCTCGAGCTAGAGAAACAAGATGAGATTTAAACCAATTAAAATGCATAAAAGATGAAATAAATACAGTTTTGACGAATGATGTGGTTATTAAAGAGCGATGAAAAAAATACTTTTATCAACTTTATAATAAAACAAAAGATAATGAATTGAACTTAAAAAAGTTAAGTAAATCAGAGTAGTATAGAAACATAACATTTTATCGTAAAATATCAGAGGTAAATGATGTTCCAAAGAAGATGAAAAATGAAATAATGGTTGGGTCAGACGATATTCCCATCAAAGTATGGAAATGTCCGGGGAATGGTGGAATTTTGTGGATTACATGTTTTTTCAATAAGATACTGATGTTAAAAATGATGTTAATGCAATGGAGAGAAAGTATCTTGATACTTTTGTATAGGAACAAAGAAGATATACAAAATTGTGTTAATTACAGAGAAATTAAATTGATGAGTCATACCATGAAACTATGAGAACGAGTAATAGAAAGAAGTGTAAGATGCGAGACTAACATCTCGGAGAATCAATTTAAATTCATTCTTGGGTGGTCAACCATGAAAGCTATATCTCTCTTGAGGAGACTGATTAACAACTATAGAAAAAGAAAACAAGATTTGCATATGCTGTTTATCTGTCTTGAGAAGGCTTATGATAGAGTTCCAAGAGAGATCTTATGGAGAGTCTTAGAAAAGAAAGGTGTGAATACATTGACATAATCAAAGATGTATATGCAAATTCAATAACAAGGGTGAAGACATCTGGAGGATTAACACAGAAATTTCCTATCACTGTTGGCTTACATCAAGGTTCAGCTTTAAGCCCCTGTCTCTTTATCCTTATCTTAGATGAGCTGACCATACATATCCAACAAGCAATACCTTGGTGTCTATTATTTGCGGATGATATCATTTTGGTCGATGAGACGTGCGAGGGTGTAATAACAAAACATGGATCTTGGCGAGATACTTTAGAATGAAAGGGTTTTAGGTTGAATAGGGCAAAGACAAAGTATATGGAGCTTAAATTTAGCAGTGCAAGAAGGGCGGATGACTTCGTTATTAAGTTGGGTGATCAAGATATTTCTCGTAGTGAGTGTTTTAAATGTCTTGGATCGATAGTTCAAAAAGACGGAGGTATTGATAAAGATGTGACACATAGAATCCAAGCGGTTTGGTTGAAGTGGAGAGGTGCGTCAGTGATCTTATGTGATCGTAAGGTACCATTAAAACGTAAGGGCAAGTTTTACCGTACTGCAATTAGACCAACAATGCTCTATGGTTCTGAGTGTTGGGCAGTGAATTGTGTACATGAGCAAAAAATGGGAGTTGCGGAGATGAGAATGCTTAGGTGCATGTGTGGACACACGAGACTGGATAAAATTAGGAATGAATGTATCTGGAATAAGACAGGAGTAGCACCGATTGCAGATAAGATGCAAGAAGCTCGACTAAGATGGTTTGGACATGTACAAAGGAGACCATTGAAGGCACCTGTTAGGCGTTGTGAGAGTCTAGTCACTAGGCATGTTAAGCGAGCGAGGGGTTGACCAATAAAGACTTGGAATGAAACTATAAGGAAAGACATGATGTACTTAGACATTAGTGAGATTATGACAAAATATAGGGCACAATGTCGACAAAGGAGCCATATAAGCTATAGCCGACTGCCGACCTCACTATAGTGGGATAAAGGCTTGAGTGTTGTTATAAATTTATGAAAAAGAAATCTAACTCAGAACTCCATTTTGTTTTCAAACTACTTTTCCAAAACTTCTTTTTACCAACTCCATTTCACCCAAACAAATTTTTAATAAAATTCTGTTTTTCATAAACAATACTTTTTCTATCAGCAGCTTTCCATCAATAATAACCCAACCAAACAGAGCTTAAGTTAGTTGAATTGAACTTTCATCATTTTGATCATGAAACTTTGTTCTTTTATATTTTTCTGTGGATCTTAAAATTCTGTAATTTCTTCTTTCATAGATGTTAGTCATACTTTGGTAGTTAATACATATTAACATTAATGATATATTTATCTTATAAATTTATTGTTGATAACTTGATATTAACCATTACACTGCTGTCTGGGATATAAATGTTTAGAAGTAGAATAATTTCTATTTTTTCATTTTATTGTTAAATGATTACTGTAAATGTCTATGTTTCAGAAATTTTCTCAAGATTTTTCTATAAATTTGCTTCTTTTTCGCAGATTTTGGCAAAATCAAAATCTTACCCATGCGTGCTCTGGACTTTCAACATTTTGATTTTTTTGTTGAACCGCATCTATGAAGGTTACCCTTTCGCTTTGTTTGGGTATGTAACCTGAAAAATTGATATTAAATTCTACTATCTTGGAGTTCAGTTAGTTTTTTGGGTTTAAATTTCATTTGCTCTTGTGAATAGGAAGCACTGGGCATATTTGGACAACTATCGTGGTACCTTTCGTTGGCATATATGCTTTAATCTTGGTAATCTATTCCAAAATTTGCTCATGCAATTTTCTACTCCAGACTTACATAAATCTGTCATATGCTGCCTTCTAAAATGCCTATCTTATTTTTTGCACTTAAGATTAATGAGTCAGTGATAAGTTGATTAGCCCAGTGATACCTGCAAACAATAATTGCAATACTCTTTTTTGATGATTTGAACTTTATTTCAATTTTCTTGTATAGTTTTGGCCTTTACTTATCATTGTGAAGCAACTCATGATGCATATTTTGTTATTTTTTGCTCTTTATAGTTTATTCATCACATGTCTTTTGCACATTTCATATTTTCTATTCATGCGCGTTAGGCGCGCTCATGTATCCATGTTTATTTCACGCATTTCATTCATGCTTGTTATTGTGGTTTATTGACATGACTTGCCAATAAGACCTTCAATAAAATGGTTTGTCAAATTAGATTTAGTGGTAGTTTGGGTAAACAATAAAAACGGAATTTTAAAAAAAAGTATTTTATAAAAAAATAATAATCTAAAATTAAAGAATTACAAATAAAATATTATCTCTTTAATTAAGAAATAGTTAATGAGGAGAATAATGAAGATCTCTACGATGAACGATTCATTTTACCTTATTTTAATAAATGAATTTTTTAATCCCCATCATAACGTCCACCTAAAAAATAACCTAAAATACCATTGCCTTTAAAACCAGCCCTCCGGTTTAAGGCAGCATGGAGAAATTGAAAACTGAAAACTTTTTCCCTGTTTTAAGAAGTCCATCCCGACCCCAACGCAACAACGCCTCACGCGAGCCACAATTCTCCCTCGAACCTCCCGATTATCCCCTTCCAACCTCTCAATGATCCCCTTCCAGCATCTCGATGATCCCCTTCTAGAACTCAGCGCCTCCATCGACCAACTCCACAAGCGCAAATGACCTCTCCTTTGTCGTCCACCAACAAAATTGGCTCACCCTCCGCCGAACTCCCGCACTACAACAACACCCGTTACATAATCGGCTTCGACTCCCTTCCAAACTTCTTCACTGCCTTTGTTATCCACTCAGTGGGCCACCGACTCCTTTGTCACCTCCAACGAAATCGACGAGCCTTTGTCGTATTTATCACTTCCATCCACGAAGATCTCATTCCCACCACTATTTCCTACTCCGTCTAACCACTTTCCATCAGTGCCCTCCCAATCTGGTCAGCCGTACCTCCTCCTTCTCGGATTGATTCTGATGCCTCACATGCGATCCAAAGGTATACCTCTCGGCTGTCACCATTCTCTCGCTCATATCCTGTTAGAATAATATTATGCAATGTTTATTTGATCATTTCAATTTCATACTTTGCCTAAATTATCGTCGTGCCTCTGTCGTTAATTTTCAAATTTACGTGTTCCTCATCGTTCTATTTTCATGTATGTAGAAATTCATGTTTATTTATCATTTAAAGGTTAGGTCCTTGCGCGAGTCTTACAACCCTAGACTAATTATCTTCATTTATTATTTAACGTATCGACACGCGTATCGCCTAATTTAATCAAGATCATACAATTCTTTCATTTAAAACCTTTTGAATCTTGGTTTGCTTCACATTGTTAGGAGAGTTCGCAGTTAGACTTGTGCAATTAAATTGTGAAATAGGATAAACGTGGAAAGAAGAAATGATAAAGATTAATAACAAAAGATTAATTTTCAAGCTATTGCGATCTAGTTCTCAAATATTAGGGTGTTGAATGCTCATAGAAAGAGCATTAGGAAGCCAAACTAAGGCTGCATAAAATTTCATGATTTCATAATAGGAAATACATCGCCATAGAGAGTGTGTGTGTATGTATGTTAAATATACAGGAAATTATTTTATCAGAGGTATGCCGGTCATTGATGGTTGTAAACTGATGGCTAGCTGCTTGCCTTTTTTAAGTTTCGTCCATGCTGAACTCCTCTGCGTCGGTCAGTTGCGGTCGATCAACAGTTCCATCCAGTCATTCCAGCAGGGTCGATCCATCATGGTGTCGATCTAGTCCAGCAAGTGTCAACTCTTTTATCCTGCTGCTTCTCCAGCACGAGTCTTCTCCTTGAACAAGGTCTCCACTAGGAAGATCCTGTTGATTGATCCAGACATCAATCAACCTCAGCCAGTTGACCTATTCAATCATTCTAGTTGATTAGCATCTCCATCTAGACTTCGATCCAACTGATTCATCCAGTCAACAGGGCCTTTGACTCATGAATAAGAGTCGTCCGCTTATAATTGTGATGATTCTGGTATATAACACCATTAAAAAAGTTCTGTCTGGTTTGTCTTTTATAGCTTGAGCTTGATTGGAGAATTCTAACTCCACATTTTCATCATCCCAAGAATCTCTTGTTGGTTCAAATCCATTTCAAAGCTAGGGACACTAGCCCCCATTAGGGCATCCAGGGTGAAATTCTAGCCTTCTATCTTTGAAACATGATCGCCATGACCATAACTCCCCAATAGTCCGATGATCACTGATTAGAAGTATTCCATACAACAATACACCTCAGTTTGATTTTTTAACCATTTATATAAATAATGCAAAAATTTTTTTGACTCAAAAACTCTGATAATGACCTCATTTATTTATTTTTATAAAAATAAAAAAAATCGCATTAAATAATTGTGAAACAACAAATAAAACTTCTCTATACCCTTTTAGTCTATGTTCCTTAGTGATCTTACTATCTCATCATATCAACAAATCACTAGACATGCCGGCTAACTGTTGCTTTTGCATTCTAAAATATGAAAGATTAGAGATCTTGTTCTCTTGGACTTAGTGTAAAATATTTATTGTAATTATAAAGCAATTTCTTTATGTAGCAAGATGTAATTCTTCTTTGTTTTATACTTATTTTGTTGCAGTCGTTTTACGAATGATAAGCTTTGGATGTGACTATTATTTATCATGGAAGAAGGCTCCATTTGACCAAGAGGTATGCTATTGGTTATTGGCAATTTTACCGGCCTTGTTCTCTTTTTTGGTGTTTCTGTTGAATTTTGCATTCTTCTGAACTACTTTTGAAATGGATGGTGGAGAAGTTCAATAGTTATAATTTTCTTTTATCAGGGAATACAGTTCACATAGATATTTTATCTTTATTGTGGTTCCTTATGTTTATGCATTCCGTTAATTATTCAATGATAATGCATATTCTCTTGATAGGGCATCCTAAAATTGTATCTGGCAACTATTTAGCTCAGTGATATCTTGATTCTTCTTTTAGAACATAGATTCATTTTTAACATTAATATCTCCTTTCATATTCTTTTTTATAGTGCTGCATAATTTTAGGTTTGAACACTCTCTTTCTCCTTATGTTTCCTCTAGTCTTTCCCCATATTAGGATAGTGCTTCATAGTTAACTTTAATTATCTTGAATTGATTATTATCCCTATTAAAATTGAAGAAAGTCTCTTATTTTGATATTCTTATGTACCCCTTTTAAATTAAATTCATTATTTAGGAAATATTTGGTTATTTAAAGTTTCCTTTCTTCAAGCCAGTCCCGAACATCATGTGTTCAAATCACTATAGGTGTTTGAATGAAAAACCGTCATCAATACAAACTAGATGATCTATGGCTAGAAGTTTTATGCACTGGTTGCACTTTTCTGTTACAATTTTATTTTGAGGTCTAGCATCTTGCATGATGATTGCAATTTCATTTTGAACTTCAAAGCATATTCTGGATAGGAAACTTAAACATGCGTTATATTTTGATCGAACTGTCTAGCACATTATTTGTTCATTCTATGTTTTATTTTCATACGTGATCTTTCACGGCGTTGCCTATCGCCATTCTTGTTCAATGTGTTCCGTAATGTGATGAATCACTGGTATAGTATTTTTATTGAATAATCACAGGTATAATTATAGTTTTACTTGTAGAATATCTCTGCATCTATTGGACATTTTTTTGGGGAAAATATAACTACGTTTTTTTTATTCAGAAACACATTGCAGGTTGTTCCATTTGTTCTTCTGGAAATGCATGTTACCATTTTATGCAGGTTAGAGGCTCTTTATTGTTTACTATGTAATTTGCATGACTTCGTGGGTTGCTCTCCAATTAGTTTCTTGTCCTATTTTTCCCAATTAGTTTCTTGTTCTATTTTTCACTCATGTTGAATTACACTTCTAGATATAAAAGACATCTGAGAAAACCTAAAGTGGAGAAATATCTTTTTGTAATATATTATGTATGACATCTTGAATTCAATGAGGGTGGTTCGATGGAGGGCTGTGAATGACTGTAATGAATTGACTCCTGAAGAGAGGAGCATCTCAATAGACTTCTAGGATGACAAATTTTTAAGAAAAAAATGGTGCATGAATGAACTAAATCTCAATTCAGAATGGAATAATACTTTCTATAAGTTATAGTTTATACCTCAAACGTGAGAGTCATATTTTGGGAGTATGCAGTGGAGTTGAGCTTTGAACTCTATAGTTAAAGCGTGCTTGGGTAGTATAATTAGAATGTGTAATTTAATGAGAAGTCCTCACAAATCAAATCTGAAAAAAGAAAAAAATTGTGAGGTTCAAGCAAATATGGATTGAGCTGAGCTAAATCAGGCAAGGCCTTGCATTTTGTTGGATGAGTCGCTACAAATGCTATTAGAGCAGTATTGGAACATATATTTCAATAGAAGTTTCACTAATGAAAGAATGCCAAACAAGTACAATTTTTTATTACTTTAATTCAAGAGCAAAGGAGGTTTTTATGATTGTTGTAATTTTATATGAGCCAAACATGAATTATTAGTGATATTATGACTGAGAGAAATGTAATTCATATCAAAACATAATTTCCATATTCGAGAATCAATTTTATTTTATGTTAGGAAAATCCACTATGATTTTACGATCATTTTGTTGCAGTAACTTTCACTAAAGATTCATCATCAACTTCACTTCATGCCGCTTCAACTTGTGTTTTTTCATGATTTTTGAGATTATTATCTTTATTCAGCATGACCTTCTTTTGTATATTTCAATAGTGTTACCCCCGGGCCAATGTGCCCTTTTATCTGATTGACAAAATCGTCTTCTCTTGTTGTTGGGAGATTCTTCTCCGGCAGCTTCGACACTATCCATGAGTTTTCAATCCCTAGTTTGTCACTTCTTTATTTCTTGCCCCCTTCTTCCCTCCAACTTCATCAGTTGATCCACAACAAATTTCTCAAAGCAATCTATGACCTTCTGATTGCATGTGGGTGTGTGGTCTTGAGATGGAAAATTCTCGGAGAGGATCGCCCACACCCTTAACATAGAGGATACAATGGGAGCTGAGCTTGACTGACTGAAGAAGAGGGGAGCTTTACACAACCTTTGCCCTAGCCTTAGAAGATGAGAGGGAAGGAGATTAAGAGGAAACATTTAGGGTTTAGTTTATGAAAGTCTTTTAAGGGTAGCTAAACACCTAGAGGGGGGGTGGGGGGGGGGGGGTTGGGTGGATAGGTTTCTTTTAATTTTTTGAACCTTTTCAAAGTTATACTTGGTGTGTTGTTGTTAGGATGTTAGCTCTCAAGATTACACAGAACACACAAACAGTTTATAATGGTTCCCCTATGTAGGGTACATCCACTTTCCCCCTTCACGTCTCTATTAGTGTGGCAGATTCGGCCTACTCCTCCAAAAACTCCGATCAACTGATTTTACACCGTAGATCCTCTCTAGGATCCTACAGCTCAGAGTGCTTCCCACTCTTACAACTCAGACTGCTCACAGTCCTACCTCAGAGACAACACAATTCTCCTACCTCAGGATCACAAGCAAGCCCTACCTTAGCTTTTATAACACATGCCTACCTCAGACTCTCTACAAGAATCCTACCTCAGACTTTTGGATAAAGTCTTACACTCATCATTTATAAAACAGGCTTACACTCAGATCTCAGTGAGATCTTACAATGAAAATTTAATGAGTTACAATGACTCAAGAACAAAAGTTCAGGAGTCTTCTTCACTAGCTGTTATGACAAACAACTTAGCTTCACCACACCAACAGGAATGAATCTTCAGAATATAAGTAGACTGTGCTGTGTGAACACTTGCAGAGATCTTCTTCTTCAAGCCTTGTTGTAAGATTGTTCTGTCGATTGCAAAGCTTGAAGACATTGAGAATGCTTTCTCTCTCTGCTGGCGGCGACTGTTTGCAGCTTAGGGTTTCAGTGTATTTTTCTAAAAGTTCTTTAAGTTCTGCAAAAAAGTCTCTTAATAATTTCCGAAAAATCTGTGCAAAATTCATCCGCACTTTACTTTTATATTCCAGCAATTGCAACGACTAAATCTTGTTTGGATAAGCGGCATGACCAACTTTAATGGTTGAATCTTCCCAAGATTGCATGTCAGACAAATACGGCGGTTTCCGTCTTTTAGCGCGCAATCTGCGTCAATTTGAATTTTATGTGACGTCAGCCAAATAGATAAGACGCTCTTTGACTTAGAATAATTTTTGAACTTCTGATACATGCGTTGAGTGTTCGAAGCAACATGACTTAGTCAAATTCTAGGTCACTGAATGTAGAAAGTAGCGAATAAGAAAGAACAAACGGATAGACTTTTGAATAATTGAAATTTTATTATCCAAAAAAGATATCATTTACAAAGGTATGACCTCCCTTATATAGAATGGAGGAGATATGAGAGAGAGTATACAAACAATGTGGGACTAAACATTTACAGTACTGAGCGACTAGAAATAAAGGAGACCGCACAGGCCGCGCGGTTAGACAGATGGGTTAACCGCTCGGCAACTCCAGCAGGATAGAACAGGCCGCAATGGGAGACCGATAGACCGCCCGGTCTCCAGGCTTCAGAGTGAGATCGCCAGACCGCTCGGTCAACAAACCGCTGGATCAGACCGCAAGGCCGCCCGGTCTAATACTTCAACACTCCCCCTCAAGCTGGAGCATAGATATCAATCATGCCCAGCTTGTCACAAATGTGGAAGAAGGAAGTAGAAACCGGCTTGGTGAAGATATCTGCCAATTCCTTGTCAGAGGTGACAAATGGAGTACAAATCTGTTTCTTCAAAATCTCTTCCCGAATGAAGTGACAGTCAACCTCTATATGCTTTGTTCTCTCATGGAAGACCAGATTTCTGGATATGTATATAGCGGCCTTGTTGTCACAGAACATAGGGAGAGGACAGTCATATACCTCGCCCAGGTCAAGCATGAGAGCCCGCAACCACTTTAACTCACACGTGGTTGACGCCATACTCCGGTATTCGGCTTCTGCACTGGATCTGGAGACAACAGACTGTTTCTTGCTCTTCCAACTCACGAGATTGCCTCCAACAAAGGTACAGAAACCTGATGTGGATTTACGATCGCCTTTGTCATCCGCGTAACTTGAATCTGAGTAGGCCTCAACCCTCAGATGTCCATTCTTCTGAAAGAGTAACCCTTTGCCTGGTGCTGCTTTGATATACTCTAAAATCTTCAGGGCGGACTGAAGATGACAGTCCCTGGGAGCTTGCATAAACTGACTGACCTTGCCTACATCATAGGCAATGTCGGGTCTAGTCACTGTGAGATAGATGAGTTTGCCTACCAAACGTCTGTACCTTGTGACATCAGATAGAAGAGGCGAGTCATCCGTCCACGTTTTGTCTTCTCCAATAGCCATGGGAAACCGAGCCGGTTTGACACCTGTCAGTCCTGCTTCTTGTAGAAGATCAAGGACATACTTCCGTTGGGAGAGAACCAACGAGTCAAGTTTTCGAGAGATTTCTATCCCCAAAAAGTATTTCGGGGAGCCCATATCCTTCGTGACCAAGTGCTGACGGAGGTGCTTCTTCGTCAAGTCCACTCCATCTCGGTCATCAGCAGTAAGAAGAATATCATCCACATATACGGCCAAAACCACCAGTCCCGAGGCCGTTTTGCGAATGAATAAGGAGTGATCGGCCGAACTTCTTCGAAAGCCGATGGTAGCCACAATACCACCGAATTTGTCGAACCATGCCCGAGGGCTCTGCTTTAGGCCATAAATGGCCTTCTTCAAATGACATACACGTGTCTCCCCCTGAGCAACATACCCAGGAGGTTGCTCCATATAGACGTCCTCCTGAAGATCGCCATAAAGGAAGGCATTCTTCATATCAAGCTGGGAAATAGCCCAATCCCGGTTAACAGCCACAAAAAGGAGAACCCGGATGGTGCTGAGGCGAGCAACCAGAGAAAAGGTATCAAAGTAATCAATGCCGTAAGTCTGAGTGAAGCCCTTGGCCACCAGCCGGGCTTTGTAGCGATCCACAGTGCCGTCGGGGCGAAACTTCACAACGAAGACCCAGCGACAGCCAACCACATCAGTGCCCACGGGAGGAGGAACCAGGGTCCAGGTACCCCGTTCAGTAAGAGTAGCCATCTCCTCATCCATGACAGACTTCCAATGAGGGAGAGCAAGAGCCTCCTGGTAGGTGCGGGGAGTAGAAGTAGCAGAGAGAGCCAAGACAAAACACCTGTGAGAAGGAGAAAGCCGATCATAGGAAACAACTGCCGCAAGCAGGTGTTGAGTACACGCCCGCACCCCTTTGCGAAGAGCAATGGGAAGATCCAGGTCGACGGGAGCGTCAGCGACAGGAGCGTCAGCGACCGGAGCGTCCGTGGCGGAGAAGGCTGGCCCGGGACTAGAGAGAGACGGCGGCGGAGAGGAGGGTGGAGGGGTGGGTGGGGAGACGGACTGGGAATGAGTCGGTGGAGGAGGAGACGGAGGTGGGAAAACGTCGAGAGGCGGGGAATGAACGGAGAGATGAGAAGGAAGAGAAGAGGTAGGAGAGAAATAGGAAGCATTCTCGAAAAAGGTCACATCCGCGGAGACAAACTGCTTGCGGAGAAGGGGGTCAAAGCAGCAATAGCCTTTTTGAGTAGTAGAGTACCCCAAAAAGACACACTTGGTGGAGCGGGGGGAAAGCTTGTCGCGGGTAGCGGAGGGAGCGTGAACAAAGGCCGTACAGCCAAAGACACGGAGAGGGAGAGGAAAAGGTTCCTTGTGGGGGTAGAGAATGGAGAAGGGAGTCTGGCCGTGGAGAACTGTGGAGGGAAGACGATTGATGAGATAGCAGGCGAGGAGCACAGCGTAGCCCCAGTAGGAGCGAGGGACGTGCATCTGCGTCATGAGAGTACGAGCAATATCAAGCAGGTGACGGTTTTTACGCTCCGCCACCCCATTCTGCTGGGAGGTGTAAACACAAGTCGTTTGATGAAGCAGGCCATGTTGGTGAAAGAAAGAGGCGAACTCATGATTCAGATATTCCTTGGCATTATCAGAACGTAAAACTTTAATAGAAATATCAAACTGAGTCTGAATCATAAAATAAAATGATTGCCAAATAGAAAAAAGTTCAGAGCGATCTTTTAACAGATACACTCAGGTACAGCGGGAGAAATCATCTATAAAAGTGACAAAATAGGAACTGCCCCGACCAACAGTGAGGGTAGGAGCAGGACCCCATACATCAGAGTGAATAAGATCAAATGAGCGAGAGGAGCCACGTCCTTGCTTCGGTGGGAAGGAGGAGCGATGATGTTTGCCAAGCTGACACGCATCACAGTTGAGCGGAGAACTGGTAGGAGGTAAGTGGGGCAGAAGCTGGCGAAGAATCCGAGGAGGAGGATGTCCAAGGCGAAGATGCCATTGAAGGAGATCTGTGGAGGAGGAGTAGGCGGACAGAGCGGAAACATCGTCGAGGAAGTAGAGGCCGCCGCTCTCAGTCCCGGTAGCAATCGTCCGCTGGGTCCTCGGGTGCTGAAAAGAACAAGTAGTGAGAGTGAATAAGACGGAGCATTGAAGTTGCCGGCATAAAGTAGTAACTGATAACAAATTGCACGGGAACTTCGGGACATAGAGGGTGTCCTCCAAGCAAAGCGAGGGGGTGAGTTGAACCATGCCCGTCCCATGAACCGGGGACGGTGAACCATCCGCCACACGGACCGGGGGTAAGCGGTCATGTGTCTCAAGACGGGAGAAGCAATGAGGGTTGCCCGTCATATGATTTGTAGCACCAGAGTCAATCAGCCATTTACCTTGGGTAACGACGTGGGCACTACCTGACGTCGTGGACACAGAGGCAGACGGCCGAGAAGATGCGGAGGCCGAAGAAGGAGCATCACCGGAAGGGCGAAGATGAGGATGCTTCTGCCAGCAGCGGTCAACAAAATGGCTGGTACGACCACAGTGAGAGCAGAGGAACCGGGAGGAACCCCGTCCGCCGGAGTGGCCGCGGCTACTAGGTCCCCCCCTCTGAGCTTGGTGAGCAAAGGAGTCCTGGGAAGGGGGGAGGCCAACAGAGGCCGCTGGAGCAGCGAAGTAACAGCGGCAATGCGAGCCGCAGTGGCATCCAAAGTAGGAGATTCCGCCTCACCCAAGATCTGCTGGCGGATCATATCATAAGAATCGGGAAGACGAAGAAGATAACAAACAACCAGGAGTTCCTGGAAGTGTTTGTGCTGGTCGGCCAAGTCCGCGGAGAAGGGGCGATTCTGGAGGATTTCAGCACCAAGAGCCTGAACCTGCTGATAAGCCGCAGCAGGAGACATGGAAGGGCGGGCGAAGAGGTCCGCATAGAGAGTATAAATGCGGGACGTCTGACCCCCCTTCTAATAGAGAGCAGCGAGGTGAAGCCAGGCGGCCTTGACCGTCTCATCATGGCGAATGACGGGAAGGCACTCATCGGAAAGGCTGTTGGCCAGCCAGGTGCGGACAAGAGCATCACTCGCATCCCAGTCATCAAACTCAGGAGAGGTACGAGGAGGAGGGTCATCGGTGAGGTGATGACGCTTGCGTTGAGAGCGAAGAAGAAAAGTGAAAGAAACGCTCCAATCGGGATAGTTGGAGCCAACAAGCTTAGAAAGGGTGCCAAAGTTGCCCGAAAGAGGTGGAGGAGAAGGAGCTGCAGGAGTAGTGGTGAGATCGGAAGTAGTCATAGAAGACAGCAAGAAACCGCAGCGGATAGAAAAAGAAGAAGCCGCGCGAACACAAGCGGCGAGAAAGCAGGCAAAGGCACAGCGGGGAAGAGGTCGCGCGGACTGAAAAGGCCGAGCGAACAGAAGAGAAAGAGGAGGCAAGAAGCAGCGACTACAACAAGTCGCAGGCCGGGCGAACAGACACAGGCCGCAACGACTAGGAAGTCGAAGAGGCAAGAAACAGGTCGCGGCAACAACGAAACAGGTCGCGGCGACGAAAAGCAGTAGGAGAAGAGAACCAAGGAGAAGCAAGCCGCGCAAACAGGGCAGCGGACAGAAACAAGCCGCGCGAACAGGGCAGCAGACAGAAGAGAAGGCAAGCCGCGAGACAGGTCGCGGATAGCAGAAAACAAGCCGAGCGCACACAATCAGGAGGAAACGACCGTGTGCTCTGATACCATGTAGAAAGTAGCGAATAAGAAAGAACAAACGGATAGACTTTTGAATAATTGAAATTTTATTATCCAAAAAAGATATCATTTACAAAGGTATGACCTCCCTTATATAGAATGGAGGAGATATGAGAGAGAGTATACAAACAATGTGGGACTAAACATTTACAGTACTGAGCGGCTAGAAATAAAGGAGACCGCACAGGCCGCGCGGTTAGACAGATGGGTTAACCGCTCGGCAACTCCAGCAGGATAGAACAGGCCGCAATGGGAGACCGATAGACCACCCGGTCTCCAGGCTTCAGAGTGAGACCGCCAGACCGCTCGGTCAACAAACCGCTGGATCAGACCGCAAGGCCGCCCGGTCTAATACTTCAACACTGAAGAAGCGTTGAGAGACGGTATTTAACTCAGCGCATACAACTAAGACATTGAGTGATATCTTGTATCTCGACGAATTTATACTTAAGTCATCTTTTCCTTTCTGCTGAAGCATTGAGTGAAGTATTTTTGAAGAGGCGTCGAGTGACAGCAATTAACTCAGTGCATTTTATTTAGGCGTTGAGTCAAGTTTTGCAACTCGACATATTTGAACTTAGACAGTTTTATTGCTTCATTGCTTGGACGTTGAGTAAATGATCTTCTTTTGACGCATTTGAACTTGAAATGAAACTGTGCTCTTTTACTGAAGCGTTGAGTGAAAGACCGTCGAGACCTTCACTCGACGCATTTGATCTTAGCCTTAATTTCTGGTCTTTTACAAAAGTGTTGAGAGAGTAACATTCAATCAACGCATTAGTCTTGAGCGTCGAGTGGTGTGAGATGACTCGACACATTTATACTTAGGCAGATTCTCTGCTTCTCCTCTGAAGCGCCGTGTGAATAGCATGGTGTCAACGTCTGTAGACCTCGAGCGTCGAGTGATGTGAGATGACTCGACGCATTTGTACTTAACAGATTTTCTTCAATTCTGGAGTGTGTTGAGTTATTCTTAACCTGTTAGTCAATCAAATATATGTTTCCTGCACATGATAACTTAGAGGAAATTTTAAATACATGTATGTGTATATTATTGACTTATGAGGCTTCTTCAAATCTAGGATATTGTGGTCAGTGTTCCCAACAATTTATATCTTTTTCCAAGCCCATTGACATTATATTGAGAGGAAAATGCTCCACTATATTTTAGTCTTGTCTCTCGCTTAGGCTACATGAGATGTGAGTAAATTAAGGTGCAAGAAAATAATATAAATTGCTAAAAATAAGAATACAATGCAAGAAGAAGATACACGTCGTTACTAGACATGCCTCCTTACCCTATAAGTTGTCCCATAACATAACACCTCATGCAGATCAAGCTTGGGTACGAGGTTCTTGCTATTCTGGCATTCTCATTGTTGTCATCTGGGCGATCGTCAACTTCTAGCCAAAGAAGATGCTTGCACCTGCGACCGACTTTATATGGCCGCGCAGTGAAACGAAGCTCTTGCGCACGTCGTTCTGCTATTTCCGCTTGTGACAGGACCTTGATGGATGGGTATGTTATGGGCCGGAGGCCTGGGAGCTGCTCCAGTGGATCCATAATCCCGCCCTTTCTGGCCGGCGTCACAACAAGGGTCCGCGGAAGCCCCATACGCACCCAACCCATCTCCGCACGTGTTCTCGGTGTGGCGGGATGTTGAGGAGGGGACTTGATCCCTCGACCTCCTTGATACAAGCACGTAACGACTAACGTCGGCTCACATCACCCTAAAAAGAAGAAGAAGAAGCAGAAGAAGACCTGTTATGCAGTGCAGCTGTGCGGGACAGGAGCCAAGAGGAAAAGCCGTTGGGGTCGGATTCAGGAGAGGAAATGGTCGGGAGGAAATAGGGTTTACGAAACCGTCGGAAATAGGGTTTACGAAATGTTTCGCGACTTTTAACTACACGGATACTGATCGTGGAATCGTTTAGGAATCACGATCCTAACGATTCCACGATCCGGATCGCGATCCATCGCGGAGGCGGCCTGATTTCGATCCGGATCGAAATGTAAAATCTGGATCATGCGATCCCACGATCCGGATCGCGATCCTGACAACGTTGGGTGTGGGGGGGGGGGCCTTCCGCGGGAGGCTTTATAGCTCTGTTGGACGCAGACGGTGGAGGGTTCAATTAAGAGATTTCGACGGCGAGGGAGGGAGTCTATGAGCAAGATGTTGAAGCATCAGAGTGTGGAGCGGGATCGGGGGAAGGAATCCGACGTGCTCGTAAGGGGATTTGCTGTAACCGCTGAGGAGGATGAAGTGGGCGCGCAACGGGATGGAAATAGCTTTGATACCATGATGTTATGAGACTACTCAAAGCGATGACCGGAGGATGATCAGAGGTAGGGATGAAGGAAGAGGATAATATGAAGCCGTAACCGCGGCTGCTTAAGACGGGCGTGCGCAAGAGAGAGGGTTTCCAAAATCTTATTCAAAGACGGGAAATATAGTTTTTTTCATTGCTTTCTCATTCCACATGTTCTATGCCTTTATATAGACTTACAAGAGAGCCTTCACGTAAATATGACACCTTGGATACAATGCGACATAAATACATAATACAATAACAATACGACACGATTTAATTAGACCCACTATCAAATACATAGTAAAACTCAATAGTAATGAGGTGCGATACCCATAACACAGTCCACATCTTAATTTTTTCAATGCAACCCTACATCTTCTTCAACATTATTTTTTTTTACTTGTGTTATTATTATGATTTTAACATTTAGATATCTTGATACATTTTTTGTCTTTCTCAGGAAAGGAGCCTTCATGTTCGCCAATACTCCTTCATCACATATCTTGCCTACTTACTATATGCTCCACTTTACATTGCTGGGCCAATTGTGAGCTTTAATGCATTTGCTTCGCAGGTTAGTGACGGAAACATCAAAGCAGCAGTCAAAGCTTGTTTATCAATTTTTTTATTTTTATAAACTTTTAATTATTTTATGCAAATCAATTGAGCGAAAAGTTATAAAATCCCAAATAGCATATTACATGGATCTAAGCACCGGTCAAAAAAGAAGTTGCAATATGCTTAGCACAATTGAATGTCTGGGTAGACCTAAGCTGGGGGATGCTAGATTATATGCTTCCATTTTATTTCATTATAATTATGCGGGAAATTTAATTTTGTGTATTTATTTTCCAACAGTTTTATTTCATGAATTATTTCCCATGTTTTCTCTTATGCACTTTATTTTATTGTAGTATGTTGAAGATATTGATATTTTAGTATTATTAAAAGTCTTTTAGTGTGCGTGGGTTTTGTCCCACATCGCGAGTCTTGTTTAAGAGTCAGTTGTAACTTGTAACTCCTATATATTCCCCCTTTATGGATGAATAAGATACACAAAGTATTATCTCTTTCTCTCTTTCAACATGGTATCAGAGCAAGTTAATAATTTCTCACCACTGGAACTCTAAATTTTATTCATGTGGTCCTCCATTTGATTTCTGCCTCTTCCTCTCGATTCGATCCCGTCCTATGCGCTGCTAAAGCTCCATTCGAGCAGCTCCGTTTGTTACGAGTCCACGTGTCGCGGGCACATTCACTCAAGCGGACCCCCTTCGTCATAATTTATGGAGCGCACATATGGAAATCGTCGTGGTCGTGGGCACATTCACTTAAGTGGACCCCTCATCATAATTTATAAAGCGCGCATATGGAAGCCGCCATAATTGAACTTCTTAAAATTAATTTGTATGAATTAATTAATTGATATTAATTAATTCATACAAATTAATATCAATCAATTAACTTAATTATTTTGTATTTTCTTGTTGGGTTGCCTTTTGTATTCCCTTGTTTGGGTGTCTTTTGTATTTCCTTGTTTAGTTGTCCTCCCTCATCTATATAAGGGAGAAAGATTTATGTGTGAAATCATATTGGAATGTATGAATGTATTTTTTAGTGTTGTTCCCTAATTTCGTCACTTTTTTTCTCCTTCTCGCTCACCCCCGCCTACCCTTCCCCTTGCCGGATTCCTCCCGAGAATTAATCGTAATCGTATCAATTGGTCCGACCTGCCGCACCGCCCGCCTTCTAGCCTACGGTGCTCAAGATTGTGCTCGGTTTCGATCGGCTTCTGCTGAGATTTTCGCTTCCGCGTGAATTACCGTTTCAGTTCCCGCACCGAGCGATACGCTTCTGCCGCTTCCGCAAATTCCGCTCCCGTTTTTGGCTTCCGCCGCCTCCGCTGGAATCATTCGTCCGATCCGTGGCTTCCAGCAACGTGTGATACCACACCGGTTTTGCCAGTCCGTCGCGCCTATCAATCCGCCACACCGCAACTCCAATAGCGTGCAACCACTTCTGCCGATCCGTTTCCAGAGCCGCAGGTGGAGTGGGTGCCGCAGGTTTCCGCCTCCCGCGGGTTTCGCCGTTCGCATCGCGATCACAGTTCCGCCTCCCTCCGCGCTTCAACTGCCGCTCCGCCTATTTTTCTGCGACTGCCGATCGGCCGACACCGCCGATCTACCGTAGAAAGGCCGCAGAACCGGTTCTGCCGCCGATTTCTGCCGAATCTGCTTCCCCTTCCTATTTCTGCTGCAGGGAGGCCGCCGCCCCGAGCCTATGTTCTGCTGTGCTAACCTGTCGTGCCTCCACGAACATCGCCGACATCACATCCAGCCTACATCCTGGGCACCATGGCTGTCGCTCAATTCGCCGCTCCCGAGCCGTTGTTCTTGTCGTCGCCGACCACCAACCCTCGACTAGATTTTGCTGCCCTAGCTACCAGGACACGTGCTCCTCCGTTCACGCCAAAGTCGTTCGTCTTCTCATGTACCACGGACGGGCTTCTGCAACCCCCACGAGGTTCTCTGCCCTAAGTTATCTCCACCACGACTACCTCCTGCACGATGCGAGAGTTATCCTGCCATGCCGCCCCCAACATTCCTCTACGACACCAACCGACCCCTCGTCCCCGCAGTCGATCCTCCTGTCGAGAGCGAACCGGCCGCTGACCTACCACATCTCTCCACGGTGGCCGTACCTCCACCGCTTCCACCACCTCCCCGGTCACCCGCTTGGTCTCCTTCTTGGACCATCTCACCGCCTCCTCTCCCGTCTCTTGCTCCACCGGCCCCTGCCTTGTCGCTTCCACCGGCCGCCTCGCTGGCTCTTCTGTTGTCCCGTGCCTTACTGTCCCCGACAGATCTGTTCCTGCTGCCGACAGTCGCTCCGACATCCTTATGGCTGCTGCTCACCACCGCTTCACCGACCTTGCAGAATCCGTTACTTCTGCTACCCGTATTTCTGATGGCGCCGCCGCGACTCACCAACACCGTTGACGCTGATACACGCTACCTGACCTTGTTCTGGCGGAAGGTCAATGGACCGGATGATCCGGCCACCCGCTTGGTACACGAGCTTGAGGGCAAGCTCGTTTTGAAGGACTGATGGAGGATTACGAGTTCACGTGTCGCAGACACATTCACTCAAGTGGTCCCCCTTCGTCATAATTTATGGAGCGCGCATATGGAAGTCGTCGTGGTCGTGGGCACGTTCACTTAAGTGGACCCCTCATCATAATTTATGGAGCGTGCATATGGAAGCCGCCATAATCGAACTTCTTAAAATTAATTTGTATGAATTAATTAATTGATATTAATTAATTCATACTAATTAATATCAAATAATTAACTTAATTATTTTGTATTTCGTTGTTGGGTTGCCTTTTATATTTCCTTTTTTGGGTGTCTTTTGTATTTCCTTATTTAGTCATCCTCCCTCATCTATATAAGGGGGAGAGATTTATGTGTGAAATCATATTGTAATGTATGAATGTATTTTTTAGGGCTGTTCCCTAATTTCGTCTCTTTTTTCCTCCTTCTCGCTTACCCCCGCCGGTCCTTTCCCTTGCCGAATTCCTCCCGGGATTTAATCGTAATCGTATCACCGTTCCTACTCCCGTCGACGGAATCGTAGTTTGATTCCATCGACGAGAGCGATATTTATTCCCCTCGACGGAGGGAGTAGTCTTACTTCCCCTCGACGGAGGGAGTAGTCTTACTTCCCCTCGACGGAGGGAGTAGTGGAGCTTCTCACGTTGAGCCTCTACTCCCGTCGTGCCTCCGCTCCATCCTGCGCTCTTGTCGAGCATCTCCTCTCGTCGTGCCTCTGCTCGCATTCATGTATGCTCGATGCTTCTCGACTGGCTCTCTGCTCCAGCATCCCTTCTTCGATGAGGTTGAACAACCCCTTACTTTTCCCGCCATCATCGGTTCCTTCTGCAGTGGTCCCGTCGACTGGTGCATTTTTCGCTACTCCTCCTTTGACGATCCAGTGGACCTTTTCTCTCCCTCTTGTTGCTGCTCCTGTATGATTGATGTGTATGCTCTCGGCTGTTCTAGTGATATTTCTGATGATGGAGCCTCCTGCTGTCCCGAGGCCGTTTTCTGTCATTGTCGATAGTTCCCGCTATTGTTCCGTCAGGGATTTTTATCCAACTGCTCGCCTCTCTCGAAGACTAATGTGATTATGAAGTTTTTTTTTGCTTTTTTAGTATGTTTTATTTGTATTGTTTTTTGAATTGTGTTCTATGCCTTCCTGCGCGTGTTCCACGTGAGAGAGAGTGTTTGTGATGAGGGTGACTCAGATGACTCTTTTTCCCGACTCTCGCCGGAGCCACACACGACCTTCATGCATACTTTATGTGTTGTCTCCAGACATTCTATGCCTTCATGAACATATTCCACGTGAGGGGGGAGTGTTTGTGATGACAGCGACTCTGATGACCCTTTCCCAAATTTTTCTTCGTTGTTGGGTAGGGGTGGTTTGGACTTTGTTGGTTGACTTGTTTTCAGCTCCGGACTCATCTAGCGTGATCATGGTCGGTTTGTGGACCAACACCGTGTGACTTAAGCTCGGTTGGATTATCGCTGGTGACACGCAGTTGGGCCCCGACGGCTGTTGTTTTGTCCCACGTTGCCAATCACTATTAGCTCTCTTTTTATGATGTGTCCATGATGAAGGTTTCCCCTCCAGCTTGAGGGGCAGTGCTTAAGATATTGATATTTTAGTATTATTTAAAATCTTTTAGTATGTGTGGATTTAGTCCCACATCGTGAGTCTTGTTTAAGAGTCCGTTGTTACTCCTATAAATTTTCCCTTTGTGGATGAATAAGATACACAAAGTATTATCTCTCTCTCTTTCAATATAGTACTAGTGGTGTATTTCTATTGTGTATTAATATTTTAATTTATGTTAGGCCAAGGCTAGTTAAACTTGACTGGGCTCACCCATATTTTCTTTTCTGGTTCACTCTAAAATTTTAGCATTACCCAATCTCATTACTCATTTTGATTTTCCTTCAAGTCTATTAAAATTAGAACAGCGCAAAAAAAAATTATGTTAACAAACGAATGAATTAAAATAAAACGTACCGGACTTATCTCTAGTTACCCACATGAGGTCATACTCACGTGAATGGGATATAGTCACACACATGAATTCATGAAGACTTCTCCATATATATCCGCAGTGCTTGCAATAAAAAAAGGGATGGAAAACCTTTGTGTTGAAGTTGCCAGAACATTGACCATACGTCCTCCCCTGCCTTTGCTTCCTCTCTAGTTTCTTCTCTGGCTTCTGTTACGGGTCTTGTAATGTTGCCGGAGGAGAGGTTGGAGGCGGAGAAGATGGCGGTGGTGGAGGATACCGTGGAGCCGGAACCACGGATGCCTAAGCGGGGTTGCTCGTTGGAGGAGAGAGCCACCAAGATCTCACACAACAGGATTAGACTAGAATTTCATTCATTCATGCCTTGATACAAAGACTAAGGGTCTATTTATAGGCCCCCCAGGTGGCACACCCGTAAATGCAAGATATCATTAAAATATTAAAGACACTATTTGACTTGACTTGATACCACACGATTGATGCACTCACGACAAGTGTACCAGTCACACAAGTAATATGAAATGTGGGAGTAAATCCCCAAGTATCGATCTCAGAGGAACGCAGGTTAGGGCGCGCAATTCTATCTTTCAGAAAGCTGATTATAAAGATTAAACTAGAACACGAGCTTGGATTAGGTTTTGGAAAAGCAAAACAAAAACTAACTACACTAGTGCGGGCCGCAAACATCGCTTCGCAAGGTGGATGGAAACTACGCAGGCCCGCGATGCACTGCTTTGGTAAGCAGATGGACGAGAAAGCTATCGAAGGGAATGGTTTGCAATGGAGGAGTGAGGGTCGAAAACACTTCTTTACGACGCACGTCACTAGCAATTGCTAGGCGGCCACTCTCACGATGGGGGGATGAAAATGACAAGGCGGAGGCGCTCCTCACATGCACAAACCACAAAGATATTCCACATAGACATGAAATAAACTAAATAACATATTAGGGTTATGCAATCATCGTTCATACAACCAAGGAATTAAGAGGAATATTACTACAACATGAAGAGGATGAGATTACAACTAAAGGGGCAGAGACTCGTTGGAGGTTCATGACCAGAATCTAGGCTTGTCAAGCCTTGTCCGTGCTCGGGCTCCAACTGTCGTCCGGGGTCCGGAATAACTGTCACCTTCTTCTAATGTACCCGTCTTCTCCGTCAGTTGTCTTCGGCCACGATCTCTCCAGAGAACTTCACACGTGCAATGAGAAATCACTCGAAATCACCCTTGGAGGCAAGAGATCGATGGAGGAGGCCAAGAGGATCTCCAAGCCTTTGATTTTCAAGAAGATTGTGGTCGGAAGACCTCACGAAGGTGGGCGGTGGAGGAGCGGTGAAATGGGGCGACACTGAAGCTCTGGCACAAAAATGGAAGAGAGGTCGGACTATGCCTATTTCCTGCGCTTAAATAGTAAACAGTCAAAAAAAAGGGCACACACGGTCGAACGCACGACTGTGCGTGCATCGTGCGATAATAACCACACGGGAAACACCCGACCTGATATAGCAGGAGATGGTGCAATTTTGATCACGCACGTGCAAAATAGCCAGTGCAAGAACAAATCACACGGTCATTAACAGATCACTGAAAATCAGGCCAACAGAACAGATCGTGCGTTTTCCTTCGCGCACGGTTGAATCCAACCGCGCGTGAAGAAAACACATGGACGATAATTACATAAAATTTTAGACAAAAAGACGAGGTTGTGCGATTTGGTCACACACGGGCAAAACTACCCGTGCGAGAGTAAATCACACGGCCCAAGGCAGATCACCAGAAAAAGACTCTGTAGGCATCGCACGATCACGCCGATCGTGCGTGAAGAAAAACGCACGACCGTGCGATTCCTACAGGAAAGAACCTGGGCAACATAGGAGATCTGCCCACCTGCACAGCAAAACCTACAACTGGGAACACACCTTCAGCACAAGCAAAACACCAGAAAAAGAACGGGGAGCACCGTGTGCGTACCCCCAACAACATAGCGTATAATTGCACACCACAACTGGCCTAAACAGTGAACTTAGAGTGAAAGTGTAAACAAGTGAAATACATGCAATTATGAACTAAAAGTGTAGTGCACATGAGTGAAATCTAGCCCAGATGAGTCCGAAAAACAATATAAATATCAGGCTTATCACACCCGTATACTTAACCATTTTCTCGTCTCGAGCAAATCATTTCTCAGCGAAAAGAAAAAGGACTAGCTGACTTAGTAATTACAAATGCGGAGTACCATGCGAAGTCACATACTCACGCGCATAGAAAAAACAATAGAATAAATTTCTAATTATGCATATTAGTATATAATTTTCTAGGAGCATATTTATATATTACTTCTACTCAAACATTGAATCACGGTGAATTATTCGGTCATGCGTAGGAAAAAAGTAGACTGGACGATAAGGTGAGCATTGCCAAAGACCGGGGCTCGGGACAGCCTCCAAAGAAATCCATCAATGTCGGTGACCATAAGCTCGCCCTTCCACACTCTCTCCACGACATTGGTTTGACTCAATCGCGCGAATCAATAAGACTTAAGGTTATAGATGGGGCTTAGGTTTATGTGAGGTATACAATGATAAATACGAGGGCTACACATCTAACCTAAATGATCTAGCACGAACAAAACTCTCCCCACGCCACAACAATAACACACAGGTACATCACCTCCAGACTTGGACTTGACAACCTGAGTGTGTACACCACCTACTCTCCAACAAAAACTTTCGTGCAAAGATTTTCAATTAAACTTTTTCTTCTTTTCCTTTTTTTCATTTCATATTTTTTTCACAATTTTCACTTCTAATAATTTTTTTATAACATTTTTTTCCAGCACAATGTTCAATAATGCACATCCACATATCCACGACATAATCACCACATCAACACCCCAATCATAAAAATACAATAAATTAAAGCTCAAATTTGGGTGTGCGGCTAGGATTGACTATTTGTCTTTGGTGAGAAAATAGTGGAGGTGAACCAAAAAGATGGGTAGGCATAACAGAGCTAGCGAGGATAAGATGATAGGATCAGGTACAAAAGGTGAACCAGTCCAAAATGATGCCCTATATCACACTCTCGTGCTTGATTAACTGTGCACCCATACTTCGAGAGTCGCTTGTGGCAAGTTCTCAGCCACCAAGAAAGACTATCCTTCCTCCCGACTCGAGCAATACGAGGCTAACGAACGTTTACACACATTCCTACGGTACTGTTTGATTCACACCAGATTCACCATTATTTTGAGTAGAGTAAACAATTTCTACGCTAAAAGAAAAATATAAACTAAGAGCGTAAAAAGAAATTGAATCTACTCGAATTTCTACACGAGACATGAGCACTCGACTAGAAGCACTGCATGAGTCAATTTTACTCCGCCTCACAATCTTAAACCAACACGATGATTTTTCAAATCACGCACAAGAGATAGAAATAGCTCGCGACATGGTAAAGGTCAAACACTCGCTCATATGGGTGCTGTGGTGTGCGGTGAAAACGAACTACAGTAATGATTTAACTAAAAAAATGAAACAAAAGTATTTCTAGTATACTATACAGTGTGCACGTGCACAGGTAACAAAGCGAAAGCTCACCATCCCCCTGACTAATCTAAACAATCCACTACAAGATAAACATTGAGAATAAAAGAAGCTAGGGAAAAGATTACCCATGAACAAAAATGAGCATACCAGAAGATCACAATGAGTCAAGACCATTTGCCGCCACATCAACAAAAATTTAAATTTAAATTTATCTGCACCATCTGCAGAAAGAAGCTCTGAGCACGCAAAATATAGTATCTAAAAGCAAAATAACACAAGGCTATACTGTATTACTAACACAGAGATAACAACAAGTATTAGATAGATAAAAATAAAAATGTCTACAAACCACCTTGAGGTCGAAGCCCCAGCAGAAAATAGTCAGGTACAAACAAATATCTCAAAGAAAAATAAAACAAAAACTAAATGAAAGCGAACCACTGGAAGCCACAAGAACCCTGGAAGAGAAGAATTCGAACCATCACTGCTACGGAGGCGGAGACTGCGGAGGAGAGGACGAAGGAGGACGACAGCTCCGCTGATACTGTGCGAAAGAATCCCTCGCCGACTCAGGAGGAGCCTCCAAAACCAAATGCGCCCCAATCCGAGAAGATAACACGTACTGCCTGGACATGAACTCCTCCAGGCGGTCGAGTCTCTCAGTAACGGCCGGATCCTGCTCCTCTTGACTCTGCCGGGGGACACGCCTCCGGGGAGCAGGAGCAGCGGGAAAAGGGGTAGCATGATCAGGGATCCCAGTTCTGGACGAGGAACTAGCTTCGTCAGCGTCAGAAGAACCTGCAGTATCCGCTCTGACCTTGCGGATCACATAACGCCAACTCCCAGCAACCTGATTTCTCTGGAGCAGCTTGAATGTGGTTATCATAGCCACCGTGATGGAATGCCCCCGGAGGCGACATTCATTGGGGGCAGCATCTCCCAGATCCCCAATCTCTTGGCAATCCGGGTGATGAAGTGCGACCCTCCTATCGTCTTAAGGGGGAGGTAAGTGGCTTGGAGAAGAAGATAGTGGGCAAGAACCCGCCCAAGGTGAAGAGGCACACGCCGATGCATGCTGTACAAGTAGAGGAGGCCCCGCCACCCCGCCACATTCTGGCTCATGGCTCGGGCGTTGATGTTCTGCCCGATCAAGTGCTAAACGTAGCTAAGTGCAGGAGAGCAAATCTAGGTAGATTTTGCAGCGCGAGCCTCATACAGATGGTTCCTTCCAGTAATCGACTGCCAGAACTCGCTGGGAGAAACTCTCGTGGGGAACTCATGCGTTCGGTACAGAACGTCCGACCGCCTGAGCTCATCCTGGGTATAGATTCTAGCATAGACTGCTAGAGTGCCCATACCACAAGTGTAAGTATGGCCGCCCATACGAAAAGAGACAGACATGGGCTCACCGGTGCTTTCATCCATGCGATCTAGCACGCAAAAGGTGGTGAGGAACTCGAGCGTGAGTTCACGGTACCCATATTCCTCAATCGAGAAAAGGTTCCGCCATGAACCCACTTTGAGTAACCTGCCTACCGCCTCATCTAGGTGGATGGCTGTGAGCTCCGAATCAGAGATCATATGATAATTAAGGAAGCTTTCTGATGCAGCAAATTGTACCGCACATAAAGTTCATGTCCCTCGAATTGGAGCATCTCCTCCACTAGAACACCGGCCTCCCTCGAAGGAGACGAACCCTCACCACGTAGGATACTGCTCACCATCTTCTTGACACCCATGATAAACCGCGCAATAGATCAAGAAGGAGGAAGGAGGAGAAATGTGAGAGGAATGGTAGGGAAAACGGAGAGGAAAAACACCGGAGAATCAGAGTCGGGCGGAACCTGCACTTTGAACCGCCGAGAAGGAATTTAGGGCCAGCGTGCGAACATGAAGACAATGTGCGATTTTATTTTTTGCTCGATCGTGCAGTTTACCTGCGCACAAGCAGTCCAACCGTGCGATTTGCACCTTCTGCCCAAACATTGGATTTTTCCGGGGCAAAAACCACCAGTGACAACAACGAACACTATGGAACACGGGCCAGTGGTAGTTCGACTAATTTCTCGCAGAGCGCGCGCGGAGTTCACAAACTTCCTGAAACAACAAGATTAAACAACTTAGCAACCAACAACCAAAAGGAAATTGCAATTTAAGAAAGTAATTCAACTACTCTTACTCCTAGATAAGTACTGGGGTTACTGTCATCCCAACACGACTTATTTCACAAAAGAATTATGCTAACTGATAGGACTATGAAATCTGAAATGAACAGGTAGTTGTTCTATTATCCGTTTCGGTAACGGGTATCGATATGTAGACAGAACAGCTACCACCATACCTGAATATGCATACCTGCGCTGAGTGTCAGGTTGGGGAAGGTAGAATGATGAAGAAGTCTACGTCTGCCTCCTCAAGCAGTAGGTCCAAACCAGTGTCGAACAATACAGTGGGCTCGACCACATCCTGAACTAGCTCCAATGCGGAGCCCTGCAAAGGAGAAGACAAGTGAGTAGGATGAAGAAATAAATTAGAAGAAAGACTTAAAAGAATCTCATTTGTGGGGGTGATCCCAGTATCACTCCCCGTAGACTGTAACATGAGAGAATCGCCGATATGGTCGAGAACATCACAAGGATCGGCGAGAACTGCGGTGGCCTCCTCCACAACTTGGACTTCCTCAACTGGTGCTGAGGTAACACCTTCTCAACGTGAAGAACATCCTCCTCAATAGGAGTGAGCACGACACTGCAGGTACCTGCTTCATCATGCACAATATCCTCAGCAATACTGTCAAAAACAACTATAGTACTATGCACTGAAGAAGGAGAAGTAGTGTTCTGAGAAAAATCGAGCATTGGCTCCTCAAAAAGAATCGGCACCATACATGATGATATATGCAAAGGGGAGATAGGTGCGACCATGTCGGGTCAAAAATCAGCCAATGCTCTACCGGGCGCATCCGCGTCATTCCCTTCGAAACACGAAGGTGACGCAGACAAGTAGGCAGAGGTAGAAGGGGTGACGGCGGGCTTCGCCTGCCCCCGCCGGTTTTAAATATATATTTTTTATCATCTAACTTAAAATTTTTTAAAATATTTTTTATTGAAAAATAAAAAAACAAAAAAATATTAATTTTTTCCCCGCGTGGGTGCTCACGGGAAGGCTCCTCCGTCGCCGGCGGAGCCGCTGGTGGCCTACCTGGAGCCCACTGGCGGGCTCGCCGGACCCCGACGATCCCACCGATGGATGTCTGGCGGCGAGCGGCAGGGCCCCCGCCCGCGGCGGCCCTACCCGCTCGCCGCCGGACAACCACCGACGGGTTCGACGTGGCCCGGCGAGCCCGCCAGTGGGCTCGGGCAGGCCGGCGGCTGCGGAGCCTCCCGTGAGCACTCATGATTCTCCCCGTGAGCACCCGTGAGCATACCCCGTGAGCATTATTTTATCCCACATCTCCCGATTGCTTTGTTTTTAGGTGTTTAAGTAATAGGATAGGGAGGGTTTGTTTGAAATTTGCCAGAGTGGGCGGGCTAGACCGGGCCGACTATTCAAGCGGGCGGGGCTGATTCATTTGTGTGATCGAACGGCTGATATGTTATGATCTAACCAGATCGGACGGCTAGGATTTATTTGTCGACCGCTACACCATAAGGGTATTTCCTTGTATAATAGTATATATACATTAATTTAGGTGGAACTATACTTGTGTAGGATATATAGGACCAATATAAAATATATACAAAATATAAGGTTGCACTCCCATGCAAGCTGGAGCATATATATGATCATGCTCAGCTTGGATGCAAAATATAGTAAGGATGCTCGAGGTAGAGACTTCGGGAGAATATCTGCACTTTTTTGTCGGGGACATTGGAGGACAATTTTCTGTTCTCTCACTTTTCTATGATAACGTGATCATTTATTTTAATGTGTTTAGTCCTTCTATGGAATGGTGCATTCTCAATAATGTGGATTAGAGCCATGGTGTCGCAGTAGAGATTATTCTGAGATGCATTGGTGATTCTGACAGGTGATTTTCATATATGGATTTCGGAATCCTTTTAACTAGCATTATCATGCTGATTGCTCCTTTTTATTGTGATTTAACTCCTTTACTCCATGTTTATCATAAGATGATATCAGAGCACATTTAGAGATAAAATGAGGACTTTCATGCTACTTAGAGCCATGGGGAGACAAATCCAGTACTGAACATGGCACACTGTCTTTGTGATAGGCTTAGCATATATGTGCACCCCGGTAATCTCCTTATCTTTCCTCTCATTAATTCGTGCCAAATATTCACTTTCCATTTTATAACACATTAGTGCTGATCCTAGGCGGTTGATAGCTTGATTTTCTTGATCCTTGGCCAAGCTCGTCTGGTTTCATGTTGCGCATGGTCTTGTGGTGCAAAATGACACCATCGACCGCCTATTCTTCTTTTACACCCAAAAAACATAACTCTGATGGTTGTCATGTGCCTCCTTCATGAATGACCGCGCGTGAGGCCCACGATCACGCGTGAGGCCCACGATTGGCCTGCACTTAACAAATCTGGGCACACGATCGTGCGGTTCGCACAACACGATCATGCGATTCTTGCGGTAATGAATTGACTGTAAATCAAAACTCCGGGCCACATCGTGCGCTTCCTTTGCATATGAACGCGCGTGGGGCGCATGGAGTGTATATAACAATAAATTAGCCGCCTTCCTAAGTTAGTTTTTTCGCTCCCATTTTTATTCTTCATGTGCGATGGGGTATATGATGTGCGCAACTTAAAATCTGCCCGAGTAAAAGCTGAAATGAAAGCTGGTTTCGGGATCTTCGTTCTATTCTGCATTTTTAAGTTTCTTTCTTCTTCTCTCACCGCAGGCTCTGCCCTAAGCCTTCTCCAACCTCTCCAAGAATGTCAAAGGAAATCTCCATTGATTCCATCAAATATTAGAGGGAAAAGAAGGATTACGTGGAGGAAGCGAACCAAAGAGAAGACGAGTAACATTGGAAAGACGATGACAATGCTTCCTCGACCCCGGACGCAACCAAGGATCGGAAGAGGGCTCAGATTTACTCCACTACGCTCACACTACGTACCGGAGCAAAGACTTTCTTCCTTTGTATTTTCTTCTCCTTCGCAAGGTTAGGGTAAATTGATGATGTTGTCATTTTATTTTTGTGGATTGGTTGGAGTTTGGATTGATGTTTGTAATAATCATGTGCTGCTATGTTGTTTCTATTGTAATAATGATTTTTTATCTTCTTCAATTCAATTGCAATGTGGAATGATATGATCGAATGTCTCTAGTTTAGGGTTTTAATTCTTATTGTAGAGTAGTAAATCCACCAAACATCGATTCACGGAGATAACTGTTATGGACCCACACGATCATTAATCAGCATCGTTAATTAACATCGACATATATTCATGGTAGGTGTCTTTTGTTAATCTATTTAATATAGGAATCCGTAATGTTTTATCGTTTCGTGTTCTCTTTATTTTCAGGTATTTACACCAACGCCACTTTGTAAGTTTATAAATATACACTTTAGGTTGAGCACGACTCCCCTTCTTCCTCTCCCCTCGCATTCTCCGGCGGGTAGCGCGCGGCTCCCATTGTATCTCATCCTCCACTGCAACCTCCGACGATATTACAGGCTTACATCTAGGCTCTTAACAAATTGGTATCAGAGACATTCGATCCACCCATCCACCTTCAGCATCCACCGATCCTCTCTCGTCCTCTACATTCAACGCACATTGTTCATAGAATCGAGCAAACAGGTACGCAGACACCCTCGACGCGTCGTTCCAACGAGGGCCTACAAAATTAGCGTTGTGTTTTTTCCCATTGAACAATTGTCTTTTTCTTAATCGAACTTTTTTTGTGCCTGCCTTCCTCGCCAACGACCTCGCATTAGTCATCTCCTCCCCTCACCATTGATCTCTACTTGTGCCCCAGCCCACACATCGCCAAAACATCAGCGCGTGTCTCCCTGCCGCCAAGACAGCACACGCTCCCCGCTTAACTTCAACGCAGAGCCGCTATATCTTCTTCATCCTTACCAGTGCCGACACCTGCGCCCCTTTTTTGTTGTTGCAGTAAGTGCTGCACCAGCAAGCACTTCTTCCTTGTTGTAGACTTCATCATTTTCCCAGAATACCCAGTTGACCTACTCCTCGTGCCCACAATTATAGCAGATGTTTTGTTTGCACTACTTGAGCCCCGCGCCAAACAATCTAAACATGCCATCAAATTAGGTCGGCTGTATTGAAGGGTTGCCTTACTATAACAATTGATGAATTGGTTAATTGAGGGATTAATCTTTTCCTGGGTTAAGATATTCTTTACTCAGTGATTATTTGATCAAGTCGGTATGGAAATGAAATTCGCCGTTCTCCGTTCGATGCTCCAAAAGCTCCAAAATTTATTAGAGTTGTTAGTGTCATATGATACTACACTTTTACGACTTATCACCAACATTAACTATCGCTTCGGGGTTCCGATTCCACTGTAGCCGCCACTGATCCCACCACTGCCGTCCTCGATGACACGTGTAGTTCTTGTCTCTCCACCATCGCCTACAGTTGTTTCCGCCACACAGTTTGGTGTCGCCCAGGATGGTGTCGCCGCATTTGGTCCTAGCAGTGTTCATTCCGTAGCCTGCTCTCCAGTCACATTTTCTGGAGGGCCCTCTCGATCCACTCCTTCTGACGAGCGCCCTTACATTCGTCGGATTTTAATATTTAAATAATTTTTTTCATATATATTACACAGTTTTTATAAATATATATAATTGTATACATAATGTATGTTTATAAATTACACAATAAACATATATACAAATAATGTATGTTTATAAATTACACAAGAAAGAGCCGTCAACTGCAATAACCGAGATACAGATCACCAAATGAGAGCTAAATGAGAAAGTAGTCGATATTAGACTTAGAGAGATGCACAAAATGAAGCACAAAACAAATTGTTTCTGTTTGGTCTCCTCAAAAGGGGCAACCCAGTGCACAAAGCATCCCTGCGCGGCGAGGGTTCAAGTAAGGATCCCGCCACAAGGGTGAAATGTAGGCAAGACTTACCCTGCATTTCTGCAAAAGGCTGCTTCCAGGACTCGAACCCGTGACCTCAAGGTCACAGGACAACACCTTAACCGTTGTTTGGTCTCTTCAAAAAATGGAAAAAAAAATATTCGTAATACTCTCGACGATATATCAGTCACGAAATATCGCATGATATATCGGGTTAAACGGATATATCGGGCGATATTTTCAAAAACGACATATTTGCTTAAAATATCGATGTCGTGGCGTTTTACCCCAAAAACCTTTATGTCGGCCGAAATGTCGGACATGTCGGCCGACATCTACAACACTGGACATTAAAGACAGAATTAGACAGGCTTTACCCTTAGATCTGAAGAAGGTAAAAATTTGGGAGTTGATGCAGACAAGTCAGAAAGAGAACTTCATAATTCGGGAAGGCTTACCGCTACATGATAGATGGATTTGCATCCCAGATATTAATCAACTTGGCAAGGACATACTCTCTGAGGCTCGTAATTCTAGATACTATATACATTTGAGTATTACGAAGATGTATGCGGATCTTAAGAGGTCAGTGTGGCGGTCAGGGATGATGGGTGACGATGCAAAGTATGTTGGAAAATGTGAAATGGGCAAGTTAGTCCGTCGGGTCCAGCGAAAAAAAGTAGTGGAATTTTGAAGATATCAATGGATTTTATGCATGACCTTCCATGGTCTCATAGTGGAAACGATTATCGATGGGTCTGTTATGGGATTCTTTTGACGGGGATCGATGGAGTCAGGGATACAAGGGAAGCTCTAGAATGGAGGTAGAGGAGGAGAAGAAGTAGAAGAAAGCTTGGGTGTAACACCCCAACCTAGTTTAACAACCAATCAACCGTCCGATCGGGTCCATTGAAAAAAATTAAACAAAGAAAAAGTATTAGAACAACTAGAAACCATTTTTAACATTTTTAACTTTGAAAATTTAAGATTCCTTCGGGGGAATTTTTAACTTTAATGATTCGGCTCGTAAATCTATACGAGTGACTATATGTTGGATCCGGAGGCCAACCTTATGGGGGGGGGGGGGGGGAAGGGGGGTGAATAAGGTTTTATAAATTTCGCTTGAATAAACGGAATCTTAACGTAAACCACACCACAAGTGAAGATTTTAAACACAAGTATTAAATTCAATAACAAATCAATTTCATACAGTACAAGATGAATGTTTTACAGTACGATCTTCATGACGTCGAAGATCAAAGACGAGAGAAGAAAACTTTGGGTTTTCTATACCGACCCAAAACCCTGACCGGTTGGCTCTCTCACTTTCTCCCCGAAAGGTCTTAGAGCCGCTCTTCACCTCCACACCCGGAAGGGTCTTTAGAGCACCGCTAGATCCCCGATCTAGACGCCCCAAATCCCGGGCGATTTTCCACGGAATCCAACCCGGATCCCGACGACCTTCCCCGGTCGATTTCCCTTACCACTTACAACAATAGAAGAAGAAAAAGATACAAAAAGAGATTACAAAATATATTCGTTAAAGTTTAGGTTCTCCTCTTGAGAAGTTCTCCGGATAGATCTACGGCCGGTGCTTGTGATCTTCGATGGAAAGCACCCGGTCGCTAGACGTAGACGATGCGAAGCCTTGATCGCCGGAGTCTTCGATCTCGAACGGGAGGAAGAAGCCTTGCTTTTTCTTTGACGAAGACGAGTAGAACGGACGTAGGAAGACGGCCGAACTTAGTATTCCTGGAGCACTTCGTCAATAATCTCTGGAGGCTTGGGTCTTGAGGAAACGGCGCTGCTTTTTATACGTCTTGGAGAAAATAGACTACCGCCTGCGATAACTCTATCGCCGGGCGGTAGGTTCGCGCGTAACGCCTGCCAGCTGTCTCCACACGTCTCCCGAAACGGCAACTATAACTGCTCATTAAGGAAACTGCCGTTTCAAGAGAGCTATCGCCGGGCGGTAATGGTTACCGCGTAACGCCTGCCAGCTGTCTCCACACGTCTCCCGAAACGGCAACTATAGCTGCTCATTAAGGAAACTGCCGTTTCAAGAGAGCTATCGCCGGGCGGTAAAGGTTACCGCGCCCAGTCAGAGCGATAGCGCCATTTCGCCAAATAATTCTACCGCCTGCGATAAGACTATCGCCTGAGCGGTAGGTACCATCGTCGACGATCGTCCCCTCGATGCACGTCGACCGGATACCGCCGGCGGTAGCGTCCTGTCGCCGGCGGTAGCTTTTGATTGTCGACGATCCTTTCCTTAGCTGATAAATGGGCTGTCGACCATCGAACCGATATGCGTCGATCGAGATGGTTACCGCGCTGCGATAAGGTTGTCGCCGGGCGGTAGTAACTTTTGAAGCTCTTCTCCTTTCCTTTCACCTATCAGCCTGCACACTCTATCACACAACAATCTCATCAAATACAAGCAGGGAGTTGATATTCTCAAACCTAAGGAGTGTGAAACCATGTTCCAACAAACTCCCCCTTTTGATAATATCAATCCCGTTCATGATAAAACCAAAATCAAGTAGATAGAGTGCCAGAATAGATGTATGTAGCAACGTAGAACAGTATAAAGTAGAGTATCAGAGTAAAATGAACGTAGAACAGTATAAAGTAGAGTATCAGAGTAAAATGATATTGAACAAATAGCAATACACACCTATATCGATCCCGTTCAATCCTGTTCTATCCTACTACATACTCCCCCTATTGGTGGGACGCTCCCCCTATCTATGAGCACACACACACCTCAATACGCTCCCCCTATCATGAACACTACCTCCAATACCTTCTCCCCTTTGATAATTCAAAAGAATGGGCGAGGCAACCGACCAAGGAGGATGAAAATTGTAGGCGAGAGATAACGTAATATAGACCTACAAAGCACTTGAAATCAGAGAATTGTAAAACAGGTCAAAATCAGGAGCAAACGCTAATCAGAGTGAAGAAAATGGACTATATGCACGAGACATAGCACACATCAAGTATGACATGAATGTTTGCAGGGTTTAGATAAATAGAGAGAAAAATAGCAAACACAAATATCGTCATGAGAGAAAAAAAATGTGCCAGTACGTATTGTGCGAAAAGCATCGAATGTAGTTGAGGTCCAATTCTTATGCGCGGAAGATTTAAATAAGATAATGACATGTGCACGTGTAGCACCAAGAGACAAAACATTCAATAGAGATATCAGGCAGACATGTTTTATATCAAGCAAACTAACGATGCTAACACCAAAGAGATATAGTGAAAAATCACGTCACATGACATAGTGCGGCATAAAGAAATTAAATCAAGGGCACAAATCATAAAGTGTAGTCCATGCACAAGATCGAAACGACTTTGTAATCCAAGGTGCTCACCCTCATAACGCTTATGAAGACTTATCAGGAGGGATGAGTAGTGCTTGGGGTTTGTAAGCGGGATTTGATGACCATCATTTTATTTTGGAGTTAGGCCATCAACTTTTACATAATCAAAGCACAAGACCCCAAGTCAATCGAAATCTACCCACATAGGTAGATCCACTTTAACTTGTTTACATTGACATATGCCTTTCTAGTTTTGCCCAAAAATTTAATTAGCATAGACGCGCGCAATTGATTTCATGACATTGATTGTTCAAGATATATCAGATATGTTAAAGTTAGTGTCACGATTTATAGCATGTCAGCTTATTATCTCAGGTTGAGTGCATGATCAAGTGGTGTGTGAGAGGTGTAACATCTTATCGTAAATAAATCCTCACACATACTTAGAGGCATAGACAACGTACACCCATTAATTTTTCGCACTCAATAGCTAGACAAAAATTTAACTTCGCTCATCATGACCGGATACCAATGTGCCGTACAAATTGACAAAAGATTAGCAAACATTGTATATACTTGAAAATGTACCACGACTCGGTCATATGAGCCCCAAACCAACTAGTCATTTTTTTTTTTTGAATTTTTGAAAACAATTTTAGCCACAACCAGGGAACAACCAAAAACAACACGAGCAGGGAAAAAAAACGAACAGTACATATGTTTTTTTTTTTTTGTTTTCTTTTGTTTTTGGTGTTACAACTTTGAACAGAACAAACATGAAACAAAAAAAACCAAACTACAAACACAAGAAAAAAATATAACAAAAATTAGGACGATAATCAAGAATCCCAAGTTCGAGTCGTAGAAGCGAAAAACGAGCATCCGGAAGCGGTTTAGTAAGAATGTCCGCGAGTTGATCATCGGTCCCAATAAAGACGACACTCACATTCTCTTTCTTAATGTGGTCGCGAATAAAGTGATGTCGAAACGTCTATGTGTTTGGACCGAGAGTGATGCACCGGATTATACGTTAAGTCTATCGCACTCTTGTTGTCGCACCTAAGTGTAATGTTGCGAAAAGAAAGACCAAAGTCTTCTAAAGTTTGCGACATCCAAAGTGCCTGTGCACAACAACTTCCTAAGGCGATATACTCGGCTTCGGAGGTCGAAAGAGCCACCGAGTTTTGCTTACGACTCGACCACGAGACAAGTGCCGGGCCTAAAAAATGACAAGTACCGCTAGTGCTCTTGCGGTCAAGAGAGCAACCGGCATAATCAGAGTCAGAATATCCATGAAGGGTAAAATCATCCGAGTGAGGGTACCACAACCCGAGGTGTTGCGTGCCACGGAGATAGCGAAAAATATGTTTTACCGCTTTAAAGTGAGACTCCCTAGGGTCAGCTTGAAAACGGGCACACATACCTACCGCAAACGTGATATCGGGCCGTGACGCACTCAAGTATAACAGAGATCCAATCATGCCCCGAAACATTGTTTGATCCACAGAGATTCCACTCTCGTCTTTTCCTAATTTAAGGGACGCACTCATCGGAGTTTGACTTGTTTTAAAGACTCAAAACCAAACGTACAAGCATATCTTTTATATATTTGGATTGATTTATGAAATTCCGTCTGGTCGTTGAGAAATTTGAAATCCTAAAAAATAATTGAGTTCTCCCACAAGGCTCATTTCAAATTCAGATTTCATTAAACTCACAATCTCTTCAACCAACCTCTCATTAGTCGCTCCAAAAATAATATCGTCAACGTAAATTTGGAGGATAACGAGATCCGAATTTTTGGCTTGAACAAAGAGAGTTGTGTCCGCACTACCCATCTTGAACCCATGATCTAAGAGGACGTAGTTAGCCTATCATACACAAGCACGGTGCTTGTTTCAATCCATACAAGCCTTTACTAATCTGTACACATGATGAGGGTGGGCGGCATTTAGGAAACCGGGTGGTTGCTCGACATACACTTCTTCTTTTATATAACCATTTAAAAATGCGCTCTTAACGTCCATTTGAAACAACTTTATTTTCTTATGGCTTGCGAATGCCAAAAACATTCGAATGGACTCAAGACGAGCAACCGGTGCAAAAGACTCCTCAAAATCCACACCCTCAATTTGTGAATATCCTTGTGCTACCAACGAGCTTTATTCCTCGTGATCCTAGACTCACCATCAAGTTTATTCTTGAACACCACTTTAAACCAATCACGGATGGTTGTCCGGAACGATCAACTAGAATCCAACAACTTTGCTACGCTCGAATTGGCTCAATTCCTCATTCATGGCAAGGAACCATGATTCATCTTGAAGAGCCTCAGACACGTTTTTGG